>JASPKZ010000432.1:600000-930000 GCA_030220185.1 Diploptera punctata
ATGGTATGTGAACTTCTTGAATTTTTTGCCTATATTTTTATCCGTCTGAAGAGTACTTTCATTGAAGATTTTTTGTTCTTTGAATTTATTTATTTTCTTGTGTATCATCTTCTTTTGAAAACCATTATCCTTCGCAATTTTCATGATGTGTTCTTTCTCTTTATTGTAATTTTCTTTGCTCATGGGGACATTCACAAGTCTGTGTGTTAAACTATTAAATACTGCCTGTTTGTGTGAAAAATGGTTAAATCCAGTAGCTTTTATATAATTGTCGATGTGAGTTTCTTTTCTGTAGATTCCAAATTCTATTTTCTGTTTTTTCTTCATTCCTAATCAATTTAAGGTCCAAAAATGGTATTTCATGATTATTTTCTATTTCCATTGTAAAAAAAATGGCATCTTCTAATTGTTTCTGTTTTACTATTGCTATGATAACATCTACATATCTTCTCCAAAATTTAAACATCAAAGGATGTGCTTTGGTTACATGACATTCAAAGTTCCCCATAAACATGTTTGCTAAGAATGGTGATAATGGATTTCCCATTGCGAGTCCTGATTTTTGTCTAAAGTATTTTCCTCTAAAGGTGAAGAACATTTGATTTAAGCATAATTTTGTTAATATTTAATTTTAGGAAGTTACATTTTGAGGTTATTTTAATTATATTATTTTTGGTCTGGACATCTTACCTCAATATTAATGTTGATTTGTTCTTGGACATGTTTCAAAACAATTCTGTTTTATCGTCAGCTTTCCCAGACTGGTTTTATTTATGTTGCATTATGTTGCACCACCTGGATGTCGATGTCAGCTCCATCCTGTGGTTGGCCAAAGAATCTCCAAACAAGGTCACCCTCCATCGGAATATCAAAATTCATAACTCTGTTTCTGTTCTTCTGAATATAAATTTTTTCCCAAATAGTCAGCTCTTTTGTATTTTCTAACTGTTTTAATAATTTAGTGTCTGAATTTATATTATGTTTTTCAGACCAAACATGAGCAGCAGCAACTGCAGATTTTTCAATTTCTCCATTTTTAATATTTCTTATGTGTTCTTTGGTTCTAATTTTTAGGTTTCTTTTGTTTTCCCTATATATATCTTTTCACAACCCATGCATTCAATTTGATATATTCCTGACTTTTTATTTTTATCAGTTTTTTTTTTCATTTTTGTTGGTTTTTATTGTTTTATTTAAACTGTAGTTATTTTTTGGTGCTAATTTAATATTAAACTTCTCAAATATATTTTGAAATTTATTATGTACCCAAGGGTGATATGTGAATTTCCTATATTTTTTCATAGGTGGTTCTTCTTTTTCAAGATTACTTCTGTTTATCATTTTTTGTTTTTTATACTTTTCTATCCTTTTATGTACCATTTTTTCATCAAACCCATTTTCTCTTGCTACTTTGATTACGTGTTTTTTCTCATGTTTGAAATCTTCTTCGTTTAAGGGTAAGTTTACCAATCTATGAGTTAAACAATTAAATGCTGCTAATTTATGTCCAAATTCCTTTTTGTTTTTGGAAACATGCACTAAAGAACATTTTAGAAATATTAAAAATTGTGAAATTGAAAAATCATCAATTGCTGCACATAGTTTGCTAGAACATCATAAAACTGAAAAAGAGGCAAAACTTTTGAAACAATTGGATAAACCGTTGGAATTGACAATTTGGGAAATGGTATTCATTCAGAAGAATAAATATCGATCTATGAATTTCGATATTCCGGTGGATAAAAATTTAATTACAAAGTTTATAATCCCAACAAAAGATGGCAGCACAAGATGTCATTAGAGAAATCAACAATCACAGAATTTCATCAGTGGAAGCCATGACTGAAGAGGGACATGATATTGTCTGAAACTGTCGGTATCAAAGAAATTTGAAATCATATGAGGTGAGTCGATAAAAATATGTTCTCCACTCACTATTAATCATTTTAAAATTATTGGCCAAGCCTTGAACACTGTATTCTTCACAGATGATCAGGTGATTTTTAGTAATGCAGAGGATGAGTTACAAATCGCTACCTATAAATTAAATGAAGTAATAAGTAAATACAATATGTACATATCGGAAAAGAAAATTATGGATTGAATCACAGAAGATGCAAAATAATGATCAATAACAGAATAATAGAACAAGTAAACAATTCCAACTACATAGGGTTTTTATTAATTAATATATGTAGCGTGGTATTATGTATTGCAGAGACTCTTCATATCCCAACTCCTTTCAAAAAACATTAAACTGAAAATATATAAAACTATTAATCTACCAGTTATATTATATGGGTGTGAAACATGGACTCTTACTTTAAGGGAGGAAAGGAGATTACGGGTCGAATGTTTGAACGCATTAGACAGTAAAAGGCGTTCTCTGCTGAGAAAGTTTTATCCAAATACATTTTGCTTACTCAGAAATCTATTCATGCGATAATAATTGTAAGCTACCTGACGAGGTACCTTAAGATCATAGCTCAAGATAGAAACTTAGCGTGAAAATCCCGAAGGGAACCGATGTAGTTTGAAACCTTTGCAGCTTTACCCAAGATGTCGGACCTTGAAGACTTTGATCATGTTTTCGGTATACGCGGAGAAGAGGAATTTGATAGAGTCTACCAAAGAATTCAACTGGAAGAACAGGAGAATCGGCGTAATACTGCACGACACAGACGTCGTTGTATACAGTATTATTTGCGGGACGCAAGCATAAATGCGTTCCTCTATAGCAGACAAAAATAACAGAAGTGGTTTTATCGCTGAGAATTCTGGGTAATTCATTGCCAATATTACGAAAACGTCAACTTTCATGCATGATCGGTAAATCGGCCGTTAATTTGATCTCAGCAATTGCTCACGGTGAGTCAGTTCACCAGTGATTGGAAGTAATTTGAGTAGAGACTAATGTATTTGCATGCGGCCCTACAAGTATTTGAGAATAAAGTACTTAGGAAAATTTTTGGACCAAAGAGAGTTGAACAGACAGGTGAATGGAGAAGACTACATAACAATGAACTACATGGTCTTTATAGGAAGCCAGATATAATAAGAACAGTTAAGTCTCGTAGACTGCAATGGGCAGGACATGTTGCACGTATGCGGAATGAAAGACGTGCATGGAAGCTTCTTGTAGGAAAGCCAGAGGGAAAACGCCCAGTTGGTAGACCAAGAATTAGGTGGGAAAATAACATTAACTATGATTTGAGGGAAGTAGATTATACAGGGAATGATTGGAAAGCATTAGCTCAGGATAGGGATGTATGGAGAGCTTATGTCCGCGTGGCCATGAACCTACGGTTTCAATAGTGCCAGTGAGTAAGTAAGTAAGTAAGTAAGTAAGATAATATTGGAAGAAAATAGCATCAGTTTAGAAATTCGAGCAATGCTAATAGCTGAAAACAAATATTATTCTTGGCAGAAAAAAAATGTGCTGTGAAAATTAAAATAAATATATATAAAGTCATAATAAGATCTAATGTGATATATGGAAGTGAGACATGGACACTAATAAAAAAAAGAGCAAATTAATATATGGGAAAACAAGATATAAAGAAGATATTTGAACCAGTAAATAATAGGGAAAACAAGATATAAAGAAGATTTTTGAACCAGTAAATAATAGAGGGAATTGGAGAATAAGAACAAAAGAAGAGGTATAAGAATTCTACAATGAATTAGATATGATACAAAGGCTGAAGTGATTAGGGCTTGTCTACAGTGGTTGATGAAAGGTCCTCCAAAAAAACTGTGATGATGAAAATGACATGCAATAGTGTGATTTGGGTGGATCAGAGTGAAGAGATACATAAGACAAACAGAGGATAGAGGAACTATAGTGTCACAGATGATGAAGAATGATTAAAATTACATAAAAAAAAATAAAAAAAAATAACTACAGTTTAAATAAACTAATAAAAACCAACAAAAATGAAAAAACTGATAAAAATAAAAAGTCAGGAATATATCAAATTGAATGCATGGGTTGTGAAAAGATATATATAGGGAAAACAAAAAGAAACCTAAAAATTAGAACCAAAGAACACATAAGAAATATTAAAAATGGAGAAATTGAAAAATCTGCAGTTGCTGCTCATGTTTGGTGTGAAAAACATAATATAAATTCAGACACTAAATTATTAAAACAGTTAGAAAATACAAAAGAGGTGACTATTTGGGAAAAAATTTATATTCAGAAGAACAGAAACAGAGTTATGAATTTTGATATTCCGATGGAGGGTGACCTTGTTTGGAGGTTCTTTGGCCAACCACAGGATGGAGCTGACATCGACATCCAGGTGGTGCAACATAATGCAACATAAATAAAACCAGTCTGGGAAAGCTGACGATAAAACAGAATTGTTTTGAAACATGTCCAAGAACAAATCAACATTAATATTGAGGTAAGATGTCCAGACCAAAAATAATATAATTAAAATAACCTCAAAATATAAATTCCTAAAATTAAATATTAATATTACATATTTCTACTACTTACTATCTCTGGTACGAACTGCAGTTAGGAGCTGAACAACTAAATCAGTGGCAAAGACGAATAAGGAGCAAAATCTGATAATTCTAGCATTCTCTGCACCTTCACATTTAGGACCAGTGAATGTTTCATCCTTGTTTGTGATAGGTAAACACACAAAGAAAGCATAATATGGTAGCATAAGTCCTGCAATGATAGCCATAATAACCACACCCAAATTAAACACGTCCAGAACTTGAGAAGCAGGTTTTAAGATGCATGGACATGTGGGCTTCAGGCATACTGGATCTGTTACTAACTCCAGTTCCTGAAAAAAAAAATCAAGCAAATTAACATTATATAAAAGTAAAAACAGCAAGTAACACTAAGAAATTAGGACTGGAAGTAAATATCAATGAAACTAAATATATGGTCACACATAGAAATTCATTATATAATGGAAATGGACAGCTAATGACAAATGAGGGAAATTTTGAGGAAGTGGCTGAATTCAAATACTTAGGAACTATAATCACAAATAGGAATGAGATGCACAAAGAAATTAAACATAGGCTCAATTTTGGAAATGCATGCTATTATGCACTGCAGAGACTCTTGACGTCCCAACTCATTTCATAAAACGTTAAACTGAAAATATATAAAACTATTAATCTACCAGTTATATTATATGGGTGCAAAACATGGACTCTTACTTTAAGGGAGGAAAGGAGATTACAAGTATTTGAGAATAAAGTACTTAGGAAAATTTTTGGACCAAAGAGAGATGAACAGACAGGTGAATGGAGAAGACTATATGGTCTTTATAGGAAGCCAGATATAATAAGAACAGTTAAGTCTCGTAGACTGCAATGGGTAGGACATGTTGCACGTATGAGGAATGAAAGACTTGTATGGAAGCTTCTTGTAGGAAAGCCAGAGGGAAAACGCCCAGTTGGTAGACCAAGAATGAGGTGGGAGAATAACATTAACTATGATTTAAGGGAAGTAGATTATACAGGGAATGATTGGAAAGCATTAGCTCAGGATAGGGATGTATGGAGAGCTTATGTCCATGTGGCCATGAACCTACAGGTTCGATAGTGCCAGTGAGTAAGTAAGTTAGTAAGTAAGTAAGAAAAAACAGCTTTCCTCGTGTCCAGTTTATTCAAGTATCATACATGCTCTCACATTGTTTTTTGCTAATGATCACTGAAATTAGATTTTGTCAATTTTGTTTTCAGCTATTCTAACAGTATAGCGAGATCCATAAGAACGTTTATGATTTTAATGAATTATAATTAGGGGAAGGATTTTTATGTACTAAAAGTTAAAATTGCAAAATATTATAAAGGGAAGTAGGACTTCTGTGTTTTGTCTTGGTTCCACATACAAACTGTTTAACCAAATAGACTCTTATTTAAATGCCTGCTAACTTTCCCTTCCACTCAGACTTAAATGGCCACACAAGACAGGAGGTGTCATACTCTTTACATGCAAACACAAAAATGCTCATAGAATGGAATTTAATAAATATTTTTCTTTAGAAATTTTAGTGAAGGCTTCTGAATAAATCTTCTTACCTAAAACAATGTTTTGGTGTGGTAAATCTCAAAATATTCTGGGACATGAAGTGGAACTTCACACTTTTTGCACTGAAATGTAGTTTCACTTCTTTTTGTTCTGTTTTGAACACACATTTGTAGGGTTTCTTTTTATTAATATTGAGTGGAGAACATATTTTTAATAACTCACCTCATACAACTTCAAATTTATTTGAATTAAGACCATTGATTTTGAATGAATTTTCCATTCATCTTCAGTTTATTTTCATGACTGAAGATGAATGAAAAATTAATTCAAAACCAATGGTCTTAATTCAAATAAATTTGAAATTGTATGAGGTGAGTTATTAAAAATATGTTCTCCACTCACTATTAATGATATAACCTCATAATGTTTACTTTCCAACATTAATTTTAATATAATTTCTTTTTATTGTCTATGCTGGGGATATACAATAGAAAGTGAGCCCAGTTCCTTGCCTGTAAACTGACAAGGGTTGTACTTGATGATGGGGGGCGGGGCTCTCACATTGTAGGATGGCAGCTGAATTGTCTCCAATAACTGCTTGGTGACAGCTATTCTGAAGGTCGAATACGCTGTCTTGTGATCTATGAAATTATTGTAGACCACAAAAGAGTTAAACATACATATGTCCAGCAAATAGAAAAATAATTTTCAGTATCCTTTTACAGTGCGACGCATTATAGGGAAAAGGGCAGTGATCTGGTCTTGCAAGTCAATGACTTTCATTGCATCCTGGCAGAGTCTTGGTGTTTTTTATTTTTTCCCTAGGTCTTTGCCCTTTAACTCTCCTCAGTTTTCCTGTCGGTGTTATGTCTCCTGTCTGATGTTTCGAGGATAAAACTCTCTAATAAACTCAGAATCCCATCATGATCATCACCACACACCCCCTTAGACGCCATTTCATAGACTGAGCACTACAAATTTCTTCTATATATTTCCAACAAACAGACAGCTTCTAATTTCACAATTTCTTACAAAAAAAAGACAGGTCGTTCAACACACTTGCTCTCAGGAACCTAGAAAAGCTAATACATTAGATATCTATGGGGTATTTTATTATTAATTTAACACTTCTCATTGAAGGATAAATTATATTTGAAGAGAAAAATTCTCGCCTAGACCGGGACTCGAACCCGGGACCCTTGGCTTTCCAGGCCAAGTGCTCTACCAACTGAGCTACCGAGGCGAGTTACGATCTAGACGCAAATTTTTCTCTTATGTACGTTGTAATTCCCTCATGCCAAATGCTTTAAACCTATAGCTTCTATCTTGCAAATGGCGGCTTCTTAGTTAAGAAGACATTTATCGGGAATTTAACACTACTTTATAGCCAGTAGGGCTTCTATTGGCACGAGGGAATTACAACGTACATAAGAGAAAAATTTGCATCTAGATCGTAACTCGCCTCGGTAGCTCAGTTGGTAGAGCACTTGGCCCGGAAAGCCAAGGGTCCCGGGTTCGAGTCCCGGTCTAGGCAAGAATTTTTCTCTTCAAATATAATTTATCCTTCAATGAGAAGTGTTAAATTAATAATAAAATCGTCAATAGAAGCCCTACTGGCTATAAAGTAGTGTTAAATTCCCGATAAATGTCTTCTTAACTAAGAAGCCGCCATTTGCAAGATAGAAGCTATAGGTTTCAAGCATTTGGCGCGAGGGAATTACAACGTACATAAGAGAAAAATTTGCATCTAGATCGTAACTCGCCTCGGTAGCTCAGTTGGTAGAGCACTTGGCCCGGAAAGCCAAGGGTCCCAGGTTCGAGTCCCGGTCTAGGCGAGAATTTTTCTCTTCAAATATAATCTATGGGGTAGTTTGGAAGTTATTGCATAATATATGAGCTTGTGTGCTTGACGTGAATGTTACATCATTTGAAGACTGGGCCTCACTAGAGCGTGCATGAACGTCACGTCATACGAGTTGAATGGGTTCATACATACCATCTGAGTTGCAATTTTAAATTAGTATACCTAATCCTTATCCTAGTTATAATTTCTGATTCAATAATAGCAAATATGTGAAATATGTTCTGAATTACGTATCATCTGTGGAAGATATCTAAGAATAAATGTTGAAAAGTCTTCCACCTGTCTCCATTCTCTCATTGTTTTCACTGATATGCACAATTCTGGGGTTTCTTGCAAAATATTCCTCATTTACCAATTCTAATATGCTAATCTCAAAATTGCAATTTGTTTTTTCTTATCACTACCAACTTTTTACAATTACCAATTTGTAGATAATATAATTTTAACGTAGTTCTGTATAGGTCATTTGAAGTAAAGAAAATCTACGAATTTTATAGTTGAAATGAATATGTTTGTTTACAATCACACAATAAACAAGTTTGACAATAATGGCACCAATATACTATAATACTTCTCTTGCTTTTATTGTAATCTCCATTTTGGTTCAGTTTGTAGTGGCTTCTCAAAGAGTGAGCACCTATTTTTTTATTGGCAGCTGTATTTCATATATTGGTTTTAAGTAACATTTCTTCCAGAAAGTGTAAAAATAACCATGACTATTTAACTCATGCCCCAAATGGGAGTCAATGACCAATCACGTTTCAATGATTTCTGTTTTACAACCAATCAGAGTCGTGTTTCACGAAATATTTATCAGTATTAAATTTACCATATTAAAGAAAGCTCCTCCTTTTTAATATTCTGAACAGGTCTGACCATTATTTTGCAGTGACTGATCCTGTAAGAAATATGGCTACCAGATTGTATATATAGTGCATAGATGTCATCACATAGCTCTTGCAGGAGTTAATATAAAAACATTTGTAGCAATTTATTATACCACCAAAAAAAAGAAACCACTGTTTGCACTTTCTTAAATGTATTTTTTCCCAGGTAATAATCCAGAAAAATATAATTGTCATATTTACATCATACGACATCAGAAATGAATTAATATACAGTTTGATGTGTTTCATTTTTTCTCCACTAGAGAGCATTCTTACAATATTGCGTTCCTTTGGCAATAAATAGTATGATCTGGTTGCAGTGATAAACAAGAGAAGCAGATGAAGCGTACCAATCGTTTCTCATTTGTTTTCAAACATCGCCGTTTACATTAAATATATAAATATTTTAAAATAACTATAGTTAAATAATGATTTATGAGTAAACAGCTTAATTTTATTCGTTAAATAGTCCTAACAAATGCCAATCTTGATTTCCAAATTCTCTAGATAAATTCAGTCCTCACTTCGTGAGTCATGAATTTATCGATAATTTGGAAATCACTCGTGGCATTACTTATGATAAATGTTGTCATATCTGTGGCAAGTTTAGTACAATTTGTAGTTGTGCTTCAAACAGTAAGCATCTATTTCTGTGAGTGGCAGCTGTATTTTATATATTTGTTTCTTGTGAAGTAATATGTCTTTCAGGAAGTGTAAAAATAACACTGAGGTATTTTTCCATATATGTGGCAATTTTGCTGTTAGAAAGAGAAGATGAAACAATCTGTAGTCCTGGCTTAGTTGGTAGCATGCCTGCTTCCTGACTAGTGGACCTGGTTTCAATACCCAATGTGGTTGAAAATTTTAATTGTTAAATTAATTTAATTGCAAAAATATTCAATCTCAGGGCCAGGAAAGGTGATAGTGTACAATTTTTAATCATTGGATTGTGCACCAGATTTCTGCATTAAATTGTGAAGCTCTCTGCAGTTCCTAAGTTGAGAAGGCATGAGGTACTGTTGATAGCAATTTGTCCGTCGGATGGGTATGTTAAGCATGGCAGGCCCCTTGGTGATTTTCAATAGGAGTAGGTTATGTGCCAGCACTGGGTTTCACGTTCTCCCTTCTCTTCATCATCATCATCCCTCATACAAAATATTTTACACTACACAAACACATAAACATACTTAATAAATGTACTTTCACAACATAAACATACAATAATCCAAAACTCTTCTCTGTATGCAATACAAGTATATATAATCTAAGTAAACTGATCTTCCAAAGTGGTGCATAAATTGAAAATAGACTACATTAACACCAACTATCTGCCTGGTGCAGAACTCTAAGCACATAAACAGTGTTGTACCAGGTGAAGTAGGTGGTGTAGTCCCACTAAACTGTAATCTGTGCTGAACAAGAATTCTAGACACTCAATTCTTGTTATTTTGTTTCTCTTATTTAATGGTGAAATTGTAGAACCCCTAAGAATATTATCCCTAGCACAGCCTTCTGTATAAATATGCATCGTTGATTCCGGGCAAAGTTGAGCGATCTTTCTCTATTTATAAAAAATATTGTCAGATAGAAGGCTGTGCATGACAACAAAACTTTGGAAATGTTTCTCTTCAAATATAATTGATACAACATATTAAATATATGTAGAAAATAACACTATGAGGTTCATTTTAATTATATCTGCGATTGAAAGAACACTTTAGAAATGTTAAAAATGGAGAAATAGAAAAATCTGCAATAGCTGCACATGCATGTTCTAAAAAACACAGAATTGAAACTAAGGCAAAATTAAGTTATGTAGATAGGAAATAACACTATGAGGTTCTTTAATATTGTTTATTTTTTATTATTTCACTCACCTCATACTTCATAATTCATAGCAGACCCTGGGTTTCTTCACATAATTTGTGACATTGTCAATGCTGCGTCACAAATTATGTGAAGAAACCCAGGGTCTGCTATGAATTATGAAGTATGAGGTGAGTGAAATAATAAAAAATAAACAATAAGGCAAAATTACTAAAAATCTAAGGATCTCACAATTTGGGAGAACATTTTCCATCTGCAAGAATAAAAAGAAAACCATGAATTTTTAAATTCCCGGTGAAAAAGAAAATAAAAATTTGATTTGGAAGTTCATCAGTCAGCTAACAGGGAGCACAAATCAACTTTGCAGGAAGGTCAACTGCAAGGAGGCAACAGTTGTAAAGCATTGAGAATGTCGCACAGTTAACAATGAAACTAGTCTGCATAAAAATCAAGAAATATGAGGTGAGTCAAAAATACAACTCAAATATAATGAATATTACATAATCTAGGCCCTATTCATCACCTATCATATCATTGGGATAATGTACCTCTGTCTTCCAGGTGCCCGAACTTAACCTTTTCACTGCTGAGATATTTTCAGCTTATCAAACCCTCCTTGCTGAGTTATTTTTACAATTATTAAAATATTATCCTACCATGCTGAAAATAATACATATATTTAGAAGACTCACCTTACATGATATAGATAGTTATATATTTTCCAGAAACACAGAAATATAAATTTTAAATTGCAGAGGGAAATACCACACGCAATACATCATAAAGGGTTGTCCACAACTGGCCACAAATGTACACAAAAAAAATCTACTCATTCAAGTTTTATAAATTTTTCAACTGTTTTCTTCTTAAACTAATCACACTTCAACACGTTTTTCTTAGCACATTTAAAATTATTTTATAATAGAATTATTTACGAGTGTTAATTTTTAATTAGGGATGTACAAATATATAATGAAAGTAATTTTCTAAATTGTATTTTCTGACTTAAAAATAAATAATATTTATTAGTTTCTTCTGAAATAAACTGCATAATACTTAGAGGAAAAAATAATTCAAAATAACTAAACACTTTAGAATCATAACTTAAGCCTGCATTCACCGAAATTCCTGAATTTTCACTGTTGAAATTGTGAACAGTAGGGATAAAATTTCCGCTACACCATTGGAATAAATCACTTGAACCACGATTTCCTTTTGGCGGCTGCAGTATTGGCATGGAATCATTTTCTTCAACTTCACTATCACCACTATCTTCAGGAATATATACTGCATCATCACAATCATTAATATCCGATAAATCAGAATATAATGTTTCCAAAACTTGAACCAACTCTGCATCGGAAAGAAAAACACGACTTGAAGAGGCCATTTTTATCATCCCTGGAATTTGTAATCACGTGACCACCAGCAGACAGCTAGCGCGTTGAAAATTACTTCTTTGTGCATGGGTCTGGATTTTTATTAGTAGGGGGCGACTCAATGCAGGGAGAAATATGCAGTAAGTTTATTTAGGTTCCTAAGAGATGGCAGTATATGCCTGCTTAGTTTGAAAGCAATTGCAATATGTATTATATAACTAGCAGGCGTTTGAAGTTGAGAACGGATATACACGCCCATAGCAAGGCAAGCATGTTCTTTGCAAACGCATATACCCATTCATAGCAGTGTAAAGGTTAAGAAGTGGGTTACAATTCTCCCATGTCAGGAGAAAATATCAGAAATGTGATAAAGATAATCTAGTGGCACTTTTATAAAATATTTGTATAACTGACAAAGCTTTTTATTTAAAAAGCATCCATGATCCAATCCACTGCACTTAACATGTTTGAGACATGGCAAATAAATGTTGATAATTTATTTTAAAATACAATATGAAGTAACATGGGCCGCATGCAAATACGTTAGTCTCTACTCAAATTACTTCCAATCACTAGTGAGCTGACTCACCATGAGCAAGTACAAGGATCGAATTAGCTACCCAATAACTGGTCATGCATGAAAGTCGTCGTTTTCGTAATATTGGCAAGAAATTACCCAGAATTATCAGCAATAAAACCACTTCCGTTATTTTTGTCTGCTAGAGGAACGCATTTACACTTGCATCCCGCAAATAATACCATATACAACGACGTCTGCATCGTGCAATATTATGCCGATTCTCCTGTTATTCCAGTTGAATTCTTTGGTAGACTATCAAATTCCTCTTCTCCACATATACTGAAAACATGATCGAAGTCTTCAAGGTCCGACATCTTGGATAAAGCAGCAAGGTACGCGGTTCCCTTCGGGATTCTCACGATTCGTTTCTCTCTTAAGTCATCTCCTCAGATAGCTTATGAATTTCAACAATTATTATCGCATGAACATTTTTCTGAGTAAGCAAAATCATATTAGGATACAACTTTCTCAGCAGAGAACGCCTTTTATAGTCTAATGCATTCATAGATTCGAGCCTAAGAGGTTTGTTTAATAATTAAAACATTTCATCTATTCATTCTTACCTCATAGAGTTCTTTTTGTCGAACATATGTTTCAAGGCTTCTTAGCAATATCGTCAGCGATTACAGATTGAATTTTCTCATGTCAGCCCTGATTCTTGATTCCTGCTCTCTCTGCCTCTGGTTCAATTAATTTACTAATGAGGTTCCTTTCTCTGGGAATTTTAAAATTCATAATTCTTTCCTTGTTTTTCTGTATATAGATTTTTTCCCATGTGGTGAGTTCATTTTTGTTTTCTAACTTTTTAATAATTTTATTTTTACATCTATTTTGTGTTTTTCTGACCATACGTGAGCAGCCACTGCAGGTTTTTCGACAGAAACAACTATAAAAGGTAAGAATGAATAGACAAAATGCTTTAATTATTGTTCATAATTTAATTTACACACTATTTTATGAGGATTACACATACAATGATGTGTAGCTGTATTATGTTTGCTTGTTTGAAATGAAATAGGTTGAGGTACAGACCTTTGTCATGACGTACATATCCAGGTACATGGGTGTAAATTGCACCTGACTAGCAATGCCTTTCTCATCTAGCAGTCTCTTTGCATCATTGTCGTTCAGCTGCTGTAATACTGACTTCACCCAGGGAAGTGCTTTCATCTCCTCACTCTTCAAACTGCACACATAAAAATCATCAAACTATAAAAAAAACTATAATCAAAAGATAAAAAATAATAAAAACTACAACAGTAATAAAAATAATAATAAACAATTATTACAGATCCGTGAAAGTGGCTTTATTTTTAGGGAAAATTTGTTTCAAAATTTCAAGATTTCGATGTTATTGGGAATTTGGTGGTGTTATTCTAAAAAAATGTAGATTTGAGTCTTTTTTTAATCCTAGTTGAGTATATTAAACCCAATAAGAATGATATATCCAGTAGTTTAACGTCAACTTTTAGCTTGTACAATTTATATCTATTTTAATACACTAAAATGCATAAAATTTTAATCCTAGTCACTAATTTATAAGCAAAATTTACCTTTTTTGAGAAAAAGCAGCTATGATGAGTATCTCTGCATGACCATGTTGTTCAAACTGTCAGTATTTGTTTAGTTACATTTTGTTAAAATCCATGTTATAGACATTATGTAATCCAATAGAAAAAATGCATTTATGTAATTAAATTGGGAATAATAATATGTATCAATGATATTATTACTCATGGTCCATTGTTGGCTTATTCAAATTTGGCAGTGTTTGCATTATTGTCAGGTTACTGCTTAAACTTAAAGAAATATTTTCTTCTGATTTGAACATACCATTACTTAATAATGATTTATATAAGATTGATAATTATGTCTGCAAACATTTAGGGGGAAAAACTTATCTTACACGTTAATATAATTTGTATTTCTTGGAATTCATATTGGTCATAGAACTTAAAATCTATGGAGAGACCATATTTGAGCATGAGAAGGTATTACAAATACAAAAGCCTAGATTTTTCGAGATGTATAAAGAAGAGTGTCTGGAATAGACAAGGGACAGCAGCGGGACTGAGTGCGGTCCCCTCAGGAGGGCCCAGCGGGCCGGTGGCGTCTACATGGGTGACGTATTTTCATTCTGTCATTTCTTTGATCATTTTAATACTTAGAATCAAATACGGGACCAAATGGTCCGAGTAACTTAGCATATGAAACAAAATGAAGACAAAAAGAATCTTTTTTAGTCAATATTTTTGTTTTTTTTCAGCAAATAAACACTATTTTTTTTTCTTTCTTTCTGAAACAATGCTCAGGCATGTTGGCTTGCTATATTGTGATTTTTGTTTTTTAGAATATTACGCGACGCGCGTCCGTTAAGCCCCTGCGCATTGGTAGCGTAGTTCCCTATTGTTTAAGTTGTCTTTGGCCCGAGCGGTTGGCCTTGATTTTGGAGTAGGAGTTCTACAACTAAACATAATAAACCATAGTAAACGAAAAATAACATTATTTATTAAAATAAATACCAAACAGAATGAAATCAACTCAAAAAAAACACTGTTATTTAATTCAGCTGAAATCGCCACATTGTAAAACGTCAAAAATATTCTGTTACTAAAATGCTAATAGTTAGAGAGATATCCCTTATTTTAAAATATTCAAGTTTGTTTCATATGCTAAGTTACTCGGACCATTTGGTCCCGTATTTGATTCTAAGTATTAAAATGATCAAAGAAATGACAGAATGAAAATACGTCACCCATGTAGACGCCACCGGCCCGCTGGGCCCTCCTGAGGGGACCGCACTCAGTCCCGCTGCTGTCCCTTGTCTATTCCAGACACTCTTCTTTATACATCTCGAAAAATCAGATAATCTATCCTACCAGTCCCAGCTATCATGATGTCATCTTTAGTAACAATTCCACATCTAAGGTCAGGATGATGCAACTTGGGTTTGACAAGGCATCACCATCCACACTTTGACCCATGATAACAATGTTTGTTCATCATGAGATGTTTTAACAATTGATTACAAATTTCTAAACTACAAGTCTCTCTTACCAAGAATTATTAACTATATTAATAGAATTATTAACAAATGTCTTTATTTTTTATGATATCTGTAATTAGGCTTTTGTATTTGTAATATTCCCCCCTCCCTAAATAAGACTGTAGGGTTGAAAAACCGAAAGTCTTTTTTCCTTACAGGATATCTCTCACCTCTCGGGGGTTGGTCCTGACATTTATCTTTCAACTTAGCTTTACGTGGGAGTGGAACTGACGTCGTCAATTGGCGATTCCATCTGTCCTGGAAGTATTTTGTTCTCATCCTAAGAAGTTAGATCGTCTTGTAATTTGCCCGAATACCTTTAATTGCGTCGAAATATCGCCAGATCCGTTTACTTAGTGAGAACACCATACTTCAAAAAAAAAACAAAAATCACAATATAGCAAGCCAACATGCCTGAGCATTGTTTCAGAAAGAAAGAAAAAAAAAATTGTTCCATGTCAGTTAGGACTAGTGACCAGTCGAGTAGTAGACACACACACATATGGGATATGACATATTAAGATAATAGATGGAAACTAGATCACTTAAGACTCTTCATATTTAGGCCTACGAAGAATGGTAGAAGGATAGGCTACAACTTAGGTCAATCTAGGCTAGGTAACGTGAGAAATACACACACAGACATGAAACTTTTACATAGTCGCACACGGGGATACAAGTTGGGAAGGACTAAGGACCCTTTTGGAGAGGTTTTGACCTCGAAGATTTGGCGAGTTGCCTGAACACTTCACCAACGTACTAGGAAAAAAGCTAAGGGACGTTAGGGACCATGCGGAACAAACATTGTAAAGAAATACGAGTTGGGAAGGACTAAGGACCCTTTTGGAAGAGTCTTAAGTGATCTAGTTTCCATCTATTATCTTAATATGTCATATCCCATATGTGTGTGTGTCTACTACTCGACTGGTCACTAGTCCTAACTGACATGGAACAAAGCTCGCAGTACAGGAGTTATGAAAAGAAAATTAAATACAGAAATTCAAGAAACCAGATGAGATATTGCCGAACTAATCAGGAAGGGCTTAAGGAAATATTGCCGAAGGGATTAAGGAAATATTGCCAACGAATCAGGAAAGGCGTAAGGAAATTTTGCCGAACGAATTCGGAAGGACTTAAGGAAACAACACCATTCAGACGCATTTTTTTTTTTTTAAGTTAACTCTGTGGGCTGTAACATGGGAAATCGACAGTAGTATTGGAAGCGAGAATTTAAGATGCAATACGCATCCCGGGATAAAGAAAGGAAATGCTCTCCCAATCAGGACCTCACGAGGGAATGATGATTCGGAATTCAGGTTACATAATCGTACAAAGTAGTAATTACACCTTAAAGCCCTAGCGAATTATGTGTAGGCGAGCACACTCGGTCGAACCCAGGGCTCTAGAGTAGGAAAGGCAAAATTGAAATTTTATCCAAGCAATGGAAAGTGAAAACCAGCGGTAAAATACAGGGAGATACTGACAATTTTTGAACCTAGTAAAACCTGAATTGCAATAAGGGCATAAATGATTCATGAGAAATCATAAGACCAAAAACATAAGAGCATTTCCTTTGCAACTTGAGGCTAGCTATAAGGGACAAATAGGAACATGGGTGCACCAAACTAAACGATACATGTAGATAACAAAGAAATCTAAAGCCAGAACGTCTAATATAATAACGAAGATATGATGGCTGAAAATGAAGCCTCTAAGCAATAAAGTTAAATTAAAATGACCAAGGGTGATGGGGGAGATGCGGACCCATGTGGTACGGGATAGCACCAAACCCATAATCAATGTTATAGTTATCCTCCCAAGTTTTAATGCCATATGCATAAGATTGCAGCTTCACGCTTGGACTGCGGCCACCACCACGACACCACATGATGGGAGGCAGATTAAGATGGCCAGACGCACGGAGCACCCTATACATCTGAGGACGAGGGCAGCATAACGCTGCACGAACCAACCACACCCTGTACATCTAATGACGCAGGGTAGCTGCCAGGATCAACACACATCTCGAGGCGGAGCATGAGATGGATGAATATCCAGACTCGCAACCAGCTGAGACAAAAACACCTCATTAGTAGTAAAAACCAAACCCAGGCATTATAAAATAATAACGACCTTCTCCAACGCCAACCTTGGCCTAACTTCCTCCAGCCCAATTTTGTCCTATAGAAGAGTTAGGAAAACAAACTCCACGACAAGATTAGATTCCTATCAACCCTTTCACAAGTTCTCCTTGGACCTAACTGGGTTCTGGTTAAAGAAACTAGGCATGACAAAAAGGCCTACCTGGACCAACGGCAGCTGAAACCGAACAACGACCTCGAGCATTAGGACATTGCCTCCTCCATCGCGGTAAGCAGACACGAAACCTGACCTCCAAGCTGGCCACAGCAGACACCACAGTTTTATAATTTTTTTATCAATGATCCGGTTCACGGAATAGACCTGTCAGAGTGAATAACAAAAAAGGGAAAACGTTGACATACATACCAAAAGTAATGAAATGTGATAAAGTGCGTCGGATATTGGATAACAGTGTAAGTGCGTCGGTTCCAAAAGAAACCACCGAAGGTTTAAATAATGAAGAAGAATGAAGACAAAAACAATCTTTTTTAGTCAATATTTTTGTTTTTTTTTCAGCAAATAAACACTATTTTTTTTTCTTTCTTTCTGAAACAATGCTCAGGCATGTTGGCTTGCTATATTGTGATTTTTGTTTTTTAGAATATTACGCGACGCGCGTCCGTTAAGCCCCTGCGCATTGGTAGCGTAGTTCCCTATTGTTTAAGTTGTCTTTGGCCCGAGCGGTTGGCCTTGATTTTGGAGTAGGAGTTCTACAACTAAACATAATAAACCATAGTAAACGAAAAATAACATTATTTATTAAAATAAATACCAAACAGAATGAAATCAACTCAAAAAAAAAACACTGTTATTTAATTCAGCTGAAATCGCCACATTGTAAAACGTCAAAAATATTCTGTTACTAAAATGCTAATAGTTAGAGAGATATCCCTTATTTTAAAATATTCAAGTTTGTTTCATATGCTAAGTTACTCGGACCATTTGGTCCCGTATTTGATTCTAAGTATTAAAATGATCAAAGAAATGACAGAATGAAAATACGTCACCCATGTAGACGCCAC
Source organism: Diploptera punctata (assembly GCA_030220185.1). Taxonomy (NCBI): domain Eukaryota; kingdom Metazoa; phylum Arthropoda; class Insecta; order Blattodea; family Blaberidae; genus Diploptera; species Diploptera punctata. Next base: position 618,755 of record JASPKZ010000432.1, read on the forward strand.
CGGCCCGCTGGGCCCTCCTGAGGGGACCGCACTCAGTCCCGCTGCTGTCCCTTGTCTATTCCAGACACTCTTCTTTATACATCTCGAAAAATCAGATAATCTATCCTACCAGTCCCAGCTATCATGATGTCATCTTTAGTAACAATTCCACATCTAAGGTCAGGATGATGCAACTTGGGTTTGGCAAGGCATCACCATCCACACTTTGACCCATGATAACAATGTTTGTTCATCATGAGATGTTTTAACAATTGATTACAAATTTCTAAACTACAAGTCTCTCTTACCAAGAATTATTAACTATATTAATAGAATTATTAATAAATGTCTTTATTTTTTATGATATCTGTAATTAGGCTTTTGTATTTGTAATAGAAGGACAGAAAATATTACCTCTATGTTGTGAACTATGTTGCAACCATTTCCCTCCCAGAGTGCATGGAGGAAGCAGATATGGTGCTATCAGATATGGCAGTTAAAAAGAAGATGAAATCCGAAAACAGTGTTTAAAAACTCGTTATGAAAATTTCGTGAATAGAACAAAAAATCTCCTGAATTCATTGAAAATTTTAAATTTCAGTGTTATTTCACGTTATCGTGGGATTTTGCAATTCATAAATGCTTTTTTTGAGGTTATGGGAAGTGGAGTTAAGAAATGGTATGACAAAATTAGAGCATTTCACGACATCACGACTCGCGAATTTCACAGATCTCTAACAATTATATATGAAGATTAACCATATCAGATAACTACTATAATAAATAATAGGAGTTAGATATGCATGACCCTTCTCACATTTGTAGCTTTCTTGAAGACTCGGCTTTCGATGCTTTAAGTATCATTGTCAATTCTTTCTAACTGTCGAAATGGCAGTTGGTTATCCTGTAGGTTGATTTCTGCTCCCTCTGTTGGTTGCCCGAAGAACTTCCAAATCAAATCTTTTCCCAGGGAATTTCAAAGTTCATTTTTTTATTTTTGTGGATGCAAATTTTCTCAAAAATTGTCAGTTCCTTAGATTTATGTAACTGCTTCAGTAATTTGGCTTGTTTCGATTCTGTGTTTCTCTGACCATGCATGTAAAACTATTGCAGATTTTTCTATTTCTCCATTTTTAACATTTCTAAGATGTTTTGTCAGCCGCGGTGGACTAGTGGTTATGCTCTGGTCCCGAGGGTCGCGGGTTCAAACCCGGCCGGGGTCGATGGATTTTTTTAGGATGGAAAAATCCAAGGAGCAAGTCCTCCGGGAGGGACTTTAAGCCGTGGGTCCCGAGTCTGACGATTTTCATGCTCGTAAAAGATCCTTAAGCCTGAATGAAAAGGCCTCTAAGCAAAATTTACCGAATTTTCCCATCCTAGTACTACTTTGGTTTCCTAGATGTCAGTATGAGGCGGAACGCTGACCTCGGACCACTCAAATAACATCTATATGAAAATTAGCAAGGTTCAAATTCTTCCCTGTAGGGGGAGAGCGCCTAAGTCTCTGTTAAGGGAAAAATGGGCTTACAAAAAAAAAATGTTCTTTCAATATTGTATTCAAGTACCTTTTTGTTTTTCCTATGCATATTTTTTCACAGTCTTTCCAATCAATTTGGTAAATTCCTGAAAAATTTACATAGGCATAACACTAAGGGACAGGGTGTCTAGGGAGTAATACAGAACTACACGTACAAGAAATTACTGCTCTAGAAAAGCCACTCAATGAGCTGCAGTAATAAAATGGAGATGGAACGGCCACATAACAAGACAACAGCAAGGAGGATGGGAGCAGGAAATCACCATATGAGAGCTGTGAGCAGGCAAGAGAACTCAGGGCAGACCAAGAAGGAGATAGGCAGATACATTCAAACAGTTAAGATTCCATTGATCAACCACTAACCATGGCAGGGGTGTGTGCAGAATGCTAGTGAACAATCAAGCAAACTCAACTGTAATTGTAGATCAAATGTAACAATTTTCTCATTTAGAGTTGCTTCTCACGAATCACAAAACATGAGTGTTCGCTCTTGTAGCGCACTCTAGGGGATAAAGTAAACATTCATTCATTCATAGTGAGTGAAGAACATATTTTTAATAACTCACCTCATATAATTTCAAATTTATTTGATTTAAGACCATTGGTTTTGAATGAAAAATTCATCCGAAACCAATGGTCTTAAATCAAATAAATTTGAAATTGTATGAGGTGAGTTATTAAAAATATGTTCTCCACTCACTATTAATGATATAACCTCATAATGTTTACTTCCCAACATTAATTTTAATACAATTCATTCATTCAAAAGAGAGGAGGAAACAATATATACAATCTCATAATTAGAATATGTTGTTAATTGTTTATGAAAGGAGGGACCTAAGAAGTTATATAAAGAGACTGGAAGCAATAAAAAATATGTAGTTATGGAGACAATTAATGAAGACAAATTGGACAGACAAAAAAAAAAACATGTACTGGATAAAGATATGTACACTGGTATGTCATTAAATTTTTTTCTTGAAAAGGAAAGGTATTTTGTATGTATTTTTGGATGCTGGTTTTGGAAAAAATACTTAAAATATGCTATAACGTACAGTTTCAACACAAATAATACATTTCTATATGTCATAATAATTTACCTGCCATATTTTCTTGCTATGTTTTGTAATGTTAATTTAGCATATATTTTATGCAAAATTATTTCAGGTGTGTATAATTAAAACTGTCAGGGCTTCATGAGGTTGCGTCAATTCTCCAGACAGATTCTGCTATATCTATGGGGAATTGGTCATGTAAAAGCAACAGCATAACATCACCGACTTTATCCATATTTGGTTCGTCTTCCGGGCTTATAGGCCGTGGTCTGGTTGTCTTCATACTCGACGTTTCGTCTACTGCTGCGGTAGACATCATCAGGAGATACTGCGTGCTCTCTGTGAACTCCTCAAGTCGGCTGCAGACTGGCTGGTCGTTGGAAACTGTCTCTCTGTTTATAGCTAAACCCCGGGTGGAGGGGGGGTTTTCTGCACGGACCGAGTTATGCGCTGTAGTGCAGTTTGCAGAAGTCATAGGCAGAGAGCACGCAGTATCTCCTGATGATGTCTACCGCAGCAGTAGACGAAATGTCAAGTATGAAGACAACCAGACCACGGCCTATAAGCCCGGAAGACGAACCAAATATGGATCAAGATGCCGGCCGTGAAAGCCTACAATTATATATCACCGACTTTGTTTGTAACATGTACTGTGCATACTTTGGTATACCGGTACTACTTGGAGGGCAGGACAAGTCATAGGTCCCACATTGAGCATGTGCAAGTTGTGTGGAAAAGGTCTCCGCATGAAATCTTTCTGTTTTGGGTTGTCTATGGTATGGAGGGAGCACCAAAACCACAGCGATGACTGCTACTTTCATCCATGTAACATGCAGGGGTACAGCTTTAAAACAGAAAAGTCATTGTGGATCCAATAATGTGAAATCTGTACGACTTCCTGTGCCTCACAGACCTGACATTTCCAATATGCCTTCAAGAGAGCTACTCGAGGTGTCTACAAATTCTGGGAGTGAGAAGATTACACTCATATTTAATTAATGTTGGGAAGTAAACATTATGAGGTATAATCATTAAAATTCATCGGAGAACATATTGTTTAAACAACTCACCTCATAGGATTCATGCTTCCATGATATCACGATTTCAAACATAGTCATGTTCATCGTCAGCCATAACTCCGACTGACGAAATTCTTCGGCCGTCAACTATTCTATTGTCGCCATCTTCAGTGCTGCCATCTATGCCATCTATGGCAGCACTGAAGATGGCGACAATAGAATAGTTGACGGCCGAAGAATTTCGTCAGTCGGAGTTATGGCTGACGATGAACATGACTATGTTTGAAATTGCGATATCATGGAAGCATGAATCCTATGAGGTGAGTTGTTTAAACAATATGTTCTCCGATGAATTTTAATTACACTCATAACTCGTTTCAAGTTGACGATTGCAGTGAGCCTGAGCTGTTTTCACAATCAGAATTCAATGACTTGGTCCAAGACCTTAACCTTCTGAAAGAATCAGCTCAGTTGCTCGGCTCTAGACTCCAGGAGAAGAAGTTGTTGGGCTCTGGAACTTCCTTTTACTGGTTTTGAAACCGAGAAAAAGACTTTGTACTTTTTTTTCTCAAGTCAATGAACTTGTCTACTGCTGCAATATCCAGGGTTTGATGGAAATGTTCAACATTCAGCACAAGGCAGAAGATTTGAGACTTTTTATCGACTGCTCCAAACATAGTCCGAAAGCTGTCTTGTTTCACAATGGTAACAAATATGCCTCTATACTGGGCGGAATTCAGTTCATTTGCAAGAGAAGTATGAGAATTTAGCATTTATCCTGTCTAAGCTCAAATACAAGGAATATGAATGGAGCCATCTGTGGCAATCTGAAAGTTATTTCTATGATCCTTGGCCAGAGTTTGGTTATTTGGATACTTGAATAAATATCTATATTGAATATTGTTTATTTTTTATTATTTCACTCACCTCATACTTCATAATTCAGGTGAGTGAAATAATAAAAAATAAACAATATTAAAAAACCTCATAGTGTTATTTCCTATCTACATAACTTAATCTATATTGAATGTTTTGGCATTGTACACATTATGTTGTAATAAACCAGTATAGATTAGATGAAGTATGATATTATATTGCTTAGTATTCAAGAAAGGTTTAAAGGTAATCAACAATCTCTATGTATGGATAATATGGACAATACAGACTTGTGAACATCCCCATGAGCAGAAAAAAATTTAATACAGAGAAAAAAACAAGTATTAAAGATAACAAAGGAGAATAGTTTTGAAGACAAGATTATTCATAAGAAAATAAATAGATAAAAAAATTGATAAATGAAAGTACTTTTCAGACCAATAAAGAAAACAGTAAAAAATTCAGTAAATTTACATACCATCCTTTAGCATACAATAAGTTTAAAAAAAATTCAGCAAATTTAACATTAAATTAGCACTGAAAAATTATTATGGCCTGAATAGAATAATTAAAACAAATAAAAATGAAAAGATTAATGAAGGTAACAAGTCTGGGATTTATCATAAGTAATGCCACGAGTGATTTCCAAATTATCGATAAATTCACGACTCACGAAGTGAGGAGTGAATTTATCTAGAGAATTTGGAAATCAAGAGTGGCATTTGTTAGGACTATTTAACGAATAAAATTAAGCTGTTTACTCACAAACCATTATTCAACTATAGTTATTTTAAAATATTTATATATTTGATGTAAACGGCGATGTTTGAAAGCAAATGAGAAACGATTGGTATGCTTCATCTGCTCCTTTTGTTTATCACTGCAACCAGATCATACTATTTATTGCCAAAGGAACGCAATATTGTAAGAATGCTCTCTAGTGGAGAAAAAATGAAACACATCAAACTGTATATTAATTCATTTCTGATGTCGTACGATGTAAATGAGACAATTATATTTTTCTGGATTATTACCTGGGAAAAAATACATTTAAGAAAGTGCAAACAGTGGTTTCTTTTTTTGGTGGTATAATCAAATGCTACAAATGTTGACATGTATGCACTATATATACAATCTGGTAGCCGTATTTCTTATAGGCTCAGTCACTGCAAAATAACGGTCAGACCTGTTCAGAATATTAAAAAGGAGGAGCTTTGTTTAATATGGTAATTATAACACTGATAAATATTTCGTGAAACACGACTCTGATTGGTTGTAAAACAGAAATCATTGAAACGTGATTGGTCATTGACTCCCATTTGGAGCATGAGTTAAATAGTCATAAGTAATGTGGCGAGTGATTTCCAAATCATCGATAAGTTCAAGAAGTGACGAGTGAATTTATCTAGAGGATTTGGAAATCAACAGTGGCATTTGTTAGGACTATTTAACGAATACAATTAAGCTGTTTACTCAAAAATCATTATTTAAATATAATTACCGGTACTTTAAAATATTTATATTAATGTATACGGCGATGTTTGAAAACAAATCAGAATCCTGTGGTTATGTTTCTTTTCTTTATCCAGTGCAATTTGATGATATGATATATTATTTATTGCCATGTAGCGTGGGAAAATTCAAATAGGAACGCAATAATGTAGTGGAGAAAAAATTATACACATCAAACTGTATATTATTATATTATAACCAACATTATAGGTTATTAATTTACTTTTTGGTAAACAATTCAGTAAAATTATTATTTAAATACGCAATTATTGAACACACAATTATCAAATGTGTAGTTCGAAGGATTTCCTATTACTTCGAGTGTTTTGAGGCTTAGATTGCTAGATTATTTCGTCTGTATCTTAATTTGAAACGCAGCCAAATCTTTTGTCTGCCATTTTGTACATTCAAACCTGGCGGCTTTGTTGGAGAGTTAGTCACTGTAAAATAATGCTCTGACCTGTTCAGAATATTAAAAAAAAAAAAAAAGAGTAGCTTTCCTTATCACAAAGGCAGGAGGTGGTTAAGATAATTCGATAAAGAGTGAGGTGAAACACGACTGTCATTGGTTGTAAAACAAAATTCATTGAAACGTGATTAGTCAATAACTTCCATTTGAGGCATGAGTTAAATAGTCAAAATGATTGCAAAGATTGTAAAAATATATCAACATCATCATCATGATTGTAAAAAATATATACATACGAAAAACCAAAAGGAGCTTAAGTACAAGATTGAAAGAACACCTTTAAAATTAAAAAAAAAATGGGGAAATAGAAAAATCTGCAATAGCTGCACATGCATGGTCAGAAAAACACTGAATCACAACAAAAGCCAAGTTTATTTAAAAATACAATAGGAAGTAACATTAAGAGGTTTTATATTTGAAAAGAAAAATATACGCCTAGACTGGGGTTTTAACCCAGGACCTTTGACTTTCTATGTCAATGCTCTTCCATCCGAGCTGGAAGAGCATTGACATAGAAAGTCAAAGGTCCTGGGTTCAAACCCCAGTCTACGCATATATTTTTCTTTTCAAATATAATTTGTCCATCATTAAGATGTTTAAAAACGAATAATATTAACATTAAGAGGTTTGTTTAATAATTAAAACATTCTGTCTGTTCATTCTTACCTCTTAGATTTGTTTTTGTCAAATATATGTTTCAGAGCTTCTTAGCCCCATCTTCAGCGATTACAGACTGAATTTTCTCATGTTGTCGGCCCTGATTCTTGATTCCTGCAAAGAGAGAATCATGAATCAGGGCCGACAACATGAGAAAATTCAGTCTGTGATTGCTGACGATGGGGCTAAGAAGATCTTAAACATATTTAACTTTTATAGGAATTAATCACTATGAGGTTTAATTTATGATGAAATTAAATGTTTCTTACCTCTCCTCATATAAATCTTCTAAGTAGATCGCGATTACTTCCGATCGACATAACATCAGTCGCCAAAGAAGTACTGAAGATGAGACCGTTATGGCCTCGAAATCGCGATCTACTTAGAAGATTTATATGAGGAGAGGTAAGAAACATTTAATTTCACCATATCTGAAACATATGTTCGACAAAAACAACTCTAAGAGATAAGAATGAACAGACAAAATGTTTTAAAAGCCAAGTTACTGAAACAGATAAATCTAAGGAACTTGCAGTGTGGGAGAAAATTCACATCCAAAAAATGAAAGGAAAATCGTGAATTTTGAAATTCACGGAGAAAAATATTTAATTTGGAAGTTCATCAATCAGCCAATAGAGGGAGCAGGAAGCAACCAACAGGTTCGCAAACTGCCAATTCAATAGATGAATTGATAATGATATGAACGTTGTGTATCGAAACTCTAGTCTTCAAGAAATCTACAATTTATGAGGTGAGTTGTAATATCTAACTCAAATTATTAATTAAAATAAATCTCATGATGTTACTTCCTTTAAATATTAATGAAAAACTTCACTAACTATGGAAATATCTTACTGGTACTTACATTTTAAAAGTATTGGCAAGAGCTTTATATTCCATAGCTCTTTTGTATCTGTTCTGTAATGTAAACACAGTATTACATTAGCATCTCCATAAGCAGAAACATTGTGAAATTGGGCAAAAAACAATTATTAAAAAAATTTATATCTAACATTACAATTTTTTGTTTAGGGTATTTATATCCAGTATGAGCTATGGCTTGGGGTTTAAATCTCCTGCTGACTTTTAAATCCATGCTAGAGGGCACATACTAACAATTTTTTTTATGAAAAAATGTTAATAATAGTAGTCTAACATCATCCAATAAAATTTTTTCATCAAAGGAATGCCTCAATAAATCAATAGGTTGAAACTTCATTTGACCTAAATTATAGATTAACTTGTACATTTTTTTTATTAGTTGTGATGTATGCCAGATACAAATAGTTGGTAATCAACAAGAAATACATAGTTTTATACATAAGCATCGTTTAGTGCAGTTTATGAAATGCGTTATATGCACGGGCAAGAACTCATCTGTATCATTTTAGCTGGTGTTAGTAGGGATAACATAGAGAAAACACACTGTGTGTTCCTCTATGTGAAAAATGAAAATGCAGGAGACAACGTCAAGTCGAAAGCAATAGATGTCTGCTGATGCGGCTGGAAATTTTAATTTTCATGCATAATTGATTTTAATGAAATTTGCCAATTGTATTATCTTATTTTAATCCAGAATTCTGAAAATATTAATTACCCCAGCAGTGCTGAGGTAGCTGGGATTGAATGCATGCCACTGCTTAATTTAATGATTATTTTTCATGTATATTATAACTGATACCACAAGAATAAAAAAAAAATATATTACCCCAATGGGATTCAAATTCAGAGCTGTGTATCAAGAGGGAGATATTGTTCGGTCAATCTAAAATACATGATATTAAATTGTTATAGCAATATATGGGGTGCATAATTATATTTCTGGTGATTACTGCATTATGAATTGTTTCTATCTAATAGAGTGAATTAAAAATTGTAGCTATACTTTTATCAACAATTGTGTAATTATCCAAGTGAAGGAAATCTCCTTCAAATACATGATTTATGGCACTCATTTTTCAACCAATAATGTGTTAAATATTTAACATAAAGGAAAGGTGATGCTAATTTAAACTGCAATATAACACATTTACCAGAGATAATGTTTATTAGTGAAACAGAATTTTTGTTAAGTTACATGTTAAAACAATATAATAATTAGAATTTAAACAATTGTTAGTAAAAGTCCTGAATGTAGTTAACATTACTTACTTACTTACTCACTGGCACTATCGAACCCGTAGGTTCATGGCCGCAAGGACATAAGCTCTCCATACATCCCTATCCTGAGCTAATGCTTTCCAATCATTCCCTGTATAATCTACTTCTCTCAAATCATAGTTAATGTTATTCTCCCACCTCATTCTTGGTCTACCAACTCGGCGTTTTCCCTCTGGCTTTCCTACAAAAAGCTTCCATGCAAGTCTTTCATTCCCCATATGTGCAACATGTCCTGCCCATCGCAGTCTACGAGACTTAACTGTTCTTATTATATCTGGCTTCCTAAAAAGACCATGCAGTTCATTGTTATGTAGTCTTCTCCATTCACGTGTCTGTTCATCTTAGTATGAGGAATTATACAGGGCTATTCAGAAAGAAGGAACAGACTTGAAACATTTATTTCTTCCAAACTACAAAACATATAAACACAATTCTAATGTTCCTGGAAAGAGAACAGTTCAAATTTCACTATTTTATGCATTTAACATGAGCACCATGTGTTACACGACAAATATCAAAACGGTGTCTCATTTCTTGCCACACATGAATCAGCTAGTATTTAGTTATCAAATTTAGAACTTCAACAATTTGATGTCACAGAATTTCAAGAGTGTCAGGCATAGGGAGAATAAAAACACGGTCTTTAACGTAACCCCACAGATAAAAATCACATGGGGTTAGGTCAGGTGACCTGAGAGGCCACTGGTAATGAAGTTGATCTTCTGCACCTCCTCTTCCAATCCAATGTCCTGTTGTCGCCATTTTAATACAAACAATCAACATGACAAGTAACAGCGCCAATGCGGTCGTGATCAGAACTTCAAACTTCCCTCTTTCCAGGAACATTGGAATTGTATTTATATTAATATTGGAAAGTAAACATTATGAGGTTATATCATTAATAGTGAGTGGAGAACATATTTTAATCAACTCACCTCATATATTTTCAAACTTCTTTGATACCGACAGTTTCAGACAATATCATGTCCTTCTTCAGTCATGGCTTCCATCAGTGGAAGAAGTTTGAAAATGATTGAGGTGAGTCGATTAAAATATGTTCTCCACTCACTATTAACATTGGAATTGTGTTTGTATTTTTTGTAGTTTGGAAGAAATAAATGTTTGAAGTCTGTTCCTTCTTTCTGAATAGCCATATACACCAAATACATGTTAAAGGCTAGTAAGTTAGTAAGTCTAGCAATGAGCAATGATTTTAATTTACTCTCTGAAAATAATTAAAATGTTTAAGTTAGTTTTGTACTTACAGTCATGAACTGGTTGAAATATAAGCGCCGGAATGGATAAGGCATCAGTGCAATATGTAGCTTGGTACTTTCTAAAGTCATGATTTCACAAAATGTAGAACACACCACATGTGTGCTGCTCTTATAACTGTAAAATAACGTAGACTCACCAAGACATGTTCCTGCAGAAAATGAAATTATTGGTGTTTCTTCATTCACTTCAGAAATTACCTGCAGAATTCAAAGCACCATTACTTTAATTTATAGTTATTTTATGGTTATTTATGTTACAAGGATCAAGTATGAGATTTTATAGATGAGTTGAAAACTTGAAACAATTTCATTAAAAATTCATATTCTTGTAATAAGCATAATATTATTTCATAAATATCTTTTATTATTAATACATATTTTTTTCAACAACCGATATGAAAATACAGCCCTAAAAATATATTCAGAATATGTAAGATAGAAATTATTAGGTCTAAATACAAATATTATACCCAAAATAAGTGCTAATATGGTTGGCTGCCTCCATGCAGTGCTACTGGACTTCGACCAAACAACCTAATGTTCATATGAATCCTCTTCATGAAAATATGTTGTTGTTATCTGATGTGTTGCATTTAACACTGAAGTCATTAGCAGTCTTGCTCTCCAATACTTTGAGGTCTCAGATTCTTCATGTTTGACAATGATACAGTTGTTCAGATGACCTTCGTCCATTTCTTCATCAGGATGATTGCATAAAATGTATTTTGGTGAAGGCAGAACATTAATTTTATAAAGGTGTTTTGCCAGACAATCATGGCCTGTTAACATTCTAAAATGTGCTACTTCTGTTTTTCTTGGTATGCCTGGTACAATATTTTTTGTTAGGCATTCCCATTTTTTGTTTCTGGCCACTTGTTTGAAGTCTATTTTCATTTATAGTTTTGGATTTTGACTTTATGTGGCATTAGATCCAGGCAATTGTTCAATGCGAGATCTTTTTTTTGGTGAGCAAATTGGTTGTTTCATTACCGGCAATCCCACTGTGGGAGGGTAGCCATTGGAGGACAACTTCTTTACCATAGTTTTGCAGGTCAGTAATGACGTCATAGCATTCTTTGCAGTCAAAACTTTTTGGCCAGTAGATTGCCTGTATAGCTGCTTTGGAGTCATAGAGGAGCACTAATTTGGAAAACATGGCTTTTAGTGTTAATAGATTTTGGAGAGAGATTTTTGTAGCATGAATTTCACCATTAAAATTTGTTGTTCCGCGTCTAGCATGACAGTAAAACAAAAAAAAAAAAAAGGGAGCATGTTCCTCCTGCTCCGGCACCAGTTTCAGCATTTGCAAATGAGCCAGTCTTCTGTATGATATCTGGTGTAGATAGTTTCCAAGGTTAATGATTTCAAGTAATATATATTATGTTTAGATTTTTTTGTGATGTTTGCATTTATATCTAAGACAGAGAGAATAGGCTCAAAATGTAGGGGTTTCAATATTGGTAAGAGTTTGTCTCTATTTTTCGAAATTTCAATTTTTTTTCTAGTTCTTTGATTTCTCAAGGAAACTGACTTGGGTTTCAGTCTTCTTTCTTCTACTTGTTTCTTTCTCCATGTATCTTCTGAATATCTGACTAATTTTTATTCAGAAAATATTACAGAGATAAAACAGTTACTTCATTGGATTTCTGGTTGGGGACTAGGAAAAGCAATGATGCCGAAATCAAACTCCTTCCGTGGAATGCTGGAGGAATATCTCAGTCTTTATCATTGTTGAAGCAAACCTGGCAAATGAGAGCAAGATGTACTTTTAAATGCCAAATTACAACATCAACATCTTACAAAATATAGACAGATTGCCAGTAAAATCTTATGGTTGCATGAAAACAAACAATGCAGCTGCTAGAACATTAAGAGACACAGACACATACACAAACTTCATTTTTTCATGGTCTTTTTTTATGTCTAGTAAGTAGGATAGGTGGGTAAAAATGTTTCATAAATATTTTCATGGTTGCAATAATTAATCATATTCTTTCAGAATTCTCTAAAATAGTGCCCACTAGTGTTCTTTTAAAATTTTGAGTTCCAGTAAATCCCAATCACAAAAGATAAACTTCACTGACATTTTGTTGAATAACTTTATCATAAGTAATGCCACGAGTGATTTCCAAATTATACATAAATTCACGACTCACGAAGTGAGTCGTGAATTTATCCACAGAATTTGAAAATCAAGAGTGGCATTTGTTGACTATTAACAAATAAAATTAAGCTGTTTACTCACAAATCATTATTTAAATATAGTATTTTTAAATATTTATTTATTTAATGTAAACGGCGATGTTTGAAAACAAATGAGAAACGATTGTTATGCTTGTTCATCACTGTAACTAGATCATATTATTGCCAAAGGATCGCAAATAATGTAAGAATGCACCCTAGTGGAGAAATTTGTAACCAAAATTATAGGTATTAATTAATTTCTGATGTCCTATGATGTAAAAATGTCAATTATATTTTTCTGCAACGTTATTTCCTGGGAAATAATTTGTTTAAGAAAATGCAAACAGTGGTTTCTTTTTTTTTTGTGGTATAATCAATTGCTATAAATGTTTTTATATTATCTCCTGCAAGCACTACCAGCTGACATTCGTGCACTATATATACAATCTGGTAGCCGTATTTCTTAGAGAGTCAGTCACTGCTAAAGAATGCTATGACCTATTCAGAATGTTAAAAAGGAGGAGCTTTCTTTAATATGATAGACTTGTTTGATAAATTCAAGGTGAAACACGACTGTGATTGGTTGTAAATAAAAAATCATTGAAATGTGATACATACTGAGTTTTGTTGCAAAAAAAAATTGTGGTCATTAGAGCAATTTTTTATAAAACATAGTTTTATTTGATTTTCATATTTATTATATAATTCGGTACACTGTACCGAAACAGCTGTCACTGAATTATATAATAAATATGAAAATCAAATAAAACTATGTTTTATTTTTATTTAATTAATTACATTTTTTAATTGATTTAACAATCAATTTGGAAAGTAAGTTATGGTTTTTAATTAATTATGGGAATGTTTCTTACATACCAGTGAAAAGTACATATTTAAATTATTTTTCAACATAATTTCCATTTACATTCAAATATTCGTCTTAACATTTAATTTTAGGAAGTGATATTTTGAGGTTATTTTAATTATATTATTTTTATTCTGATCATCTTACCTCAATATTAATGTTGATTTGCTCTTGGACATGTTTCAAAACAGACTCAAGCTGACGATAAAACAGAATTGTTTTGAAAATGTCCAAGAACAAATCAACATTAATATTGAGGTAAGATGATCAGACTAAAAATAATATAATTTGTCTTAACGTTTCACAAGCTTCAAAATCCCTTCTACATAAAACTCTGCTGGCTGTAACTGTAGCCACCCATTGATGCTCTCCTTAGGTTTCTCATCCATTTGAAACTGCTTCGATCCAAGCCACTTTTCCATGTTTGGAAAAAAGGTTGAAGTCTCTTATGGCCAAGTCAGATTATAAGGTAGATGATAAAACACGTCCCACTGGAATTGACTCAAGAGAGTTTGTTGCTCCCACTCTGGTGGTTTTCTGAATTTCAGACAGAATTTCGGCACCCAACGAGCTAAAACTTGTGTCACCACTTTTACAGAACAGTCCAACTGATTTGCGGAAATTTATATGAGAGTTCAGAAATTGTGAAATGGCAATTCTCTCTGATGGCTTATCCACTATTGTAACAACTTCTTCATGCACAACAGATGGTTGTTCACTTTGTTCATCATAATGGACATAAGTGTGTCCGTCTTGAAATTCACTACCTGAAAGTCGAACAACATCACCATCCATAATGTCCCCATAATCTCACGATGTTTTTATTTATGTTTTTATTATTAATTTAACATTCCTCACTGAACGATAAATTATATTTGAAGAGAAAAGTTTTCACCTAGACCGAGACTCGAACCCGGGACCTTTGGCTTGCCAGGCCAAATGCTCTACCAACTGAGCTACCGAGGTGAGTTGCGATCTAGATGCAAATTTTTCTCTTATATACGTTGTAATTCCCCCTCACCAGATGCTTTTGAAACCATTGCTTCTATCTTTACAAATGGAGGCTTCTTAGTTAAGAAGATATTTATTGGGAATTTAACATTACTTTATAAAGCTAGTAAGGCTTCTAATGATGTTTTTATTATTAATTTAACATTTCTCACTGAGGGAATTACAACATATATAAGAGAAAAATTTGCGTCTAGATCGCAACTCGCCTCGGTAGCTCAGTTGGTAGAGCATTTGGCCCAGCAAGCCAAAGGTCCCGGGTTCGAGTCTCGGTCTAGGCGAAGATTTTTCTCTTCAAATATAATTTATATTTTTATTTATCTATTTTTGCAAGGACAATTGTGTCATCCAATGATTTTTTTATCTTACCTGAATAACTCCAGAAACTATATATACCATCTTGTTCTTCAGTTCATTTCTTTTAAATATAATCTCTCCTGGCAAACAAAAGCTGTATTTCATACCAACTGATAAATTGTACATAAATGATGATTCAAAGTTCCTGAACAAATGTGACTAGAACAAACATATTGACATAAAATATTAATGATTAATTTACAACTAAAAATTGGTATGAAAATAACACTGCCCAACAATTTTTTTTATACCTCCACTATAAATAGGTGATTCTTAATGAAAATGTATGCTAATATTGAAAATCAACTTAAGAATATCCTATCATGTCAGGTTAAAATATATTTATATGCATATATATACTAGCTAATACCCGGCGTGTGCTGCTGCGCCTGAATAAATTATGTGTTTTTATGTTTAGTTGAATAAAAGTATAAGGAATAATAATTATAAATTTATATCATTATTATTTTAAGATACCCGGGAATCTACATATCCCGATGTATTTGGCATTAATGAGCTGAAAGACAAAATTTGTTATTTCGAGTTATACATGGTGCTGCTCTGCTTTCCCGGAAATCTACTTCTCCCGATCTTTTTGGCATCAATGAAAGAACAAAAATGGTTATTGTGAGTTATCCATAAGAGATAAATATATGCTGTCGCGGGCTTTTTTGTAGTTTTTTTTATATATTCAATTCTGTGTAAATTAATTTGGTGTATTTGTTATGGTTTAGGCAGCATAAGCCATTCAAGCGTACAAAAAGGCCACTTTTATTTTACTTTTCACTACAAAGGGCAATTTTTAAGGATGAAGGCTTGAGCATTAAAATTCTCTTGTAGCCTATAACCTTCCTGGGTAAATCCTAAACATTTTGCAAAAAGCCCCATCACAACCGGATGAAAAGTACAGCAGTGCACACTTGTCTGGCATATCTACTTATCCCGATCTTGTTGGCATCAATGAAAGTTACAGCTGCAACTAAATTATATCTTAATAAATATGTGAAAATCAAATAAAACTGTTTTATTTTTATTTAATTAAATATGAATTTATAAACTTTTAAATTAAATTTTCTTCATTAGGAATATCAATATTTATATCTATTTTAATATAATGAAAATGAACCTCGAGATTCCATATGAACCAAGCTTGATTACAAAGTTCTTCAAAAATAAACCAGATGGCAGTTTAGAAAATTACTCCTTCAGAAGTACACCAGATGGCAGTTTGGATAATTACTGGCAAAGGAAAAAATTGAGAGTCGTGAAAACAGCTAACGATGGGGAATATTGTTCTCCGATACTGCGGTGCTGTGTTAAAAAAACATAGAAGTATGAGGTAAGAAGAATTCACAATTAATTTGATTCTTATTTGTATCTATATTTCTTTTTCTGACTGTACATCTTCTCCCAAATTGTCAATTGGAAAAACCTTTAGAATTGACAATTTGGAAGAAGATATATATTCAGAAAAATAAATACAGATTGATGAAATTTGATATTTCTAACAAACAAAATTTAATTTTGAAGTTTATAAATTGAACCATAGATGGCAGCATGGAAGATGTTGACAATAGAACAGACAGAATTTTATCATTCGAAATTGCGACTGAGGATAGACGAGAAGTTGCCTGAAACCGTGGTATTGTGAAAAGCACGAAATTTATAAGGTGAGTTTTTCAAAAAATTGTCTCCGACAATTTAAGAGGACACAAATCCAAACACACAAAAAAAGTCAACTACAAATGACCTGCAGGCATCATACATAAAATAATACAGGAAAACCATCACAACAATATTAAGAGCCAGATTGAAAATTCATCATTGAAAGATGCCATACAATCTGTCTCAGACTGGCCAAGGAAACAAGTTGTAGCAAAATTCCAAATGGCATTGGCTATTAGTGTCTTATGCAACCTTGAAAACATCCTGAACCACAGACGACCCAGAGGAAAAAGTGGATAAGTTTTGTGTACATGCCACAAGTGGCACTAGTGAAGAACAACTAACGACATCTACATTTTTTCAATTTTTTTCTGGTACTAATATGAAATTCAGCACTGTCTGGTGGTAAAATTATGAATTATAATTATACAACATCATCTGGTGAATAATCATGGAATTGAACTTTTATATGAATAAATAACATTTTAATTAATCTTATGGAATTATTTGTACCCAGCCTCTCAGACCTAAAGATTTAAAAAAAAAAAATTTTAACAGAAGGGAAGAATGGAAATAAATAAAACTCGTTAATTTATTTCCGTTTATTAAATTTAAAAATGTGCATTATGAGCTCTTTTAATAAATATGTACAATTGACCTACCGCCTTATTCTCACATACATATTTGGTACAATATTTATTAAAGAACCTTAGCCGTGTCATACATCTGAAATCCATTATAAAGTCACTCACATTTTTAAAATGTTTATTAGAAATGGCTGTACACTAACATCACTCTTCCTAACCAAACAAATCTTAGAATTTTATCACTTCTAGTAGGTTTATACCACCGCTGTGGTCTCGAGGTAGCGTGCTGCCTTGTCACGCAGCGGGCCCGGGTTCGATCCCTGGTCGGGGCAGTTTTTCTGGGTGAGGTTTTTATCGGGGTTTTTCCTCACCTGTAAGACAAATGTCAGGAAAACTTTAAGGCCCAAACGGTCCCCGAAATCATATGGCCATCATCATCATCCTTATCATTATTATCAACATCATTATCATCTTCATCCTTCACCAGTGTGGAAAGCAACGGGAAGCTACCACACCTACAATTCCCTAGTAAAGCTGCAAGCATAGCATGAAAATGCTATGATTGCAGTGAAGGACCTGCCTTCGGGCAGAATTACTATGGATGGAGTAGGTTTATCATAAGTAATGCCACGAGTGATTTCCAAATTATCGATAAATCAAGAGTGGCATTTGTTAGGACTATTTAACGAATAAAATTAAGCTGTTTACTCACAAATCATTATTTAAATGTAGTTATTTTAAAATATTTATATATTTAATGTAAACGGCGATGTTTGAAAACAAATGAGAAACGATTGGTACACTTCATTTACTTCTTTTGTTCTCATCACTGCAACCAGATCATATTATTTATTGCCAAAGGAACGCAATATTGTAAGAATGCACTCTAGTGGAGATAAAATGAAACATATCAAACTGTATATTAATTCATTTCTGATGTCCTATAACAATTATATAATTATATTTTTCTGGAATGTTATTACCTGGGAAAAAATAATTTAAGAAAGTGCAAACAGTGGTTTCTTTTTTTGGTGGTATAATAAATTGCTACAAATGTTTTCATATTAACTCCTGCATGCGTTATGTGTTGACATTCATGCACTATATATACTATATATACAATCTGGTAGACGTATTTCTTAGAAATTCTCATCTCTGAAGAATGATCTTAAGAGCAGAGCAAGACCAGAAAGGAGCTGAAGACGTGAATGCTGGACACCAACAACGCAAAGTGCGGCAGGAACCAGCTGTTCAGAAAGGACTGACTGAAGAAGAAATGAAGACATCAAACTCACTTAAAGAAACTAAAAATTACAAAGTCTCAGAAAAGATGATAACTTCATTCTTCCTAAGCCAAAACACACGACCAAAAATGCTACCATAGACAAAACAAATGGGATAGAGATTAATAACAGATTTATATCTTTACAGAAACTTCCAGACTTACCTCCGCCAATCGTCGTAGACACTAGCAACATAAATGCCTACAAACTAACTCACATTTCTGCAGGAAAAGAACAAGACATCACAATGAAATACACCAAAGACCAACTAAGAATTTACGCCAAAAATAAACTTTCATTCGACCACTATAAACGTGTACTTGAAGACAATGAAACACAGTTTCATACTCATCTATACAAAAGAGCGATAAACACACAAAGAATCACACTTAAAGGACTTCCAACAAGAATAACAGCAGAGAAATCTATCAAGAACTTAGTGACAAAGATTATCCAATCATCCATGTTAGACAACTTCACAAAATCAGCTATCAAAATGGATCCAGAATCAAGACTGTCATTCCAGTTTGGATTCTGACCTTTAGTCAACGATCTAACTTCATGACAAAAATCGTTCAACTTATAGATATCTTCAATGTAAAAATCAAACTTGAAACCTACAAAACACCAGCAGGAGGAATTCAATGCTATAACTGTCAAGGCTTTGGACATCTGGCAAGCTGCTGTTCTAGAACTCAGAAATGTGTTAGATGTGCAGGCAATCACAGTGTAAAATATTGCAAAGACACAAAACTAAAATGCACTAACTGCAATGAAACTCATGCTGCAAGCTACAGACAATGCCCTATCTACAAAGAATTATGCAAATTCTAGACTGCAATATACATCAAAGACTTCACAACATACATCAAAGCCTGAAAAATCTGACGTCAACACTACAGCACCAAAAATGGATATTCCAACAACTCCTACTATTACAAATCCTGAGAACCTAGTTCATCAATTTCTATCCCTCATATCCAAAATCCTTATGAATCCAGAACTCCTAAAAACCACTGTACTGCTACTTACAAGTCTAGTTACTTCATGTCCATAAAATAAATCCAGAAAAACTACTTCAAGAACATCTTTAAGACCAAGAAGCTTAAGCACAAGAAGAACACAACATCACATCTTCAAGAATACTTCAGAAAACAGCTGGGAGATCATTTTCTTCAGCTCAAAATTATAATTGCAGAAGACTTCAAGATAAGCACAATAAAGATTGGGTCAAGGCCTGAAAAAGGCCGATACCATAATAAACAACATCAAAGTCTATAAATTTTGCTACTGTAGTTTTACGTGGAATTTCAGGAATAATATCTGGCTTCTTAATAAAATATTCCATTTTTTGTATTTGGCTTTATTACATAGGTCTTGGTTTTGTTTGATTTTATATTTGTTTTTAATTATTCTTTTTATGGATGCGAAAGGTAAGCTTTTAGTAGTATTCTGAATTAAATTGGAGCCTTTTTTGGCAAGAAAATCAGCAGTGTCATTTCCAAAAATTCCACAATGTGCAGGTATCCATTGCAATTGAATTCTTTTCTGTAGTTTTTCGAGTTTTTTAATCATTTTGTAGCACTCTTTAATTTGTATGGACTTAATTTTGTGTGAATTTATTGTATATATTGCTGCCTTAGAATCAAAGAGTGTATGATAGTATTTTGAAATGTATTTATTCTATATAGTAATTGTTGGAGTGAAATATGAATAGCCGTTACTTCCGCATCAAAATTTTGTTATATGGTATCCTGCTGGTTTATAAAATGAAAATAATGCTACTCACATTTAAACTTCATAGGAAGTAACACTTTGAGGTACAATTTAAATTTAAAATAAACTATTAAACACACAAATAAAACCAACAAAAATGAGAAAATGGAAGAATAAAACAAATCAGGGATTTATCAGATATAATGTGGACATTGTGAAAAAAATGTACATAGGGAAAGCAACAAGAAATTTGGAAACCAGAAAGAAGGAACATCTTAGGAATATAAAAAATGGGGAAGTGTAAAATCTGTAGTTGCTGCTCATACTTGGTCAGAAAAACATAAAAGTGAAAGAAATGCCAAATTAATTAAACAAGCCAAAAATTTAAAGAGCTCACAGTTTGGGAACATATCCACATTAAAAAGCAAAAATGGAATATTTAATGAATCTTGAAATTCCTGGGAAATTTAATATGATTTGAAGGTTCATTGGTCTACCAACAGATGGAGGAAGATGCAATTCTTCATAAAGACAGAACAACGGTTGTGTAAATACTGAAAATGGAATAATATTCTTTTAATCAGTCTAAATAGAAGACTGAATATGAGGTGAGGTGAAAAATAATTTATTTTAAATTACTACTCACATTAATACTAATGAATAAAAGAATTTCAAGAAAATTACTTACCATCCAAGTACATAGGAAATTTCAAAAAATATTTGACAAACACAACATTACTTTGGCACCAATAAATAAATTTAGTCTGGAAAAACTTCTAAATCATCATCATCATCATGAACAAATTCGTTTTAGGCCATGTGGCCTGTACGGTAAACCTAGCGAAGATGGTCTTGATCTTTCCACCGATATTTTGGTCTTCCTTGGTCCCTATGTCCAGTTGGGGTATATTGGAATGCCAATTTTGGAAGTCTATTTCTTGCCATTCTTCTCAGATGATTTTTCCATTCTTGTTGGTATCTTTGGATATCTTCATTTAAACTTGCTACTCCAAGTTTTCCTCTGATAGTAGTGTTCCTTTGGTGATCCAGTCTATTAACTCCTAACAATGATTGTAAGAAGCGCATTTGGCTTACTTGAAGTTTATGAGAGTTTCTTTTATTTAAAATTCAAATTTCACTTCCGTATTTTAGAGCAGCTTTTGATGTGACGTTATGTAATCTTAGTTTTGTCTCTATCCTCATCTGTTTACCAAAATGTCTTCGTATTACCCCATTCATTTTATTATATTTTTGTAATTTTGAATCAATGTCACTCTTATACTCTGCAAATACACTTCCTAAGTAAGAGAAATCTGACACTTGTTCTATAATTTTTCCATCAATCTCAATTTTCACCCGTTGTATGTTTTTTCCACACATTGCCATTGTTTTGGATTTTGATGTGGAAATTTTCATATTATATTTGCTGGCAATTTTGAATAATTGATATGCTGTGCTGCTATTTGTAAGCTATCTTCGGAATCTGATAATATTATTTGATCATCAGCATATAATATTGTTTGAATTATTTTATTCCTAGTTATTGAAATTCCACTGTTTACTGTTTGTTTCCATTCTTGCACTATTCTGTTAATATATATATTAAATAAGAGTGGAGATAGTCCACATCCTTGTCGAACACCTTTGCCTGTGTTTATGTGTTCTGTTATTTCTCCATCTGGTAATTTAATTTTGATTTTAGAATTTTGATATAAGCTTTGTATGGCTCGTATTACATGTGAGTGTATATGTTCTTCATGCAGTATCTGCCAAAGTTTATCTCGGTTTACATTATCATATGCCTTTTCATAATCTATAAATAGTATGTACAGTGGGAGATTAAATTCTCTCCTTTTTTCCATAATTTGTTGCAGGGTAAATATTGCATCTATAGTGCTCCTCCCTTTTCTAAATCCACATTGTTCTTCTTCCAAAAATGTTTCAGTACTTACTGATAACTTATTTTAATTATGTTGGCATATAATTTAGATGCAGTTGGGAGTAAGGTATGCCTCGGTAGTTATCACATTTGTTTTTCTGACCTTTTTATGTATATTAATTACTAGACCCGTTTCCCAATCCGTTGGAATATTAAGACAATGCCAAATATTGTTAAAAAGTTCTAATAGTTTCTCTTTCAAGGCAGTTCCTCCATACTTAAAAAGTTCTAAATTTAAATCATCTAAACCTGGACTTTTCCTGTTCTTGGCCTTCTTTAAAACTTCTTCTAGTTCGTCCATTGTTATGTCTGGTTTTTCTATTTCATTTTCACAAGTCAAATTCGAAGTAATTTTTTCAGTGTGAGTGTTCGGTTCTGACCAAAGATTTTTGTAGTAAGTAATCCAGTCTTGTTTTGGTATCAGATTAACATTAATTTTGTCTTTTGTTTCCATCTGTAATTTTTTGAATATTTTAAATCCCTGTCTTTGTGCTCCTGTAATATCACGTTCTAAGGATTTTACAAATTTATCCCAATCATCCCTTCTGTATTTTCTAGACAATTTACGAACCTTAGCTCTGAGTTTTTTATATTCTGTATAATGTTCCTCTTGTTTAGTTTGTAAATACACTTTATAGGCTTTTTCTTTTGTTCAATATTTTCTTTTAATTCGGGATTCCAGGTTCGTAATCTCTTTTTGTTTTTGATTTGTTTATATCCGAGACTCTCATATGCTGCTTCCATGATTGCTTGTTTTAGATTTATCCAGTCCTCTTCAATATCGCCCGTGCTTGTTTTAAGTTTATTCTTTATTCTAGTTTGATATAATATTTGTGTACTTTGATCTTCCAATAAGTGAATTTTAAACTTTTTTGGTATCTTATTTTGTACTGTCTGCTTGTATTTTCTTGTGCTGATGTGTTTGTGATATAATTTTATTTTTGCTTTCAACAAGAAAATGGTCACTATCAATTTCTTCTAAATACCAATAAAAAATCAACATCCCAGACAGTAAGAAATCTGGAATTTATCAAATAAATTGTAATGATTGTAGCAAAGTATACATAGGAAAAACAAAAAGGAATTTGGATACACGCACTAAAGAACATTTTAGAAATATTAAACATTGTGAAATTGTAAAATCAGCAATTGCTGCACATAGTTTGCTAGAACATCATAAAATTGAAAAAGAGGCAAAACTTTTGAAACAATTAGATAAACCGTTGGAATTGACAATTTTGGAAATGATATTCATTCAGAAGAATAAATATCGATCTATGAATTTCGATATTCCGGTGGATAAAAATTTAATTACAAAGTTTATACTTCCAATGAAAGATGGCAGCACAAGAGGTGATGTCCTTAGAGAAATAAACAACCACAGAATTTCATCAGTGGAAGCCATGACGGAACAGGGACAAGATATTGTCTGAAACTGCCGGTATCAAAGAAATTTGAAATCATATGGGGGTGAGTCGTTAAAAATATATTCTACACTCACTATTAATGATATAACCTCATAATGTTTACTTCCCAATATTAATTTAAATATAAATACTACTCACATGTTGAAATGCTGGCCAATAGATGTCCACACAAGCTTGTTTAATCATTGCTTCAGGCAACATAGAAAACATATCTAATTCCTTGATCATAATTCTTCTTTTCCAAAATTCATCACTGTCCTCAACCACTATCTTTTTCAATTTCTCGTTAACTTTATGAAAATTCTATAACAATAAGATTAAATTTATCAACTAGCAAGGAAAATTTGTTTAAGGCTTCACTAGTTCATTCCCAGACAAGGTGAAAGGAATCTCTACAATTTATTGTTGAACTCCAGATTAGGGAGATTAATTGTTGGATAAATATTTTTTTTGTCTTAAATAACCATCAAAATATTAATTTGTTTTAATTCCTCTTACGAAAACTTGAACATGAATGCTGTCTTGAATAGTTAATCTATATAATTACCAGTTCATGTACTAGCTAAATTATTTAATTTTTTTAATTCATCAGAGAAAATTTTTTGAAAAGCTCACCTCATAAATTTTGTGTTTTTCATGATACTGCGGTTTCAGATGACATCTTGTCCATCGTCAGTCACAACTCCGACAGTCGGAATTGTGACTGACGATGGACAAGATGTCTTCTGAAACTGCGGTATTGTGAAAAACATGAAATGTATGAGGTGAGTTTTTGAAAAAAATTTTCTCCAGTGAATTTAAATGATTATTACCTCATAATGTTTACTGGAGCAGCGCTGAGAAGATTTAAATGGGTTTCTAGTTAACATAGTAGGTGCTTTAAACATATTTTTAGTGGGATAACGATCTACTGATATGCCAGATGTCTGTTATTCTATGTTTTGTCATTTACCACTTTCTGTCACCAAGAACTATGAGTTAACAAATAATTTTAAACTTATTCAATCCATTTTTTCAGTACTTTTTTCTAAGTCCCTTGCCTTCCACTTTTAAATTTAATTATTTCTTCCTTGATGTTTTTATTATTAATTTAACATTTCTCAATGAAAGATAAATTAAATTTGAAGAGAAAAATTTTCGCCTAGACCGGGACTCTCTTCAAATTTAATTTAATTTATCTTTCATTGAGAAATGTTAAATTAATAATAAAAACATCATTAGAGGCGTTACTGGCTTTTAAAGTAATGTTAAATTTCCAATAAATGTCTTCTTAACTAAGAAGCCGCCATTTGCAAAGATAGAAACAATGGTTTCAAAAGCATTTGGCGATAGGGAATTAAACGTATATAAGAGAAAAATTTGCATCTAGATCGTAACTCGCCTCGGTAGCTCAGTTGGTAGAGCACTTGGCCCGGAAAGCCAAGGGTCCCGGGTTCGAGTCCCGGTCTAGGCGAAAATTTTTCTCTTCAAATTTAAAAAATTTTATTTCTTCCTTCTTTATTTTATATTTCTTTTTCTTCTCCTTCCTTAAAATCACAAATCCAATATTCAAAATTACCATATTCCTGCTTTCTAATTTATAATTCTGAACTCTACAGTCAAAATGGTAGAAGAGATCTTGGGAGACAAGTTATTAGACTGAGAGTTAAATTTGAACTCAAAAAAACCTGAATAATGGCCTAAATGCTTCAATGCTATATGATAACGATTGTAAATTGTTACATAATTCATCATCATCATAGTACATTCACGAATTTAGGCCATTTGTTGACCTGTTTCGGCCTCAAGAGAAACACCATCCAGAAGTCTTTTGAGTGGACGTCCTGGTCTTCTTCTTCCTGCGGGTTGATATCTTAACATTAGTTTGGGTATTCTGTGATCTTCCATTCGATGAACATGTTGTATCCATAAATTAACTATTTGAACTACTTAACAAAGCAAAAAAATTTAGTCTTAAAACAGACGAACATCTATAGTTTTTGTAATCCTAAAAGGACTGAATAAATAATATAAACCATTTCTAACAACTTTTTAATTTTAATTGTATGTTACTTTATGAATTATATAACAGTTTATAACTTCTGAACTAAAATATAGAGTTTGGTATGAAATTACCAACATCTTAAAATAAAATAAGTTAAAATATAACTTCTTAGGTAAAATCTGTCGTCCTCAACTTATAAAATATGTAATCTTTATGCCTGTAGGCCTTTCAGAACATCCGTTCCATCTTCAGCTGGTCACTCTTTGCTACAACATCCAGTATAATGGTTGATGCTGCTGATCCTACTGTGGCTTTGTCATGATGTCGTCATACTGGATGTTGTAGCGAAGAGTGACCTGCTGAAGATGGAACGGATGTTCTGAAAGGCCTACAGGCATAAAGATTACATATTTTATAAGTTGAGGACGACGGATTTTACCTAAGAAGGTATATTTTATGACTCTCCACCTCAATGGTTTTAACAATGAATGTTATTAGTATTTACCAACATCTGTTGTATATCTAAACATACTTACCAAATACTTTTTAAGTGTGTTTAATTTTGTTGAAAAAATAAACAAATCTCTCTTTTGGTGAATAAAGGCTGTAGTTAAATGACCAAGAATATATCCCCAGATAATAAAGAATGTCACAACATTAAAAGTAAATAAAACAAAAGTATCTATATCATAAATTCTATTTATTTCCGGATATCTGCAAGGCAAAAGATGTTTTCTATAGTTAAAGCATATAAAGAACAAACATAGACTATATACTTAGAGATTCCTCAAGTTAGATTAAGTATGGTATGGCCTATTTAGAGAAAGAGAAAACTAACATGAACCAGTGTAAAAATTATCAATGCTTTTTTCTAAAACTTTTAACATGTTTGATACCAGATTATAATAATATCAATCAAGTTTACCAAGAAAACAATGTACAGCCTTTGAAATAATTGATGGCACACAAATAATTTTTACAAGTCTCAGAACGAAGCCACTGTGCATGATCAGAGATCAGCTATTTGGTTCACATGTATACAACTATTTGAGAAACTAAATCCATTCTATTTCGTTGTATGTCGTGCAATGGAAAACAATTTCATCTAAATAAGTAGTGTGGTAAATACAGAAAATAAAACAAAGCAAAAGAAATGAAACAAAAGAAAGAAAATGAAATGAGATAAGGACGAGAGAGAAAAAGAAGCATGACAGCAGGATCGAACACATGACCTCATGCACGGGAAACAGAAGCTCCCTCCACTAGACCACATTCGTCTCTCCTAGAAATTGTCCGTATGAAGCGATGCAGTATTTCTGGACTTACTTGTATAATGAAATTAGATATTAACTTAATTTAAATTAATCAGACACATTTTGTATTACTAATGGAAATAAATAATTTTATTATGCCATGTGTTTTGTAAACAAAGTAATGAGACGTTACAATTGTTATTCATTTTCTAAATATATATATGAGCTGTTTCCATTAATTAATTTATTTCCATTCTATACTAATTCTGCCCGAGGGCAGGTCTTTCAGTGCAATCATAGTATTTTCATACTATGCTTGCAGGTTTACAAAGGAACTATAGGTGTGATAGCTTCACGTTTGTTTCCACACTGGTGAAGAATGATGATGAAGGCCAGATGATTTTCGGGGACCGTTGGGCCCTAAGCTTACAGATGAGGAAAACCCTGAAAAAATCTCACCCAGGAGCCTGTCCCAACCGGGAATATTTCCATATATATATATATATATATATATACAAATTTATTTATATAATGAAGCCTGGTAACATGTAGGCATTATGAAAATTAATGACGTTATTAAATAATAATAAAAAATATATACCTGACCAGAATCGAACGAGGGCCCGCGTCGTCAGAAAAGAGCATTTTACCGACTGCTCCACTGAACCAAATGATACGAATGCTGCATGAAGAGAGACTTA
The DNA here is from genome assembly GCA_030220185.1 of Diploptera punctata. Lineage (NCBI taxonomy): Eukaryota > Metazoa > Arthropoda > Insecta > Blattodea > Blaberidae > Diploptera > Diploptera punctata. The sequence continues at coordinate 646,265 of JASPKZ010000432.1, forward strand.
TGCCGTCCACTTTATACTGAAACGAGTCAGAACATGTAACAATGTACTGGTGTGAATCGCTCTTCAAAATTCTAACTTTCCATCATCAAGAGTTGCACCATCATTTCTTTCAAAGGCTGTACATTCTATCAACAATGGTGTAGCTCAATGTTGAGCCTCAGCCATCCCTTTATCAGGAGTTACTAGACCAAGATAATCTAGTTATGCTTATTTGCCCTTAGATGTCATGAATGGTATGTGGTCAAAAAATACTGATCCAATGGGACATCTAGCATCCAACTAAGGTATTACTAGAATGATGAGGTCAGTAAATTTTGCTTTGAAGCCTTTTTTATTCATGCTTAAGGATTTTTTACGAGCCTGAAATCTTCAGATTCTCAATCCCTACTTAATGTCCCTCCCACAGGACTTGTTCCTTGGATTTTTCCATCCTGGGTTTGAACCAGCACACAGTGGCCCAGATACAAAATCTAGCTGGAAAAAAGTATTTTTACTCATCCTCACTGATTCATCTTTTTTCACTCTAATATAATTGCCATGATGTATTTATGTTGCAAAACACAGAATCTCTGATAGGACTGATGGTGTTTACATTTTTCTTTAATAAGGCTATATTTAAAGATTTGTGGCTAAAAGTGTGCATACACTTACTTCATGAGCCACTGCAACAGATGACATCAAAATCTCATTCTTTTTAAAATGGTGCTTAACTTGTTGTTACATATCATTGTCCAATTACAAAAAAAGCACAATAATTCATACACAGTGTTATTGTACTAGAATTAAAGTCTATAAAACAATATTTCTAACTAAAATTTGTACTACCATTCAGAGCTGTTTTTTTTTGAAGCTCAATTTAAATGAGATGTTTGTATAATGTTTTAGTGTTTCGAAGGTATGATTCCATGTATATTTAACATAATATCTGGTTATGTAGAAACATGTTAAATATATCAATGAAAAATACAAACCTCGAAGTGAAGTCTTCATACAGAATGAGAAGAATAGCTCATTGAACTTGAAAACACGTCTTTACTTTCCACAGCTCACAACACAACTGGGATGCAGACTAGATGAGTTCTTAACTATTGGCAAAATCCGATGTTTATATTGTTTTCATTAATTTTAGAATTCTACCCTCCTTTGCAGATAAGTGAAGAATAGTCGTTAGGCAATTGCATTAGAGTACAAAAAAGATGAATTGTGAGGGTGAGTGAAAATTCTTTTTTCCAGCTAGATTTCATACCTGGCCCACTGTGCAGCGACCCTTGGGACCAGATGCAAGTAGCATAACCATTAGTCCACTGCCACTGACAAAATGCTGATTACATAGGCCTGCGAAGATTTTGCAGCATGAGATATTTTAATGCAAATAAGTCAAGTCAAATACCGTGATAATAGATTTTGCACAATTCCATTTTTAACAAAAAAATGAGAGCGTGCAGTCCACCACTTATATGCAGTATATAGCCTACATGCTGTATTAAAATATGTAAACACCTAAAATATAAAATTCATCGGATAACATTTTGTTTAAACAACTCACCTCATAGCAAAGTATACATAGAAAAAACAAAAAGGAATTTGGAAACACGCACTAAAGAACATTTTAGAAATATTACAATTGTGAAATTTAAAAATCAGCAATTGCTGCACATAGTTTGCTAGAACATCATAAAATTGGAAAAGAGGCAAAACTTTTGAAACAATTGGATAAACTATTGGAATTGACAATTTGGGAAAAGATATTCATTCAGAAGAATAAATATCGATCTATGAACTTCGATATTCCGGTGGATAAAAATTTAATTACAAAGTTTATAATCCCAACCAAAGATGACAGCACAGGAGGTGGTGTCCTTGGAGAGATCAACTACCAGAGAATTTCATCAGTGGAAGCCATGACTGAAGAGGGACAGGATATTGTCTGAAACCACCGGTATCAAAGAAGTTTGAAAATATATGAGGTGAGTCGTTAAAAATATGTTCTCCACTCACTATTAATGATATAACCTCATAATTAAGGTAGAATATGTTTATCACTCACCTCATATTGTTTACTTCCCAATATTAATTTAAATATAATTTGTACAGTAGTTTCTGCATCGGAGTTTTAATGATGCTGCCCTCCCTACACAATGTTATTCTTAGATTATGCTATTTTACACGTAAAGGATACTTCAGCAGTAGGAAGAGTTCATCTGGGATCATCATCATCATCATTCCTAATGTACATACTTTATCAATGCACAAACACAAACAAACTCATCCTGTACTCCTCTCTGTGAACAATGTAGGAGGAATACATCAACTGTAAAAATTGGTGTACCAAAGTGGTGCATGGGTTCAAAATAGACCACGTTAATGCCATCTATGCACCCAATGCAGAATCTGAAGTACAAAAGATACAGCGGGTGGTAAAGGAACATACTCACATATTTCCATAATAAGGTTTGTTTTCAGCCATAGACCTATTATTTATTTCATTTTGAATTTTGCAATTTTTATTTATATCTACTTTCAAATAAATGAAAGTAAAGAATGATAATGAAATGAACTCTAATAATGAAATTCCTAACCAAAAATTGCTCGGATGACCGAGGAAAACCAGAAAAAACATGGTTCACCTCAGATATTCAACTGGGACTTCCACAATACTGGTTTGGAACATTGTCAAATGAATTCTATTATGAGCTTGTTCAAAAGATAATTTCAGATTTCTATAATTTTGATAAAACAAGAGCACTTACAGAGCAACACCTCCAACTTCCTTCATGACTGTAAACGATGTCATTAAATACCATTCCATGACAGTAAAGTTATCTTTTAAAAGCACATTCCAACATTCTTCCTGAAATAATTAAAATTATAATAAATTATACTGAAAGAATAAGGTAAATTAACCCATTCGCCGTCAGAAGACGAGGTACACTCACTGGCTGTTAAATAGCCTTTAACACAGAAGATGAGGTATACTCGCTTAACTCTGCCTGTTATATATTTTGCAATTTTTGTACATGCCTTTGCAGGATAATATTTTGTTAACATTTATAAATAGTAGAAGAATGTGTTCTGGTCTTCACCCTTATTGTGATCTGAAAAACTTTTTTTTTCATTTTGAATGTCTGAAAATAGACAATAATAATTTACAGTGATTTAAATCTGGTTTCTAAGGAGTTAAATTATTACTATTTTATCTAACAAGGTTAACATTTCTCATTTGTTTAAGGAAAGACATCAAGACTATTTTTTCCCTGTTAAATTTGCACAAATAAACTACTACATGGTGAAACTAGATCTCTTTCCCTTCCTTTCAGAGAAGTGTAGGACAGATTATGAATGAGAGGTCAAGTTCTCTTTCCTTGAGTGTTGAGCAGAGAAATACAACTCTCTTAATACAACTTAATGTATATGGTATGTGACTTGGGGCGCGAGATAGTCACATATGTTTATGTCAGTATGTGTACAGACAAGCAAGAAAGTATGACACTACAGTCTGTGCAAATATTTTTAAAAAATTAGACCTTTTTCAATTTTTTCTTCAGAAAAAATAGCTGTAAAATTAATCTCTGACTATTGTATTTTAAAATAGATAAAAGTGACCAACAAATATATAAAGGAATGATTTTTCTTTCTAATGCATTTTTTTTCATTAGGATATCTTAAAAAATAAAAATTTTGTGCCACTTTTTCAAGAACATTGTAATTTTAAATTCTGTCTCTCGGTTTAAATGCCCATTGGGTATCCTGCAGGAAGCTCTGGCCATTTAAATGATTGCCAGTGAATGAGTTAATTGTAAGTGATATCCCGGTTAAAATGTTCACTTGGATATGTAATACATCATCCAAAAATTTGACATAAACCCATTCAATGAAAACCATGCACTTAAAAAAAAGTAATTTAACATTAGAGATATGATATTCCAGATTCCATCCCAGTAATTATGCAGATAATACCCTTCTGAACCAGATTGAAGATCTATTGAACTGGTTCTACTAGTGAATAATTCACTTGTACGCTATGCTACTGGACAGTCAAGTATCCCTAACTTGAGCGATACTTGACTATTTTGCACACTTTAGGAAAAATGAAAATTTGCACATTTAGAATGTGAAATTTCATGATGTAAAAATTGGATATAACACTGGTCAACATGATTTTTGTCTCATGAGTACCAATAGTTGTACTTGATGCCCAGTTTTTTATCGTCTTTCAAATGTGTATTCGGAATTTCTCCACACCCACAGTTTTTTTATTTCAATTTCAATTAATGGATTTAAATAATTATTTCTTTAATAAACGTTTTTTCGTCCATTTACCCATTGTAAAATAAAACCAAATGAGCTAACTCAGGAGATTTCAGCTATGGAAAAAAGAGATATCAAGACAAATGGAATCCTAATATGCTGGCCGATTATTGTTGGACCATCAAGAGGGATGCTCCACAGGCAAAATATAGCAGAAAATTGTCATTTCATACTTTCTAGGTGAGTCTGAATGTTCGAATATTGTGTCGTTATGAAAGTAGAAAATATTAAAGTGTTTGAAATTATAAATTCCTGTCTCTCGGAAACCTTGCATGATGGAGAAAAACCGATATCATATTTGATTTCAAGAGAAAAAATACTATCAGAATGACATATTTTTCTTTCTGAGACAAAAAAAAAAGTATTTTTTGTTGCTCAGTGTAATTAGAATAAAATTATAATATATGATGATGTTATTCAATTTTTTTTATTTCAGTAAAATATTCTTAAAAATAAAAAAGTGGTAACTGGGTCAAGTATCCTAAGTTCCCCTATAAATTCTCGTAATCTAATGTAACCTAACTAAGTGAATCATTACACTAGTTTGAACTAGTTCAAGAGGGCATTTTCTAAAAATTATCCCCATACCCTGAATGTGAGTACTTCTTTAAATTAAAAAAAAACAGCACTGCTACAACATATTTATCAACAATCTGTAAAAAATTAATTTTCTCATAGTAATTTCTATTATATTATTAATATATTATTATAACAATGTACCTTATCAAAACATCTTCTTGAATATAAATAAACAGCACACAATTGATCAAATATGAGGAAATACGTCAGCCATTCACAAAGATGCATTTTCAAATTAATGTGTGAAACTGTGTTATGAACTTTATCTGAAAACAGACATAAAACAGTGATATAAATAGCTATGAAGAACAGGATATAAGACTTCATAATTGAACTCAGTTTATAACAAGTTTTAACAAACAACTGTGTTAAGGCTCAAAATATTATTACAGATTATAATCTGTGGAACTTTTAGGGTTGAAAAAAATATTGCTCAAGTGCCAGATATTCTAATAATATATTGCGATACAAGTGAGGTAAGCACTTGTTACTGATCGAGAAAAAGTTTGAAAAAATGAGGTGCTTGTGCCGAGTTTTTTCAATTTTCGAGATCTGTTATGTGTTTACCTCATGTGTATTGCATACTATTTTTTGGTCGATGTGACTAATTTTTATTAAATATAGTAATAAATGAATTAAAATATTGGTTGGATGTAAATGACTTCTATGAGAAAGAAACATTTGGTGATCGTTGCTATGTAGCTTTTCATTTGTTTTATTATAAGCAAGGATTGTTGGCTGTGGAGACATTTTTATATGTAGTACGGTGATTAGAATCTGTTTGATAATTTTATTATGGAAGGAGTCATGGTAGATGGTAGAGAAATTGAAGAAGCCTGGAGAGTGGGATGTTCTACATTAATTCTGGAAAAGTCTAAAGAAAGGTACGAGTTAGTGTACAAAACATTCAAGAAATGCTTTATTTTACTTACCGAACATGTGCTTTTTGAGTCCATATCAGCAATTTCTTTTGTTTGCATAGCAACCATGTTAGATGTGAGAACGTTGACTTACTTCCAGTAACAACAATATTGGTAAGTATAAGAAATTAGTCACATCGACCAAAAAAGCTTTTTTCAACTGAATATTTCATTAAACTATTTTTGTGAATAAAGGTACGAAAAAATAAAGGGAAGTTAGATATTATAAATAGTAGCAGATATAAGAAAGTATTAATTTTAAAAAGTAACAAATTATCCATTAAATAGTAATTGCAATGGAAGTATTAAATATTAAATGATGCTCTGTAACATCTCAAGTCATTGTATCATAATTCAAAGTATGATTTCAAAGGGTCGACAAGGTTTGTAATAGTATACTATGATTCACGTTTGTTATAAAGTTGTGGATTTCCTTTTTTTCCTTGGCATGTCCTCTAACTTTGTAGGTACTTTTATATGCTCCATACTCCCGGGACACAATCTGTCAGAGGATGTTAAACTCTGGATCACATACGATACAAGCTTTTTGATCATACAAGAATCTGGAGAACAACCCAGGATGATTGATCATCTCTGGGACAACACAAACAGTTAAAGTTAATACAAGACAGACCATTCATACTAAACAAGGCAAATCTGATAGAGTGATCATATTGGTCAACAGTGTTCAGGGCCAATTGCGGCCTTAAAGTTTTCTGACATTTGTCTTACATGTGACATTCAACAATGTCACTATACTACAACGGTCGACTAGATTTCGATTAGACAAATTATACATTTTTTAGTTGGATAATACAGTAAATAAACTAAGATATTTAATAATTTAATATGCAAGACCAGGAAGTGTGGGAAAAAAAATTGCATATTTTGGTTGAGGATACCTGTGTATATAACAGAAACAATCCTGAAATACATTTTTAAAAAATTATTAAGTAAAATATTAATTTTACCTCATATTTAATATTAAATTACCAACACTTCATGGTGTTACTGCCTACCAAGTTTAAATAGGATATTTAATTTCATAAATTTAATGGGAAAAAAACATAGTTGAGGCTTTCTGTTAATAAATATTAATGAGTTGTGAAAATCTCCTCTCATAAACTCCATGTACTTCAAAGCACACAAACTGCAGTTTCAGAAATAGTCTTCCATATCTTCAGCCATATTTAAGACTCAAAATGGTTGAAGATAAGGATGATTGTCTCTGAAACCTGGTCCTGTGCTTTGAAGAACATGGAGTTTGTGATGTGAGATTTTCACAACTCAAGATATTTAATGATTAATTAAAATACATATTACTGCAAAAACTAATCAAACAATGCAGATCCAGAATTTTTAAATAATTATCAGACCAAAGTATTGATGAAGAACTGCTATACTCCTCTCTCTCTCTCACACATACACATTAAAATTTCCTTTCTATAGAAAGGGTACACTTTTATTCACTGCATAAATGTGCAATTACTTCACCTACAGCAGAAATCCACTACCAGTTTATGTCAAAATAGATTAAAAATGTACATAACATAATTGGAGATTATATGCCACCAACATAAATTCAAATAAAAAAAGTGGAAAAACACACAACGGCTTTCACGGCCAGAATTGCTATGAAGACCTTGAAGAAGATTTTCGGGCTGTAGGCCATGGTCTCGAGGCTTGAAGTTCCCCTTCAAGCCTCGAGACCACAGCCTACAGCCCGGAAATCTTCTTCAAGATCAACACAACATATTATTGCTGTATGTGAATAATTACCTGAGAAAAATATATATGTTGATTTTTTCCCAAAAAAGAATGTGAAAAATGCTATAAAATAAAGTGAGAAGTTGAGCTGAAAGTAACCTAAAATCAGCATATATTTGCAATGTAAAATGTGTATTAGTAATTTTTCAGACAGTCTTATTACAAAAACCCGGTAACAAACAAGTGAACACTAACTTGCTCATTTCCTTACCCTAACTTGCACAAACTAAAATGAATTTGCTCATCTAATACTAATTTGCCCATTTTCTCATCCTACTTGCCCGCTAATATAGATGGACTCTATATGTGAGCAAAAATGTTGGCAATTGACTTTGGTGGGAACATGTTTTCACATTGGCCAACACAATGCTAAAAATCACTTGTTCTCCAGTCGAATATTCACTGGTGGCACAGTGGCATAGAACAGCCAACATGATTCTCCAATGATAGCCAATTATAGGCTAGATGGTAAAGAAAAAGAATTCTGGGGGAAAAAAAAACTGTACATTGGTCCTCTTAATGAATTTTTCTAAGTGAATCATAAAGCACATGTGCAAGGCTTATGAAGGTACAGATTGATATAAGCACTATTTGTGAAACCGGAATAACTGATATTTGCAATAAAATTTATGTATAGTAACTTGCCCCTTCGTAACCGAACAAAATAAACTGCATTTTATTCAATAAATTATAAACTAATCTGGTATATACTAACTTGTACAATCATAGTAGAATAAAATGAAATTAGTGTAATCTATTTCTTAAAAACATTTTTGTGTATGTATTGTGACAGTTGGTCATACCAGTTGCACGGATAGTTCTTATTACTTGCATCTACACTATGATTCTGTAGAACTTAGACAACATTACTGAGAGATAATTGCCATATTTTGTGCACATAGATAAATATTTAAGAAATGTAAAAAAAAAATGTTTTCAGAATCATTACAAAACATTTAAAACAGTAGGAAATGTTCATACAAATGCAAAAAGGTATGTACTTCAGCAATCAATGTCATTAGATTAGGATGTTATACGGTATAGGCCTGACAGAGTAAGGATATAGTAATAAAAAAAAAGAGCTGAATTCGGCATGTAAATGCTATTGTTCAGAACACATCTGACATTACCCTAATAATCCCATTTCTACCAGTCATCTTATTGTTAAAGCAAAAATGGCATAAGAACTAGCAGTACCTGTAAGCTTACTTATTCTAAACTTCAACCATGTTGCCAATAAAAAAACAATGAGATTGGAGGATATAAGTTGATTTTGCATTAAATATTCGGCCGGATGGGAGTACACAAGCTTTTTTCCTACCCACTTTCAGAGTATCTAATTACAATAAATATTAATAAAACACTGTATTAAACGTATTTAGCTAAGAGACGTAATTATCTGTTCATTATTTTACTCGTAAATATGAAATTAAAGTGGCACTATTTCCTGTCATGATCACATAGTTTAGGTACTATGTCTTGTCATGACCATAGAGGTTGTAAGAGTACTTACTTCTAACCAGCGATATACCACAGATGAACATCGATATACCACAATGTGTAAAACAGAAATGAGCACAATGTGTACATTTAATCATGGGATTCCCCGAATTTTACCGCATTTTTACCTACTCACAGTTGTTATTATGGCGGATATTCTACAAATAGGACGTTCCCTGGATTTCACCTACGTTAGAGTAATTGATTTGTTACAGTAATTGATTTAGGTTTGGTTAGCTTTTAGGTTCCATGCGTTTTAAATGTGATTTGATACGTAAATAAATTACTTCTTCATATTTGTTACTCTATGTAAAATTCAAAATGTCGGACGATTACCATGTTTAATCATATTTCCACTACTTCATTTCGTGTTAATTATACATATTTAAACAGCGGTTACATCTCTTAGGAAAACTGATTCATTAACACATTACAATACTTTAAATTATATCAAAAATGGCACAAGTCGCGTAAGTAAAAAGCTTGTCTTGTACAACCCCACCAAATATTCTATTCTAAGTCCAACTCTAGCAATATCACACTCGTTATAACGTCACATCAAAATTGCATATTTTTAACATAGCTTGTCAAAATGTTAATGAACTTTCGGGGATTCTAATGCCGGTAGAACGCGGTAAAACTACCTACATCAAACCATAGAGGTTCAAACAGAATAGCCAACTTTTCCTTATGACGCGTCAGAGTATCCAATATACTGTAAACTAATCCGGTGTACACTTACCTACTTGCCCATTTTCCTCACTACGAAATAAAATGAATACGCCTATTGGTGAACTCCTGGCATTGAATAGCCTAACATTTCCAGTGGCGGAGCGTGGAATTCGACGGTGTTAGCCCCCGTTTTACGGATTTAATATTGTGTATATTATATTTTTCTAACAAGTAAATTATCTTCTAAAAAGAACGACATGTAATGTTAGGAGTATCAAATATATTAAACTACCATTGGTGTAGGGTTTAGGAAATGGAAGGAGGTTATTGGACATATTAATTGTTAATTAAATATATAAATGCATGATTTTAAAACACAGATATTCGTCTCCACGACCAGCTGGTTTCTAGAGCTTGTAAGTGAGCTCTGTTGTCGGTAGCCGCGGGCAGATATTAAGGGGGCGATCCAGTGGCGTGTATTCAATAGACGCAAGGTAAGCATTGCTTACCCAGGACTAAAAATAAAAATAATGAGGAACATCATAGAAATAATCAGTATTGATTAACATAATATTTCAATGCAATTTAAAAATAATATTAATGACCTGGTCATTATTTGTGTAGTCGATTTGTTCCATCCAGATCCGCAGCTATAAACCACTCTTGCTCTACACGATAAGCTAAAAGTTGCTCGGATGTGATCGTATGTCGTAAGTTTTCGTTGAGTTATATGTGGTCCTGCAATTTCAAATGTGCGGGACTTGGATAGTAGTGGAAACTTAATTTAAATCATAATTATTACATTTTTAATTAAGCTTGTGGTCCTACAGTTCTCAACAGTAATTGTCGTGTTTATATTGAAGTATTAGTAAAGGTAAAGTGATCCCACAACAGGCCTCAGGAGGCCTTTGGGGTAGTAGGAGGTTAAGGCTCCCACTTTTTCTAGACAATCGGCACTTGATGTCAGCCGGGTTGTCAGCCCTGCGTGACGCCGCCTTTACCCCAGAACAAGCGTCTGGTACTCATTTCCGTTAGAGGCTGAGTCGACCCCAGGGCCATAGTGCCGCCAGAGGGTTTGGGTCAGTTTAAAAATCCTGACCCCAACGGGACTTGAACCCTCGACCCTCCTAGTATGTTAAGATAATATTATTATGGTAACATATATTAACATCATTTTAATAATGGAATGTACATATGCGTTATGGCTGGAAGTTAAGCACTTCAGCTTCTTCCGTACAGCAGTGTTAAAAATGTGGAAGCTCACAATCAGTCGTGGCAATACAGTGGACAAAGCGCATGTGACTGTGTAATGTGTGATATCCTAAAAGTAACTTTGCCTGAAGTGCGTTCGAAGATGAACGAGTAATACAAAGTGGTAGACTTACTCCAGAATTAAATATCACAACTAAGGTGTAAGGCGTTTCAAGTCGCAAATTTACAATAGCAACGAGTGATTAAAAGGGTGTCTTCGTAGACAAAAACTGTATTGTTGGACATGTTTTCTGTTTAATAACGAAATATCTCTATGGAACAGTGCGGGTTATTGCGACATGGGAAACATACATAAAGCCATTAAAAAGCATAGTCTATCTAAATTTCATTTGATCTCCATTATAAATTTAAAAAAAAACTTCGGTAAGTCGAGAATTGAACATATGTTGGACAATCAGGGAAAAAAAAAATGGAATTTGCAACTCAATATTGTAACAAAAAATAAGTCATAGCAAAACGCTTCATCGATGTAGTTTTTTTTTGTCAGAGTAGAGATATGACGCGACTCTATCAATAAATACAATTACGTTGAACTCGTAAAGTTATTCGGTGAATATGACGAGAAACTAAAGCACCATTAGAACATTCTACGACATTTACAGGAATGTCAAGTTTTATCCAGAATGATCTAATCCGTCCATACCAAACGTATTAATGGACAGATCAAAGAGGGGGATCAATGAATCAAATTTTATTTGCATTGTTCTACGGTAGATGAGGCAACAGACAAGTAATTTCTCTCAGCTGTCTCCTGTGTTTCGGTACGTCATCGACGGTGGCCAAGTACACGGATGATTTTTAGGATCCATTAACGTTTCTGATAATAGAACAGTCGAGGCATTATAGAAGATAGTGTTTCAACTGATTCATGATTTCGGATGTGAGAAGGAACATATTGCACAAAGCTATGATGGAGCATCTGTCATGGCAAGTTAGTTGGATTGACTGCAATCGAAAGTGAAAAACACTTTTCCAAAATCAATTTTCGTTCATTTAGTATTATTTTAATCCGTTACCGTCATTAAATAATACATTTTATTCCTTACTTTGAATGGACTAGCTGCTTTCTTTTCAAAATCAACCTAAAGAACAGGGCTTTTGATGAAGAAATAAAGAAACGGTTGGCAAGAGTGTCTTCGACGCGGTAAAATTGCAGTTCTAGTTTGGTTGGAATAGTACATGAGTATCGAGATGTGCTAATTTTTGTCTTTGGAAAAATTACGAAACCAGACGAGAATATTGGGATCAGGAAACCTATATTGCTGCACATGGAGTTTTAATCACACTGAAAGATTTGATTTCAATTTTACATTGAATACGTTTGTTAATATTTTTCTTGTAACTGACAGTTTATTTGATATACTGCAAGCAAAATTTCACGATATTGATTACTGCATAAATAGATTAAAAGAATAAAAAAAATCCTAGAAAACAAACGGGAAGAATTTGAAAAAAAAAAAAACGAATTTCAGGTGAAACTTTTGACACCAAAAGAAAATACAGACAAATGTCCGTACAAATTTTTGATACTATATTGTGTCGAATAAATTATAGATTCAATAATTTAGACAGACTATTTAACTCATGCCCCAAATGGGAGTCAATGACCAATCCCATGTCAATGAGTTTTGATTTACAACCAATCACAGTCGTGTTTCGCCTAGAATTTACCAAGTAAAGTTTATCATAATAAATAAAGCACCTCCTTTTTACATACAGAAAATATCCAAAATGTAGTGTTAGTATACATTATACGAAACAGATCACCGCATTTTAAATGAAATGAACTTTATTTGAAACAATATAAAACAATAAATACATACTTGCGGTCATGTTATCAATAATTGTTCTCAAGGCCTCCTGTTGTTTCAACTAATAAACATTGCCCACAATGTCAACGTTAGTCAATTGTTTATAATGAACGCAAATATTTCCAACAAAGATGTTATTATTTACTATTATTTATTATTTTGAAAACACCATCGCGCAAAAAATAATGTACAACGCACGTTTGTGAAGTGTTTTACAAAATCTCGGAAATTAAAAACCTCGCTATCACTCGGTTTTAAACCTTTTCCTCGTTTATGTAAAAACCACTTCCCAACCTCTCATCGTAATATACTATTTATGAATATTTCTTGCATTAAAACTGTGTTTAAGTGGGTATATAAATTTCTTGCTAGCTACAACCGCGCCGGAAAAACTGTGATAAAATCCAATTCTTTTAAAATACTTAACAGATATAGTATTATAATAGAGAGTAACTTACCTTGAAGATTATCTTATTATAAAGTGAAGTGTACGATATGCGTGCTTTCTATAAATAATCGCCATTATATATGTTACAAAACACTTACTGAAAAAACGATGTATTCTGAACAGTCGCAGCAATCTGTGAAACGATAATAAACGAGTGTTCTGTCCAGAATATGCCTGAAGTCATGATATTTGAAGACAACTAGATCAAAGGGAACAATTGAAATGAGATCCAATGTCAAGTCGGAGTTGCCGGCAACAGGAAAGATACAGGATGTATTCAACTGACTCCACATTTTATACGTGGCAAATCAAGCACACGTCTATTGCATAAAGTAAGTCAATAATTATAGGAACATATAATTCAGTTTTTGTAATTGGATCTGTAGCAAAACTCGTGCTGTAAATAAGAAATATATAATACACCATCGTAGAAAGCAATATCAATGTCTTCCATTTCTCATTGAAGGTAATGAGTACAATGTTCCTCCATGTAACTAGAGCTTCTTCTTTTACGCAGACAGCAATTTCACGTTCCCCTCCTGTTTCAATTTCATCAGTTAAATGTTCGTCAAAGAAATGGTCATAATCATCCAAATCATCAACGTCTTCAGTCTGATTCGTCTCATTATTTTCTTTACCTTCTTCGGCCATTTTCAATTTTAAAGTCGAAAATGATTAAAAATGACGATCACAACAATCTATCCCTCGTGATAATGTAACCACGGTCCATTAGATAACGGATCGTATTATAATAGTTCTAACGAACGCACATTTGGTGTAAAAGGAAGTTGTAATAAGGCATTATTGTAGATTACTTAAATTTTAGTGAATTCCAAAAAGATATAATTACTTATAATAATATAATATAATAATATATAATATAATATACTATAATATAATATAATATAATATAATATAATATAATATAATATAATATAATATAATATAATATAATATAATATAATATAATATAATATAATATAATATAATATAATATAATATAATATAATATAATATAATATAATAATAACAATAATAATAATAATAATACTTTATTTATACTGGCAGAGTTAAGGCCATAAGGCCCTCTCTTCCACTCAACCAGCACAAATACAAATAAATATTTGACAAATATAGATATACACTATACTAATTATAAACAGTTAAAGATACAATAATGTAGCAATGTAAATGTCATGTACAAACAACATTTTATAGGGTAATAACAATAATGAACTACATGGTCTTTATAGGAAGCCAGATATAATAAGAACAGTTAAGTCCCGTAGACTGCGATGGGCAGGACATGTTGCGCGTATGGGGAATGAAAGACGTGCATGGAAACTTCTTGTAGGAAAGCCAGAAGGAAAACGCCCAGTTGGTAGACCAAGAATGAGGTGGGAGAACAACATTAACTATGATTTGAGGGAAGTAGATTATACAGGGAATGATTGGAAAGCATTAGCTCAGGATAGGGATGTATGGAGAGCTTATGTCCGTGCGGCCATGAACCTACGGGTTCGATAGTGCCAGTGAGTAAGTAAGTAATAACAATAATGATACGATAATAATATAAATATGATACATTATACGAGAAACACCAATTAATATATATACCTTACACTGGATAATAATGAAGTCGAGTTTAGAGCAAATATAAATTTAGATTTCTTTTAAAAGATGCCAATGTCCGGCAGCCCCTTATTTCTTGTGGTAGGGAATTCCAGTTGCGAGAAGTGAAGATGGTATATGACATGGAGTGATGTGATGTCCTATGTTGCGGTATATTAAGCAAGAGACTATGTTGTGATCTTGTGTTTAAGTTGTGGTTTGAGGATAGATACTGGAAACGGGATGACGTTGTGCGCATGAAAAAAAGGTTTGAAAAAATTTACAAATATTAACCAATCCTACTTACTAGACACCAAAAATGATCTTGAAAAAGAAATGCCTGTTAACGCTTTAACGGCCGAAAGTTTTTTTGCAACCAAACTCGGAATACGTAAGCCCTAATCAATTAAGAAAAGTAAGATCGATTTAGTTTACCAACAAAATCGGACATTACAGGTGCGGGTTAACCTAAACCGAGAATGAAAGAAAAAAAAACGCTATAGAGATTGCATTTTTCGTTTATTTTCAACGAAACTCAGTATATGTCATTAAAGTAAATGAGAAGGACATTCTTCAAAATGCACTTTAGCTTAAGGGACCCAGTATAACGACTGTCACAACATTTTTCGTTTATTTTCAACGAAACTCAGTATATGTCATTAAAGTAAATGAGAAGGACATTCTTCAAAATGCACTTTAGCTTAAGGGACCCAGTATAACGACTGTCACAACATAGAGTTAAATCCGTGATACACCTTAGAAGAAGTTAAGATATTGCTCTTACAGATTATCAGAGGAGTTAAACCATTGAAGGCCCTCAAAACTTAAATAAGAAATTGAGATAAAATAACCCAAAACGCCAATGCGTAACGTTGGAATTATGAGTAAAAATATATGAATATATTAAAGATTAAAACAATAATCCACAGAACTAAACTTAAATATACTACAGCCACTGATTCCCCGGCCTTGACGTTTTCACGACAGTGTTACCGATATGGATATTCAGTGGGAGTGGCCGCTTTATGTATGCGGTTAGCAGACATACAGCTGAGATCTCAACAATTTCAAACCTTACTAGCACGCTATAGCAGCGTCAAGAGCAGTGATTCGTTGTGGAAGATATCTGCTCCCCCTACAACTATATCCTTATTGGCAGTACAGGGCGAATACTCTTTGTATTACTTAAACTCGGATATAGTTAACCAACATAACTCACTCTATTCTTACATTTGTCCATTTTGCGTAGCATGTGTTACTGTTAAGTGTTATTACAAGATTCAGAGACTATCATTATGACTACAGTAGCCTTAACATTATTATTATTATCAATTATGCTATCGTTATTACTCAAAATCTCAATCTGGTGTTTTTCGATCCCCAGTCGAGACAAGTCTTCTGGGTGAAATTATTCCAAATCCAAGTAGATTTAAAATGTAAACTTCTGGATGTCCAAAAAATCAAACAAGCATTGGTATAAAATTGGTTCTCCTCTCCCAGCAGGTTCAAAAAATTATAAAGTTTCGGTATGTTAATTGTATAGTATTTGCTCCTGCACGAACAGGGGTTTTTTTCAGAATTTTTCTACATCTGTAAGGCAAATGTCAGGAAACGTGAAGGCCCAAACGGTCCTCGAACATCATTTGGCCATCATTATCATATTCGCCCTGTTTAGTATGAATGTGTGTGTAAATGGTGTGTTTCGTTTTAATATTGTGTTTTTAGGTGGAGCCTGACATTGAGCTGATCCCTCATTCAGGAAGGTCCTCCATGTCCTGTGTGGTCAAATAAGTATGTGTGTAATCCATAGTTAAATCCCTCTCCCGGCAGATCGTGTCACTGCAAGGCCCAGGAGGCCTGTGGCACGTGAAAGTACCTATAAGGGAGAGGTTTAACTAAGTAGATGACATGACTAGATGCTTTATCATGTAAGTCATATTGCGTCTATTTACTAATTAGTTACTTATTTATTTATATACAGATTTTTAATGAAATGAAAGAAAAAAATACAACATGGAAATATCACCAGAAAAATAAAAAACAATGGACGTTAAGGGCACTCATCCAGTTCGGACGAAGATAATATTAGAAATAAACCAATAGAACAAGTTGTAAGATATAACTTCCTACATTGCGAAATATCATACACAGGGGAAACAGATATAAATAACAAACTAAATAAGTTTAATTATATAACAGGAACACTAAAAAGAACTTTGAAAAATAAAGCCAGATAGACCAAGAACTCTAATTGGTATTTCTCAAAACACACAAATTATTTTTATTTGATTTAAACTGCTCATATTTTAAGTAAGATGACTTAACCTAACTTAAAATGTTTGAAGTTTTGATTTAAAGAAGTCATTTGAGATGTTATTTATTTTCTTAGGTCGTGTGTTTATTTTTAGTGACATGGCTCTTGAAATATTGGCTATTTATTCTAATCATATATTATTTATAAAGTGGATAAGCATCTGGATATAACAAGTAAATAATTATATTAACATAAGTATCCACGAGGCTGATTTTCGCATGTCTGCTGAAAAGTATTTCTAAGCAACATCTCATTGGAATAATGCAAGTGATGGAGTAGCAGGGTCTACAAAGACCATTTATAATGCTGAAGAGGCACCCTAGTATTGTTATCCAATGAACCAGAGATTAAATGATTTGAATTATTTTTCATTTAAGGAAAGAGTGGATAATGCTGAGTTTGCAGTGAAAGACCTGCTCTTGGGCAGAACACTATGTTATGTTGTTTCTCCATACAGTGTAAATTACCGGCATGTTGTTTTCCACTGGTATGAGATTTTAATTGCAACATATTTGTCCTGTTTAATTGGATATTGTGTCTCGAATGTCTTCAACAATTCCGATTTTATTCAGGTGGTCAGGTAATCAGTTGCTAGTAAACAGGCAGAATACAGCTATAGCAGACTTTCTTGGTATTTTCAGGATTTGGGATTGGAAGTGGATATTTGCATATATTTTATTTTCTAGTTATGTACTTATTATTTTTTTGTTGGCTAGTATGTATTTAATTTCAAAACATGCCACCAACGGTGAGGATCCATTGCAGCACGATTTGCTATAGTCTTGCAGTAAATTATTTGATCGTTTCTCTGATGTTGTGTAGTGGTAGAGATTTTATATGTAGATTGGTAATTACCTCACTTGCGAGTTTTCAATTTGTTAGTAGACTATTTTACGTTTGATTTTTATTCTGTACATTATGTTTTTATTGTTTAAAAATGGTAATTTTGCAAACCATACAACTCAACAGTACCAACGAAAAGAACTTATTTTCAAAGGACACTTACAAGAACAATGTAAATGTTACATTAGAATATTTACTTCTTCATTACATGTATCCAGCCGTAGCTGATGACACGAATCCATTGCATACTTATGCTATAAGTTGCAATGGGGCTGCAATTTGAACATGCAGCTTATGTGGGCACTCAAGGTGAGTGTCCACAAGGTTAAAAGAAAGAGATATAGGAAACAAAAATGAATCCTTCGGCCTCGAATACTCTAATACCATCAGGGTCGAAGAAAACAAGAGGTCAGGCAACGGAGATTGGATAGAAAAGTAAAATGAGGGATCTGGTACTAGAAAAGGAAGAAATACCAGATCGGTTAAAGATAAAAGTAAGGAGCAAAACACAAGTAAATGGAAGCTATGTTTTGCTCAGCTTGGGCACCTTGTGGTCGCCATCCACATATCCCCTAGATGGGGACCCCTGAGGGTTTCTATTAGAATATGATTAAGGTTTATAATATTCGATAGTGGTCCAAAATGTGAAGTTGTTGCAATGAAGAGTAGAGTTGCCCGCTACGTAGTGTGTGACGTGGATCGAGTGCAAAGTTATACTGTGTCTATCTACCGCACAATATTACGACATTCCCGCTCTCTTCTTTAAGCTGACGGTATCTAAATTTCCATTAGCTTCAATTATGGCGAAATCATCCTAAAAAATGATATACGTAACCCTTAAATTAGCTAAACACTCATTTCTTGTACCAGTTATTAAAAATGTGTCAGCCCACAGTGAAAACAAAATCATGTAAGGACTGTACGTTATTACTGTATATTGTGTGATCCGACATAAATTATGTTCGTTTGTTTTTCTATTTTTTATTAAAAAGATACATTGGTTTAATTATTAAACCAATGTATCTTATAGATATATTGCCAAATTAAGGGTTAATACCGATATTGTGAAAGTATTAGCTACCAATTAGAAACTTCAAAGTCGGACAAAATACAGGGAAAACTCAAGCAATAATAATCATTCTACATAAAAAAATACTGCACACCATTAAAAATATCAATCTGATTTGGTCGTTGTTTTCAAAATGCTGTAGAGTTGTAGGTCGCAACTGCATATTTTAGAAGAATGGCATAATTCAAGTTCAATTATAGAGGATCATCTCAACTGACAAGCGATCAAGTCGTTGAAAAATAGAAACTTTTGGAATGTATTTTTGTATTAAAATTTAATTTTCCATTTTGATAATTCAATAAAAATACACGACAAACTACTCCTTGGTTGATTCACATTTATTTCTTAGTACTCTACAGAATAAAGACAATTTATTGACGACAGCTATCTCCGATTGTTGGATCCCTAGTGAAAGTATTGAAATCCAGTTTTAACTCTTCAATAGCTAACTTTGCCGCATTCAGTGAAGATTCATCCGGACATCTCTGCCTGAATACAAGCTCTGCATAAGCTACAACAGTACAAATTAGTGCATTAGCATAATCTCCTCTGGATTTACTATATGGTATACACGCACGCGCAGAGCACACGCACGCGCTCACACACACGTATGCATGCACGCCCGTACGCACAATGTTTGGCAGCCACCTCAATTCTTAG
Organism: Diploptera punctata; assembly: GCA_030220185.1. Taxonomy (NCBI): domain Eukaryota; kingdom Metazoa; phylum Arthropoda; class Insecta; order Blattodea; family Blaberidae; genus Diploptera; species Diploptera punctata. Next base: position 666,039 of record JASPKZ010000432.1, read on the forward strand.
TTATATTGTTGCTAACTACTGGTTTGTTTCATTAAAAAATTAAATTAATGATTTCTTTGAAGGTACAATAATGAAGTCAATATAAATTAACGGTGACGAAAAATCGAAAATGAGTGAAATTAAGTAAGCTAGAAACTAGCATAAAGTTCTTAAGTAATTTGGCACCACTCTGTCAAGCTATTTTTTCCCAGCAGACTTCAGTAAGTTATGCTATATTATTTAATACTTCAATTAGTTATTTTTTGGACGATTGTTTAAATAAGATAATCAATTGAGTTGGTGTTTACTTGATGAAAATTCATATTTATTAATTAAATAAAAATAAAAAGTAGTTTTATTTGATTTTCATATTTATTATATAATTATATAACAAATTGTTAACATTTGTTAACATGTCTGAAGAAGGTACAGTGTACCGAAACAGCTGTCACATTTGTTAACATGTCTGAAGAAGGTACAGTGTACCGAAACAGCTGTCACATTTGTTAACATGTCTGAAGAAGGTACAGTGTACCGAAACAGCTGTCACTGAATTATATAATAAATATGAAAATCAAATAAAACTACGTTTTATTTTTGTTTAAATAAGAATTTGCAAAAATGCCCATGCAAATGTTTAATGTAATTGTATTCACTGCATTCTATAAATATTTTTATATTATTTAATAAAAATTCATTTATGCCATGGAAAATAATTATGTGTATGAACGTACATTAAATGCCCTGTTCAATGTAAAATAATGCCAAATAAACGGTTGCTAGTAATTTGACACACTGAATTTTGCATACTACCATTTCATGTACTACAATTCTGTACACTTCTTATATCTCGTGGTGTGTATTTACGTTACATACACTTCAATTTTGCTTACACGTTTTTACATTCAAAATTTGGAAGAAGAGCAATTTCATTCACTATAATTGGAAGTAAATATCAGTAAAACTAAATATATGGTCACACATATAAATTCAGTATATAATGGAAATGGTCAGCTAATGACAAATGAGGGAAATTTTGAGGAAGTGGCTGAATTCAAATACCTAGGAACAATAATCACAAATAGGAATGAGATGCACAAAGAAATTAAACATAGGCTCAATTCTGGAAATGCATGCTATTATGCATTGCAGAGACTTTTGATGTCCCAACTCCTTTCAAAAAACATTAAGCTGAAAATATATAAAACGATTATTCTACCAGTTGTATTATATGGGTGCGAAACATGGACTCTTACTTTAAGGGAGGAAAGGAGATTACGAGTATTTGAGAATAAAGTTCTTAGGAAAATTTTTGGACCAAAGAGAGATGAACAGACAGGTGAATGGAGAAGACTACATAACAATGAACTACATGGTCTTTATAGGAAGCCAGATATAATAAGAACAGTTAAGACTCGTAGACTGCGATGGGCAGGACATGTTGCACGTATGGGGAGTGAAAGACGTGCCTGGAAACTTCTTGTAGGAAAGCCAGAAGGAAAACGCCCAGTTGGTAGACCAAGAATGAGGTGGGAGAACAACATTAACTATGATTTGTGGGAAGTAGATTATACAGGGAATGATTGGAAAGCATTAGCTCAGGATAGGGATGTATGGAGAGCTTGTGTCCGCGCGGCCATGAACCTACGGGTTCGATAGTGCCAGTGAGTAGGTAGGTAAGTATAATTTTGACATAACACAGAGTTGTTATAATATAAGAGAATCAGATTCCTTTACTGCAATGATATAAATACTGTTTTGTGTTTAAATGTTTGTGTTTCCAGGAGCATCAACAAGCTATTTTATGCCTCCGGCTCGCCCATCAAAATTGAATTTTATGATCACTGAACAACACTAGTTTGCACTCGGACTTCCAGGTCGTGTTGTTTTTTTTTTCAAAACTACTCGTCGCATCTAGTGTATTTCCGTGAGTCGAGATTGCCCTTTTTTTCTTTCTGTATATCAGCAATTTGCTCCGAGCCACCATTCCAGATAACGTAGAATTGTGCACATTAATGTTGGGATCTTAAACCAATCTTCCTAGGGAAGTGTCAACTGTTCAGGTTTCTGATAACCAATATCTCCTGTCGCAAGTAAGTTTACCTGGTCTTCCAGTAAATATTTTTCTACCAAATTGCGGTCCGTGCTTCAAAAACTATTCACCACCCATGGAAATCTGTCAATACTTGGTATTATTTCTCTAGATATTAATTATTCGTCCTTATAAGCGGGTATTTGCCCTTTTTCCACATCTGACAGTCCTAATTTTCGACTCATTGCCTTAAACACTTGAAAGTAATTGAAAAGTTCAGTATGCAAGTACTTTTATTCTGCTACATACTTATACACACCATTTACAATAATGCCGGCAGTAATAGGGAGTAATAGAAGTATGACTTGTGTTTCTTTACATGGAACTGGCGATTGTATCATTATGCAACAGCTGGTTGTATCAATTTTCAACCGACAATTGAATTCGTGGTTTTATCATCAGAAAGTTGAAACCTCTCCCTCCAATGACGCGAGGTTGATTAAGTTTCAACCATACAGTAGAGGTCACTCTGAATCATGAATAGCAGTCAGATGTAAACAAGAGCAGGACTCACACTTACAAAGTATATTCCGTGGAATATAAAATTTTCGAATTGTACTAATATTACTTTTTAATAATTGATCATTTGTCTTTTCATTGTTTAATAAAAACAGTTTTTAAAATTTGTCAATATATTTACGTAATGCTTTGTATAATAAGCGATAGATTAATTCATTATAGTATATTACTTTATTTGTATTTTTCTTTTCTTTTTATGTATAGTAGATTCGAGCTGTTATTACTTTCTGTATGCATTCTATTATTAGTTTAATTTTAATTATATTCAATTTATTGTATTATTAGACATCATTTTCATTATTATTCAGTTTGACAGATAATTAATTGTTTAGTATGTACTATTATTGTAATTTTTTTTATTTAAATGTAACATATGTTTGTCCTGGTGAGTGGAAGAGAAGGTCACATGGCCTTAACTCTACCAGGCTAAATAAATATATCCATCTATTAAGAATTAAAATAATAAAAAACAAAGACGATATTATGAACAACGATTAGGACCCTATTCCTATCAGCCCTCTTTTTCATTAATTAAATATTAAAAATTATATTGATTGATGTATTATCTATGTTATTACGTTATGTGACGTAATTCATAAGATGTATATACTTTTGTACGGGCATTTAATATTCAGTCACTTATTGGGCTCAGTCTAGATAATGGCTACGTAATAGCCGAAACGTGTTGATTTGTTGTTTTTAACTGTTTGGTGAATTGAGTGTTTTTAACTTAAATATATATAGTGGTTATTCTAAACTGTTGCTGCAACCATACGGTACAGAACATTATTCTAACCCTCTTCCCTCTGACGTCAATCACAATAGTCGCATCAACCATAGCCTGATATCGTGTTTAGGGAGGAATTGTTCCGCCTCTAATCATCAGACAGTAGGAATGACTGACTGAGTGATGGCAATGACTGGCATTGCTCAGTGTGCCGCTTCTTTGGGAACCAGTTGAGGTCCCTTGGCGACCGAATACCATTGTGTTGTTCAGTAATGGTTTAGTTACTTAGCCGTTGCGTGTCTCGCGGCGTATGTGTCTACCCGTATTACCGCAGCAGGTGTGGATGACATGAGGATGGTTCCTCACCAGAGCAGGGTCATCTTAAACCGCGTCGCCGGACAAGCAGAGAGTCCGAAAGCCGGTGGCGCGGAGTGAGCCACACTACTCTAGCTGGAATCCAACACTCATATCATGGTGGTGGACCAACATCGGGGGGTCTGGTAAATATGTTTCGGCGTACAAGCACGTCGCTGTAGCATACGTCCTATATTGCGAACAGTTGGATTGTCATGATTTATGATATGATGGAGCATATCATCTATTCTATGTTCAATTGCATATAGGACATCTCTGCCAGATTGTGAAGCGCTGTGAACCGCGTACGTAGCGGTGCCGAAAAGATAATTTTGAGACATTTGTTTTGAATGATTTGTACTTTATTTTTATTGCTATCGGAGAGGATAATCCAGGCTTCACATCCATACAGCAACATGCTGCGGATCACAGCTTGATATAGTGTTAACTTGATCCTGGTAGATACCGTAGGCGATTTGAAAAATGGATATAAAAGTGCAATAGCAGCGTTAGCTTTATGTTTTAGATGCCCAATGATCAGACAGTAGGAAATGTTTTTGTTTGTAAAAGTGTTGTTATGCACACATTATAACCTCCGTACACTCTACGATAAGTTGTTACCAGATCATTTTGCCATTTTTTTCTGTATAGTTTCGAGAAATGTGGTGGTTGTTCATTTTGCAACGCAAGTTATATATAAGTAAAGTGATCCCACAACAGGCCTCAGGAGGCCTTTGGGGTAGTAGGAGGTTAAGGCTCCCACTTTTTCTAGACAATCGGCACTTGATGTCAGCCGGGTTGTCAGCCCTGCGTGACGGCCGCCTTTACCCCAGAACAAGCGTCTGGTACTCATTTCCGTTAGAGGCTGAGTCGACCCCAGGGCCATAGTGCCGCCAGATGGTTTGGGTCAGTTTAAAAATCCTGACCCCAACGGGACTTGAACCTTCGACCCTCCGGCTTGTAGCTCAGTGCCTTAACCACTACGCTACGGCGTGCCCCGCAAGTTATATATATTCATAGCAAATCGTCCTGCTACAGCAATATATTTTTTTTTTCAGAAAATCTACACTTGATGTTCAAATATATTTTGATTATAGTTATCCAAAGGAACTCCAAGTATGTTAGATATAGTGAGTTTTTTTATTGTCACACTTACCTTGATTTCCTAGGCAACCTCTAGCTATGGAGAACTGATTGTAGTCAGTTTTCTGTAATCTCTTTTTTGAACCAATAATAGCTTAAAAATAAAAAAAAATAAAACATAAGGTAATTAATTAGGTTCCCTTTTTTATTTTAAATTGTGACTCGATTACAGACATAAAGAGAAGACAAGAAACAGTCACCTAACCCAGAAGAACGACATACGTAGCTGCTATCACTATGAGTTTTAATTCTTCAATGTGATTACGTTCAGTTATCACTTTTATCCAAAAAGAAAATCCAATGAATGTGATTATTATTATTACGTAAAAGCATGGTATAAAATAATTCAAATAATTTCTCGGACAAATTTAAATGAATAGGAAATAGTTAATTATTTTTGGTATCATAAAGTGAGGCAAATCAATCGCAATGAGTTGACTTTATCATAAGTCTCTTATTTATCGCTTGAGGTTGTTTTACGTACCGTAAATCTACGACTCGGAATCCACGGCATTACTTAACCTCCCTAAGGGAGTCAAACTCAGAATGTTTATGCCCATAAAAATCAGTCGACCCCGATCGGGTTTGAATTCGTGAACCCCGGAATCACATTCGGGCATGGTAACCACTAGTTTACCAGGATCGACTAATTTGATATAATTAGATAGTTTCAAGGTTTTAACTGAGAATTATTAATATTTTAAGTAATTCCATTTAAAATGAATTAAATAAAAAATGAAACTTAAAGTTTTATATGATTTCCATATTTATTACAATATAAATTTGTAACAGCTGTTTCGGTACTTTGTACCGTCTTCAGACATGATTACAAATGAATGAAGTTTGTTATTATGTCAGTACATTTAATTTAATTTTACGTGTTTGGATTTGATGAGAACATATTGCTATTGATTTACATTAAGTGAGATTCAGATTATGCAACGCATTGTATAGCAGATGTGTCTCCGAGACTTACACGCTCAGTTTACTTAATTGAATTTTTCAACTTTCCCAATCACATAGCTGAATGGACCTTATTCCAGACCTTAAACTGTAACATTTTGTTAATGGCGGAAATCAAACTCTCAATATCATTGAATTGTTAGTGCACATTCTAACAGTATTATTATTATTATTATTATTATTATTATTATTAATCGGTCGCGGTGGACTAGTGGTTATGCTCCTTGCCTCTGGTCCCGAGGGTCGCGGGTTCAAACCCGGCCGGGATCGATGGATTTTTTAGGACGGAAATATCCAAGGAGCAAGTCCTCCGGGAGGAACTTTAAGCCGTGGATCCCGAGTCTGAAAATTTTCAGGCTCGTAAAAAATCCTTAAGCCTGAATGGAAAGGCCTCTAAGCAAAATTTACCGAATTTTCCCGTCCTAGTACTATCTTAGTTTCCTAGATGTCAGTATGAGGCGGAACGCTGACCACGGACCACTCAAAATGACATCTATACGAAAACAAGTGTAATTAAATTAGTATGGTTCAAATTCTTCCCTGTAGGGGGAGAGCGCCTAAATCTCTGTAAAGGGAAAACATAGGCTTACAATACAAACAAATTATTATTATTATTATTATTATTATTATTATTATTATTATTATTATTATTATTATTATTATTGTAGTTATTATTATTATTGTAGTTTGCGTATTTTGTTCCTAGTAAGTAGTGTATTTACTCTCATCAAGATAAAGTCAAATGTTTCATACCTCTCCTCATTTTAATCTCCTAAGTAGATCGCGATTTAGGGTTCATAGCAAACCCATCCTCAGTACCATTTTGCCGACTGATGTTAATGTCGATCGGAAGAACCACTTCTTCTTCTTCCCTCTGTTGGTGGACCGATAAACCTCTGAACAGGTTAGAATTCGCGAGAATTTCGAAGTTAATAAGTTTTTCCTTGTTTTTCTGAATGTAGATGTTTTCCCAAACCGTGAGTTCCTTTTGTTTATCTATTTGTTTAATTAGACTAGCTTTTGAATCAATTAGATTTTTTTCGGACCAAACATGAGCAGCTACTGCTGACTTTTCCACTTCTCTATTTTTGACATTTCTAAAATGATCTTTCACAAAATTTATATAGGAAAAACAAAAAGAAATTTGAAAACAAGGGTGAAAGAACATCTTAGAAATGTCAAAAATGGAGAAGTGGAAAAGTCAGCAGATGCTGCTCACGCTTGGTCTGAAAAAAATCTGATTGAATCAAAAGTTAGTCTAATTAAACAAATAAATAAACTAAAGGAACTAACGATTTGGGGAAAAAATCCACATTCAGAAAAACTAATGAACTTCGAAATTAGCGCGAATTCTGACCTGATCCAGAGGTTTATCGGTCCACCAACAGAGGGAAGAAGTGGTTCTTCCGATCGACATAACATCAGTCGGCAAAATGGTACTGAGGATGGGTTCGCTATGAACCCGAAATCGCGATCTACTTAGAAGATTAATATGAGGAGAAGTATGAAACACTTGATTTTATCTTAAATTAAACCTCATAGTGATTTATTCTTATAAAAGTTCAATACTCTGATCAAATTATTGAAAATAGCCTTTTAATGTAATAAATAATAATTTCTAGAAACATTGTAACGATTTGCTTTACATTCTCAACATTAGCAAAAATAGAACTCTCCAAATATGATTATAAGAACTTCAGTAATTCGGAAAAATAATTTAATTGTAAACTGCGCGCTAGGGGGGGGAAATGGAATGTCACAAAATTACAGTATGGAATTACAAATAATCTTCATATCTGGTGCAACCTTTTGAAGCCTTCATCTATCAGTTATAAACTAGGGAAAACATATAATCACTAATATTAAAATCCATGACAAACTTCCGTTGAGATTAGTCATAATATGTAAATATAATATAATATAATATACTATAATATAATATAATATAATATAATATAATACAATATAATATCCATCCATAGTAATTCTGCCCGAAGGCAGGTCCGTCACTGCAATCATAGCATTTTCATGCTATGCTTGCAGCTTTACTAGGGAATTGTGTAGGTGTGGTAGCTTCCCGTTGCTTTCCACACCGGTGAAGGATGATGATGATAATGATAATGGTAAGGATGATAATGATAAGGATGATGGCCATATGATTTCAGGGACCGTTTGGGCCTTAAAGTTTTCCTGACATTTGTCTTACAGGTGAGGAAAAACCCCGATAAAAACCTCACCCAGAAAAACTGCCCCGACCGGGGATCGAACCCGGGCCCGCTGCGTGACAAGGCAGCACGCTACCTCGAGACCTACAGCGGTGGGACCAATATAATATAATATAATATAATATAATATAATATAATATAATAATTAATTATATAATATAATATAATATAATATAATATAATATAATATAATATAATATAATATAATATAATATAATATAATATAATATAATATAATATAATATAATATAATATAATATAATATAATATAATATAATATAATATAATATAATATAATATAATGCAATATAATGTAAAATAATATATATATATATATATATATCCATCCGTAGTAATTCTGCCCGAGGGCAGGTCCTTCACTGCAGTCATAGCATTTTCATGCTAAGCTTGCAGCTTTACTAGGGAATTGTAGGTGTGGTAGCTTCCCGTTGCTTTCCACACTGGTGAAGGATGATGATAATGATAAGGATGATGATAATGATAAGGATGATGTTGATGGCCATATGATTTCAGGGACCGTTTGGGCCTTAAAGTTTTCCTGACATTTGTCTTACAGGTGAGGAAAAACCCCGATAAAAACTTCACCCAGAAAAACTGCCCCGACCGGGGATCGAACCCGGGCCCGTTGGCGTGACAAGAGGCAAGCACGCTACCTCGAGACCACAGCGGTGGACTTATATATATATATATATATATATATATATATATATATATATATATGATATGAAAAGAAAAATGAATGCTTGAGTCGGGATTTGAACCCGAGTCTCTAAACTCTGTACGTTTAGCGCTCTAACCAACTGAGCTACTCAAGAATTCCAACACAAACATACATTTTTCTTATATATGTAGCATTCTCAATTCACACAAGAGGTAGTGGGAATTCGTTCCAACACCATCTAGTGGCCAACATAACAGTTAAGCAATTTTTAAAGAGAATATTTACTTTATAGCAGTAACGCTTGTATATTTATATGATATATATATATATATATATATATATATATATATAATTTTACATTAGACATAGAATGTCCCAATTAAATCAACAGTTGATTTTTTTTTCTTTCAATTCTTGGTTCTTGTGACATTTCTTGTTTTTCCATGTGCTCTTAAATTGTAAACTTTGTAGTTATAAAATATGTGTTTTAACATACCAATGTATCTTTATTAAGAAAAATACATAATATGATTTTGGTAATCTTTGGTCAAGAGACCTTGTAATTCATATTTTTATTCGTTGTTAATTTATTTTGATAGGATTTATTTTGTGAATGTTAACGATTAAATTTTGTTGATGATAATTAGTATTTTATTTCCTTGTAAATGGATATAAAATAAAATCACTTACGTATAATAGCAAGACTTTCTTGGAAAGTGCTGTCCTTCAGGTTAACATCAGCGATTATATCGAAGTTAACCCTATTGAATCTGTTAAACACAAAATAATTCACATAAAAAATTATAACTAATATTATTTAACTATTTAACTCATGCCCCAAATGGGAGTCAATGACCAATCACATTTAAATGAATTTTGATTTTCAACGAATCACAGTCGTGTTTCACCTCGATTTTATCAGTTTAATTTTATCACTGTAAAATCAAGCTCCTCCTTTTTTAACATTCTGAATAGGTCATAGCATTATTTTGCAGTGACAGCATGTGGCTATCAGATTGTACATATAGTGAACGAACGTAACCTTATCGTGGTTGCGGGAGATAATATAAAAACATTTGTAACAATTGATTATAGCACAAAAAAATAAACCACTGTTTGCACTTCCTTAAACGTATTTTTCCCCAGGTAATAACGTTCCAGAAAAATATATTTGACATATTTACATCATAGTATATCGGAAATTAATTAATATGCAGTTTCATGTGTTTCATTTTTTCTCCACTAGGGTGCATTCTTACAATATTGCGATCCTTTGGCAATAAATAATATGATCTGGTTGCAGTGATAAACAAGAGAAACATAACGTTTCTCATTTGTTTTCAAACATCGACGTTTACATTATATATATATATATATACATATATATATATATATTTATTTATTTATTTATTTAAATAACTATATTTAAATGATGATTTGTGAGCAAACAGCTTAATTGTATTCGTTAAATAGTCCTAACAAATGCCAGTCCTGATTTCCAAATTATCATAAGTAATGCCACGAGTGATTTCCAAATTATCGATAAATTCACGACTCACGAAGTGAGGAGTGAATTTATCTAAAGAATTTGGAAATCAAGAGTGGCATTTGTTAGGACTATTTAACGAATAAAATTAAGCTGTTTACTCACAAATCATTATTTAACTATAGTTATTTTAAAATATTTATATATTTAATGTAAACGGCGATGTTTGAAAACAAATGAGAAACGATAGGTACGCTTCTACTGCTTCTTTTGTTTATCACTGCAACCAGATCATACTATTCATTGCCAAAGGAACGCAATATTGTAAGGAGGAGCTTTCTTTAATATGGTAATTATAACACTGATAAATATTTGGTGAAACACGACTCTGATTGGTTGTAAAACAGAAATCATTGAAACGTGATTGGTCATTGACTTCCATTTGGGGCATGAGTTAAATAGTCTACATAAATTCACTCCTCACTTGGTGAGTCGTGAATTTATCGATAATTTGGAAATCACTCTTTGCATTACTTATGAAAAATCATGACTCCATGTGGCATACAGGACTCGTAAGAAAACTTATAACAGTCAACATTCCCGACGCCTACATACACTTAATACACTCATTTCTATCTCGAAGGTCATTAGGCCTATATGTAGTAGTAGTAGTAGTAGGACTTTATTAGACAAAAAGTAAGATATTTACAATATTATTTACAAATATGGGTCGTACCGGCAGTAAGCCGTACGTGCTGTTGACAGTCCGTTACAATAAAGTAATAATTGCTACTAGTGTGAAGAAAAATAAACAACAAAAAACAATAACATTACAATTACATAAAGATAACGCAATAATATTACAATTAAATAATAACACAATAGCATTATACACTAAAAAACAATAACATTACAATTACATAAAGAAAACACAGTAATATTACAATTAAATAATAACACAATAGCATTATACATTAATTAATTTACATATAATTATTAAGGATTAATGTTATTGCATTTTGATAACATATATTTATTCATAAATGAGAGGCCTATATGTAAAGTATGACAACACCATAATATAAATATTTTATGTATTAGCACCGATTTCGTATAACATTTGCACATCTGACATGCCAACACATAAAGAGATAAAAATGATGATATTCGCAGACGATATGGCAATCTACTGTACGGACGAAGACGCATCAATAATTACAAGACACTTATAACAACACATTAACAAACTGGCCCTTTTATTCTTTACATGGAGAATCAAGGTAAACTCTGACAAGACTGAAGACATAAACTTCACAAAAAGAAGACCAAAGGTCTTAATGGATAAATGACAAACATTCAGAAATCACATTAACTTGTCCTGACGTGACAGGCCTAGAAGGCCCTTGGCCTATCATCTAGCTGCTGGTCTCACACCCACATGTGTCAATCACAGAGGTATATGATCATCCAGCCAGTGTAGGGGTGACGTATGGTCAGCATGTCGAGTCCCCCAGCCGTTATAGTTTCTCAACTCGGAGCCGTTACTTATTGTAGCTACCCAAATGCCTCACGATGCTGGGTGGGCACCGGTCTCATACTGACCGAAATACCAAGACAAAACTTCTTCCCCCATGGAGACTCGAACCAGCGCAGGTTCTGTGCTCTGCGCCAAGGCTTCCTGCCTTAACCACTCGACTACGGCGCGGGACATTAACTTCACAATGGCAAAAGCGACAGATAGAATCAGAAAACTGTACCCCGCATTGACGCCACAAGAACTTACAAAAAAAACTATACTTCACATGACTTCAATTCTACCAGTTAACACATAGGAGTATATCCTATTGTTGCTCTAAAAAATCTCATTTCACTAGCCATTATTCTGCTGATATCAGAACTCCTCATGGTCCATGCTTCGCTTCCATAATATAGTACTGGTTTAGCTAAGATTTTATATAAAGTTATTCTTGTGTGTCACTGTACTAGGGAAGGTTTTCATAATGTTGTTAATTATTCCTATTTTTTATTATATTTATAAATTGTAGAAGTTACGTATCTTTCACCAACAAACGTTAAATTATATCTAAGATATGTAAACTCACACCAAAAGAATGGATAACAATAGAATTCCGAAACAGATTCTTCGTTACAAACCATTAGAACGAAGAAATGTTGGGAGACCCAATAAAAGATGGATAGACCAATTCTAACCCTAGAACCACAACGTGCATATCTTGGAGCGAAAACCACAACACGGGGTCACCCATGACACTATATTAAATAATTATTTTAACATTCAACTATTTTTATTTAACTTGACATAATCAAACAACTTATATCTGTATTCAATAAGTTTAAAAAAAATGAAAAATAAATCGTAATGTGAAACGATATGACTTATAGGGCGCTGTAATTAAAAACGTGTTTTTTTTCTCTTTGTTTCGATATTAAACATTTTCTATTCAATTTTTTACAGTTTGTTGCTTACTTTTTCACATTATTTATGTGGCAATGAATAAATAGCACATGTATTAGCCCATTAAGTCATAGAACGAAAAATAAAAATGTTAATATCAACCATTATCTTCAACTCAGTTCTGTTATTAAAAAATATTATTTTTCTCACTTTTGATATCACACATTTTTGTGCTTCGTGTAATTCGTGTCTTACCGCTTACAATCTTCACAAACACTATTTCTGTATCCTGAACATAGACTTCTTAAGTAGGAACAGCAACATGCTACACCTTTCCGGTCCTTGGTTCGAGGACAGAAAACACATCGTCCAGCTGGTGCCGTGATTTGAGTTTCCTCCACTTCACAATCGAGTACTTAGCGAATGTTGCTCCTTAGTTGCCTTGGAAGTCTCTGTTTACTATTCTGAGCCTCATATGTTTTTCACATAGTCCTAGGGCAATATTTGTTTTAGGAAGTCAGAGCGCTTGATCCATTTTCAATGTTTAGAATTGCATCTAAATATTACATATGCATTTATTGTTGCTGCATCCAAAATCCCATAGAAAATTCTTAAGGGCCATCTTCTAGTTTTCCTAGCTGCAGTCATTGAATGAGAAAGCTAATCAAACTGATCAACTCCTCCCTTCGTTCCATTATAGAAGAGAATCAACTAAATATAACAAACCAATCAAGGCAGGTATTTCAGCCTTGTTAGTCAGTATTAGTTAATGATGATGAGACTTTAAGCGAGTTTTGTCTCTATATTTCTTCATTTGTGTGAGCTGCAATTTTCTCCCACACTAGAATCAGGGAAGAATAAAAATCTAATATATTATTTCGTTGTATTTTTTTTTTCTGTATCTCTATCTACACCTTTCGTCCAAGGAAATTGATTCATTATATTTTTTTCTAAAGCTTCCTGCTTGTCTTAGTATGAAAAGGTTTAGTGAACCATTTACTTCCATTTTAGCCATAAATTACTTTCTTACTAGTATTTAATATATCCTCAGAGCCCCCATCAAATCCACCTTCATCACCACCTCTGCCACAGTATCATTCTCATCCTCACTCACTAATTTTTCAAGATCTGAAAATTCCCCGCTACAACATTATTTATCTGCATCCGACATACATGCAGCTTCTTTTTCAGTCAATCGACATTTATACTCCACCATAACTGTTTAATTTTCCCTGTAGATCACTCTCCTATAAAAAGCTAATATTATAAAATACTATACACTAACCACAACGTGGGGTCATATGTGACCCACAAGCCTATAAATGATTATAAATAGGACGGCAAAATAATACAACTGCTCCTTCTAAGAACTCATCAAGCACCGAAGGTACTAGAAACGACAGCTTTCTTTGCCTTAGCATTTCATGTGCAGAATGAAATTAGTATTCCCCGGGTCAACCGTGACCCCATGTTGTGGTTCTAGGGTTAACATGAAATCAGAACAGACCAGCAGGTCTAATCCTTGATGCTGATGATATTCAAACTCATTCCTCTTTCTATTAAGTTGTCGTTTATGCAACTTTGCTTGTAATCGGGTATTGCCCACGAAATGCTATGACTTTTGTTTTGTCAGTGTTGATTTCCATATAATATTTTCCGTATCATATAATCTCTTATTTAGATTATTTACAATATATTGAAGCTCATCTTCTTTACATGTAATCATCAGCGAAGAGTAGACTATCCACTTTTAGGTTTTGGCTGATAGAAATTGAACCATGTCGAGTTTGTTTCCATTCTTTAATGATTCTGTTCATATACAGTATGTCAATTTGCAATTTGGTATTCATACATGGGCATTTTTATTAATAAAAATCCAATTTTCAGAAAGTTTTTAAAAGTAAAGAAAAAATGTTTATTGTGGTTTGAAGGAAACACTAAGTTATATCTAAATATGTAGTTGAAAACTTAATTATAAAATAAACATAATTTATCAAAATAAATAATCTTTATTACACTCAAATACAAGCCAATTTGCTACTCATACACTAAAGAAAACACTGCAGTGAATTTGCTTGTCTAAATAGCTTAAACATTAATGCAACATGAATACTCTAAGTTGTGCATTTGTTTACATCTGCCTACTGTGCTGGTTGTGTACACTGGCAGTCAGTCGCCTCCAAAATGGGTAAATGTAAAGAACTCAGTTCTGATCTCGGGACACAATTGTAAATCTTGCACTTAAGGAATATTCTTTGAGAAAAATAGGGCGACTGATAGGCAAATATAATGCAACAGTACAGTATATACTAAATAAATTCAAGTATAAAGGTTCAGTAGAGAATGTTCCAAGAAAACCTAAACAAAAGAAGTTAAGTGAAAAGGAGGAGAGAGTCATTGTGAGACAAGTGAAATTCAACCCCAGAATTAGTGCTCCAAAATTGCGGTCTACCCTAGAAGTTTCTACTGGTAAAAAGGTATGTACTGAGACAGTTCGGAAGGTATTACGCAGAAATGGCTATCATGGAAGAATCACTAGAAAAAGGCCGTATGTAAGTAAGAAGAACCGTGTTGTAAGACTACAGCTTTCAAAAGAACATGTAAATAAGGGGCAGGCATTTTGGAATAATGTTCTCTGGTCTGATGAGACTAAAATCAACTTGTTCGGTTCAGATGGCGTTCATAGAGTCTGGAGAAAAGCCAATGCGGATAATGATGTGACCAATACAACACCTACAGTAAAACATGGGTATGAGTCTATAATGTTGTGGGGGTGTATGTCGGCAAAAGGGGTTGGCAATATACAGTTCATTGACAATGTTATGAACAAATTTGTGTATAACGACATTCTACGTAAGAATGTTAAATAAATTGCAGCAAAATTGGATATGCTCCCTACGTACACGTTCCAACAAGATAACGACCCCAAACATACGGCGGACTTAAATAAGACTTGGTTGATATGGAACGTACCAAAGCAATTGAAAACTCCTCCTCAATCTGCTGACTTAAACCCCATAGAACATTTATGGGCGTTTTTGAAACCAAGTTCCACAGCAGAAATCCTTCTTCCAAAGAAGAATTGAAGAAGGTGGTTACTGAAGAATGGTGCAAAATCAGTCCTCAGATATGTGATAGGCTTGTTAGATCCATGCAGAGTAGATGTCAAGCTGTTATTAAAGCTAAAGGTTACCCTACAAAGTATTGAGGACAGTTCATTTTTTTTCTTCATTTTTTTTTATTTTTCCCCCATTCTGACTGTATGAATAGAAAAGTGACTATACAATTTACAACTTTTAAAGTTGTTTAATATATTATACCTTAAATGTTTATAGAATTTGTTGATTCGTATATATTATGTAAAGAAGTATACCTGAAAATGTTTAGTTAATGGCAAAATATAATTGCAATATTCTGAGAATTAAAATTGTGCTATTTCAATTATAAAATCTAAGTGTATGAATAACAAATTGACATACTGTATATAAAATGAAAAGTAATAGAGACAGGCTACGTCCTTGTCTTTACACCGCTACAAATTCGTTTTCATTCTGAGGGTATGTTGTTACTTCTGCTATGAAAGATGTTTTTATAAATGTTCATTAAAAGCTTTATAGGAGCATGATCATCTGCTGGCACCTGCAATAATTTATTTCGATCGATTATATCGAAGGAAAATGAATCAATTAATATTTAAATCCCCATGCATATAATTATCTCTATAAAGGATAACTAGAGAAGAAATAAAAATACAAATCCTGTAAATATCAACGACATTCAATCAAATAAAAAAGTTAGCTTGTTTAAAATAAATAAAAGCAATGTGTGTCTCTACGTTGAATCCTCTATATTTTTCTATTGGCAATTTAAATAAAAAGTAACCATCACAACAAGATCTTCCCTTACGATTACTATTTTTTTCTCTCCAATGATGCTTTCATAAATTACATATATTTTGTTCTTAAGAATCCATCCATCCATATTAATTCTGCCCGAAGGCAAGTCCTTCACTGCAATCATAGCATTTTCATACTATGCTTGCAGCTTTACTACGGAATTGTAGGTGTGGTAGCTTCCCGTTGCTTTCCACACCGGTGAAGGATGATGATGATGATGATGATGATGATGATGATAATGATAAGGATGATAATGATGATGATCATCATATGATTTCGGGGACCATTTGGGCCTTAAAGTTTTCCTAACATTTGTCTTACAGGTGAGGAAAAACCCCGATAAAAACCTCACCCAGAAAAACTGCCCCGACCGGGAATCGAACCTGGGCCTGCTGCGTGACAAGGCAGCACGCTACCTCAAGACCACAGCGGTGGACTTCTTAAGAATATTTGAATATATTTTGTATCCAGGATTCGAAAGATCTATTCTTCTATGAATTTTTTGTATTTTTGGGTCCTCTTTTAAGATGAGAATTATAAATGATTTAGTCCAATTTTTTTGGAATGTTTTGACCGTCCCAAAGCAAGTTTAAAAGTTTTAAAAATTTTGTTAATTAATCAACATTTATAAAATATTCCCCTGGAGCTTTGTGGTTCTCATATTCTCTAAAGTATATTTCAATCCACCAAAATAAATGTTATCACCAATATTATGAGAAGAAGGGAATTCAAGAGGTTTATTATTATATTATTATTGTTATTATTATTCCATACATAGTAATTCTGCCTGAAGGCAGGTCCTTCACTGCAATCATAGCATTTTCATGCTATGCTCGCAGCTTTACTAGGGAATTGTGTAGGTGTGGTAGCTTCCCGTTGCTTTCCACACCGGTGAAGGATGATGAGATGATAATGATAAGGATGATGATGATGGCAATATGATTTCGGGGACAGTTTGGGCCTTAAAGTTTTCCTGACAGTTGTCTTACAGGTGAGGAAAAACCCCGATAAAAACCTCACCCAGAAAAACTGCCCCGACCGGGGATCGAACCCGGGCCCGCTGCGTGACAAGGCAGCACGCTACCTCGAGACTACAGCGGTGGACTCGTTATTATTATTATTATTATTATTATTATTATTATTATTATTATTATTATTGACTAGGTACAGTGAAGTTTATTAGGAATTATCTTTCATGCAAATCTTAAAAAAAGAACAGAAAGTGTAGAAAGTATTACAAATTAGTTTAGATATAAAGATCTTACAAATTGTAATTGTATTAATAATAGAGGAACTTTAGTTAGTTGGGTAGTATTTTATTAACGATCGAAATTCAAATCTGGGCATGAAAGGGCCAAAACATTTTGCTCAGATTTCTTTTTCAGTCTTATATTTCTTTTATCTGTCGTAAATCTACAACACAGTAAATACGAGTTTCTTCTCTTCCAACAGATGAAGAAATTGACGAAGCCCATCTGAACAACTGCATCGCTGTCAAATATGAAGATTCTAAGACCTCAGAGTGTTGGAGAACAAGACTGCTAATGACTTCAGTGTTAGATGCAGAACATTAGACAACAACAACTTCTCTTCCGAAGGATGGATTAAAATCTCCATCAACCTCTGCCGGATTTGAAACCGCGTATCTAGGAACCAGAGACAGACAACGTAATTACTAGTCGACCGGGGTAGACAACATTAGACTATATATATTTAAAAGGACCAACAATTTGCCGTCTTAGCTAATATGGTACCGGTAGTTTTAAAGATTGGCATTTCTAATGCTCTCTGAACCTTTTATAATAATTATTCATAAGTAATGCCACGAGTGATTTCCAAATTATCGATAAATTCACGACTCACGAAGTGAGGAGTGAATTTATCTAGAGAATTTGGGAATCAAGAGTGGCATTTGTTAGGACTATTTAACGAATAAAATTAAGCTGTTTACTCACAGATCATTGTTTAACTATAGTTATTTTAAAATATTTATATATTTAATGTAAATGGCGATGTTTGAAAATAAATCAGATATGTGAGGTTATGTTCATTCACTGCTGCTTGATCATATTATTTATTGCCCAAATAAGATCGCAATATTGTAAGAGTGCACCCAAGTGGAGAAATAATGAAACACATCAAACTATATATCATAATCAACATTACGGGATATTCACTCATTTTTTTTGTAAACAACTCAGTAAAATCAAGGAATATTTTCATTATTTGCTATTTTCAATGTATTTGTTGGAGAAAAATAATGTTTTAACCTGTTCAGAACATTAAAAAGGAGGAGCTTTCTTTATCAGAAAAGCAGGAGCTGATAAAGAGAAATAGATAAAGAGTGAGGTGAAACACGACTGTCATTGGTTGTAAAACAACATTAATTGAAACGTGATTGGTCATTGTCTAGCATTTTTGGCATGAGTTAAATAGTCATAAGTAATGCCACGAGTGATTTCCAAATTATCGATAAATTCACGACTCACGAAGTGAGGAGTGAATTTATCTAGAGAATTTGGAAATCAAGAGTGGCATTTGTTAGGACTATTTAACGAATAAAATTAAGCTGTTTACTCACAAATCATTATTTAACTATAGTTATTTTAAAATATTTATATATTTAATGTAAACGGCGATGTTTGAAAACAAATGAGAAACGATAGGTACGCTTCTACTGCTTCTTTTGTTTATCACTGCAACCAGATCATACTATTTATTGCCAAAGGAACGCAATATTGTAAGAATGCTCTCTAGTGGAGAAAAAATGAAACACATCAATCTGTATATTAATTCATTTCTGATGTCGTATGATGTAAATATGACAATTATATTTTTCTCGATTATTACCTGGGAAAAAATACATTTAAGAAAGTGCAAACAGTGGTTTCTTTTTTTGGTGGTATAATCAATTGCTACAAATGTTGACATGTAAGCACTATTATATACAATCTGGTAGCCGTATTTGTTATAGGCTCAGTCACTGCAAAATAACGGTCAGACCTGTTCAGAATATTAAAAAGGAGGAGCTTTGTTTAATATATGATAATCCTAACACTGATAAATATTTCGTGAAACACGACTCTGATTGGTTGTAAAACAGAAATCATTGAAACGTGATTGGTCATTGACTCCCATTTGGGGCATGAGTTAAATAGTCATTGTAAATACGATATGTATATGTATCGTGTTTCTTTTTATGTTACGCAATATCCTTCTCAGGCGAATGTGTTATTTAATAAAGAACAAGAGGTTCTATTACTAACAGCTGTAAGATATTTCTTAACAGACTATATCATAACACATCTATAGGCTAATCACATGAATGTTGTTAATCATTTTTAAATTCCTACATCATCATCATCATCATCACATCCTTTTTTTCCTAATTGGAGCATAGAGTCTTAATGAAGCTATTCAAACTTCTTTTTACTTATTGCCAGTCTTCATCTGTTTCCAACTTTACCTATCGCATTTAACTAATTTTCAACTGTCCCCATCCAAGTTATTTTCAGTCCAACAGTCTTCGTTACATATTGCAGTACAATGCACATATGTCTATTGCGTTTTGTATCTTGCATCGCATATATCCAACCCAATACCATTTTTATTCTTTTAATTTGTTTTTTCAATGTGTGCTTGACCAGTCTTAAACCATAATTATTTACTAAATTTACCTTTACGACACTTCAGACAGTACGTTTGACCGTAACCATGGCTTGTTCATAGAATTCATATCTTCGACTCCGGCGACGCAGATTCAAGTCCCGGCTTGGTAGGGGATTTTAAATCTTCACTATGAGTCCGGATGTATGTCCTACGTTTGTGTAATGACGGGATTACCTGTCAACGTTCGTTGACGTTGCGTTGCATTACGTTTGAGTTCGTTCATGTTTATCAAATACATCTTCTACGTATCATATTATGACGAACGTTTGCAGGGTACGTACGGCGCATGATGGCTTTCGTTGTACATTGGCAAGATTAAGCTTCAACAAACGCAAACGTAATGCCATATCGTTCAAATCACGTGACAATCGACGAATTCCGCATTTCATTTGTTTCTAGCTGATTGTTGGTGACCATATTGGAGCCAAATTACAATATTTTGATATTTTAATGATTATATCAACATGATCCACCGCTGGGCTCTTGAGGTAGCGTGCCGCCTTGTCACGCAGCGGGCCCGGGTTCGATTTCCGGTCAGGACAGGTACCTGAGTGAGATTTTTTCGGGGTTTTTCCTCACCTGCAAGACAAATGTCAGGAAGCTTAGGGCCCAACGGTCCCCGAAAATCATCCGGCCATCATTATCATCCTTATCATTATCATGATCATCCTTCACCGGTGTGGAAAGCAACGGGAAGCTACCACACCTATAATTCCCTAGTAAATCTGCAAAGCGTAACATGAAAATGCTGTTATTGCAGTGAACGACCTGCCTTCGGGCATAATTACTGTGGATGGATGGATATCAACATGAGAGACGTTCTTATGGATGTTTGTGCAATCGCAATAATTTATATACAACAAAAATTACCCAGAATATAAAACTAAGGGGAAAAAGGAAGCTATTTCGAAAATATAGGAAACATTTTACAATGTAAGTACTGCCATAATATGTCTATTTACCATATTTCATCTTAACGTATTTCTCTTCTTTAAATACATCCATCCATAGTAATTCTGCCCGAAGGCAGGTCCTTCACTGCAATCATAGCATTTTCATGCTATGCTTGCAGCTTTACTAGGGAATTGTGTAGGTGTGGTAGCTTCCCGTTGCTTTCCACACCGGTGAAGGATGATGGTGATGATGATAATGATAAGGATGATGATGAAGATGATGGCCATATGATTTCAGGGACCGTTTGGGCCTTAAAGTTTTCCTGACATTTGTCTTACAGGTGAGGAAAAACCCGGATAAAAACCTCACCCAGAAAAACTGCCCCGACCGGGGATCGAACCCGGGCCCGCTGCGTGACAAGGCAGCACGCTACCTCGAGACTACAGCGGTGGACTCTTTAAATACAGTACATAAAAATGCAAATAAATCAGTGTTAGTTCATCAAACTGACAACAGAGTGAGCTAGTAGCCATAAACGTCAATGAACGTTGATCATGATACACCCACTCAAATTGTGTGTTGCAGCTTACCCTCTCAACGCAACTAACGCAACGCTACATCAACGAACGTTGTTCGTAATCCCGCCATAATAATAGATAAAAATGTAAAAAAACTGAATAAAGACAAATAGGAGAAAATTAAAAAAAAATAAATAAAATAAATCCATGTGCAGTTTTGTAGGGACTTCTTTTTCTAATTTGTGTCTTTTAACTTTTAAGTATATTAAACTTAACTTACATTGGGAAAGTAAGAGTTGCGGTCCCGTAGAATGTATTGCCTTTGAGAGTTAGATCAACAGAAGCGTTGGTGAATATGTTGAATAAGAAGGAAAGACCTTTAGGGTTGATGTAACCAACGTACCATCTACCTGTGAACTATAACATCATTTTTAAATTGCAAATATCTTGAATCAAAATACATTCTTAAGAATATAAGTTATACTACTTTAATTATTATTTTATATTTTCTTTTATAAGTAATACGAACATGCGCTTGCAATAATATAAATAAATATAGAAAAAAAGTGTATGTGTGTGTGTGTGTGTGTGTGTGTATGTATGTGTGTGCGTGTGGTGTACATGAGACATGTCGCTCCATAGAGCGATTGCTTAAGGCAATACACTACAATCCGGAAGATTGAAGGTTAGAGTCTCCGTGGGTTCAGGATTCTTAAATTGGCCAAAACTTTCTGGCGGCATCATGGACTTGAGGTCGACTCAGCCTCTAGCCTATCTGAAATGAGTAAAGATATATGTTTTGGAGGTGAAAACGGCCGTCACGCAGGGCTGAGAGTCCAGCTGATATTTTGTGCCGATTGCGTAGAAAGGAGAATCTTAACCTTCTACTATCCCAAGGATATTCTAATGCTTATAATGGGATTATATATATATATATATATCTGTGTGTGTGTGTGTATACACGAGTATATATAGAAAATGAAATATGACCATTCAACAATCATAGTTTTTCTCACAGCATATTAATTTTTCTTTTTCATGTGGACAATAAATGCCCATTGGCAGTATCGAACCCGGAGTTTCATGGTTGCGCGGACTTAAGTTTTCTATACATCCCTATCCTGAACTAAACTTTTTTCCAATAATTTCTCAAAATATATATTTATCCTACCGCATTCTGTTTTATTATATCTGGTTCCCCATGAAGATACATTAAATAATACTAATAGAAATAATAATAATAATAATAATAATAATAATAATAATAATAATAATAATATTAATAATAATAATAACAATAAGGGGCTCTATAATGGCTTAATATTCTTAGGGAAAATAAATCAATGGTGACAATATAATAATTTAAAGACGTTTTTCCTGTTTTTCGTTATATGATTTATTGTAATTGTAATTATATTATTGTATTAATTTCTAATAATAATAATAATAATAATAATAATAATAATAATAATATAATAATAATAATAATAATAATAGCGATGATAATACTATAAGTAAATTTATAGAATGATAGTTTCATCTATAGGTCAGAACTCTGAAGTCATGGTACGTACTTTTTTGTTTGCTATTTCTTTTGCTAAGTCCTCATTCCAAAAATATTGCATTTATTTATTTCTCTATTTGCTTCTCCTAAAGCTTCTTTTGCCGCCTGATGAATATTTTTTACTATATAGTTGTATTCTTCCTGAGCATTGTCAAACGTAGAGATTAGTAACAGATCATCTAACCTTTTCTTATACGGATCTAATGTGCTCTCATTCTGCAAACTATCCATGTTGCATAGAGTTGTTGACAAGTCATGTAAACTGTCCTCTTCATTTTTAGTTTTATTTAACATGTCATTTTTACTTTGGAATGAAAATATTACTTTTGCATTCAGTAAATAATAATTATTTCCGCATGATAATCCTCTGCATGACCTTACATCTTGGGTCTTTAAAATTGAATGTTTCTTAATTATTACAAAATCTATTATCGATTGTTGATTAAGAGTATCTTAGTGCCAAGTACACTTATGAAAGTCTCTATGTTGGTAATATCCATTTAGGATTTTAAGTGAATATTGTTCACAAAATCCTATCAATCTTCTACCATTGTCATTTTTCTCCAATTCTCCATATGGTCCGACTACATCATTATCTATCTCTTTGCCGATTCTGCTGTTAAAATCGCCAGCTAATATAATTTCTCTTGAGGTCCCTATCTCATCCAAATAGCATTTAATGTACTATAAAATTTATCTTTTATTAAATAATTTTCGTCCTCACTAATTTCATATAATCCTAATATAGAGCATCTTATACCAAAAAAAGATATATATTCATTTTAATAATGTTTTCATTTATTGCTTCCCAGTTTGTGATATATCTCTTATATTTCTTCTTGATAACTACTGCAAACCCTCTTTTAGCCCTTTCATTCTTTTTAACACCACTGCAAAATGAACATATGGTCCTAAAGTTTCTATTCCTTCTCCTTTCTTCTTTGTTTTGTCAGTATGATTATGTCCTGCTTCAAATCCTCCATCTGCTTAAGGACCTCCTCCATTTTATTCCTTACATATATATATATATATATATATATATATATATATATATATATAAAGTTTCTTGGAATTAGATCAATAAACGTAAAGAACGAAAACTTACATTTCCACTCCCATGAGGGTCTAAGTTTATGTTATAAAACTTTTTAAAAATAGTATTTAAAGGGCCTTGTTTTCTTATGAAATATTTGCATCTTGTAACGTTCTATTATATTCCCTTCATAGGTTTGATGCCTAGATAGTTAAGGATGAATAATACTTAGGGCTGAAAAACGTAGCGGTATCAGGATAGTAACTAATTTCTATACACATTGATTACAAAATGCGTGTCTCTGTCGACCGTCTCCACTGCCTGCTCGGAGCGGAGAGTGTGTATGTTCGACTCTCCTCAGTAATATACCTATTTACGTGACTTGTGATTGTATCAAAATGCCGAAACAAAAATTGTGCAATGACGAGTCCATTCTAACACAAAGCGGTCTGTCCCGAGTAGCGCGTGACAACATGCAGTTTGTAAAATAGCGGTCTAAGTACGATGCAGCCTAGCTTGTAACCAATATTTTTTTCAGCCCTAATAATAATAATAATACAACTAGCCGATATTATCGAACTAAGAAGGTTTGTGGCCGCGCTAACATCATTTCTGCATTTGTCTCTAACCCGAGCTGATATTTTCTAATCATTCCCTAAATATTTCACCTCCCTCAAATCACAGTAAAGTACGTAACCTAAGTTTCGTTGCTAGAGAGGAATGTAGGCTTCGAAAAAAGTTATATAAACATAGTTTGAGTTTTGTTAACAGTTGTGAGATGTACAGATGTTAAAGGATAAAAAATTTGTAGGCGACCGCGGTGGACTAGTGGTTATGCTCCTTGCCTCTGGTCCCGAGGGTCGCGGGGGGTTGATGGATTTTTTAAGATGGAAAAATCCAAGGAGCAAGTCTTCCGGGAGGGACTTTAAGCTGTGGGTCCCGAGTCTGAAGATTTTCAGCCTCGTAAAAGATCCTTAAGCCTAAATGAAAAGGCCTCTAAGCAAAATTTACCGAATTTTCCCGTCCTAGTACTACCTTGGTTTCCTAGATGTCAGTATGAGGCGGAACGCTGACCACGGACCACTCAAATGACATCAATACGAAAACAAGTGTAACTAAATTAGTATGGTTCAAATTCTTCCCTGTAGGGGGAGAGCGCCTAAATCTCTGTTAAGGCAAACATGGGCTTACAAGATTAAAATATTTAAAATATGTTGAACTGTGGCAATAATATCAGGGCAAAATTGTTTATATTTTTCAAAAGTTTGAATTTTGAGATGAAAACCTGAAATGGAAAGTTATATAAACATAGAATTGGAGAATACAACGGATAATATTAAATTGTCAACATCAGAAAGCATAAATTATTTAGAAAATAGTCAAGATATATAAAATTGTTAAAAATATATCTATGTTGTTACTAAACTAACTAACTCACTATCGAACCCGTAGGATCGTGATCGCGCGGACATAAAGCTTTCCATACATCCCTATCCTGATCTAATGTTTTCCAATCTCCCCTGTATAATGTACTTCCCTCAAATCACAGTTAATGTTATTCTCCTACCTCATTCTTGGTCTACCAACTGGGCGTTTTCCCTCTGGTTTTCCTACAAGAAGCTTATATGCACGTATTTTATTCAGAATTTGTGCCATATGTCCTGCCCATCGCAGTCTACGAGACTTAACTATTCTTATTATATCTGGCTTCCTACAAAAACCATGTTTGTTCACTGTCAAGTAGTCTTCTCCATTCACCTGTCATCTCTCTTTGGTCCAAAAATTTTCCTCAGAACTTTATTCTCAAATACTTATAATCTCCTTTCCTCCCTTAAAGAAAGAGTCCATGTTTCGCATCCATATCAGATAGGCCTAACTGGTAGAATCATAATTTTATATATTTTCAGTTTAACGTTTTTTGAAAGGATTTGGGTTTACAAAAAAAAAAAAAATTGAAAGGATTTGGGTTTACACATCACGTATGGGGAATGAAAGACGTGCATGGTAACTTCTTGTAGGAAAGCCAGAAGGAAAACGCCCAGTTGGTAGACCAAGAATGAGGTGGGAGAACAACATTAACTATGATTTGAGGGAAGTAGATTATACAGGGAATGATTGGAAAACATTAGCTCAGGATAGGGATGTATGGAGAGCTTATGTCCGTGCGGCCATGAACCTACGGGTTCGATAGTGCCAGTGAGTAAGTAAGTTTGGGTTTACATGTGGCACGAATGGGGAATGAAAGACGTGCATAGAAGCTTCTTGTAGGAAAACCAGAGGGAAAACGCCCAGTTGGTAGACCAAGAATGAGATAGGGAATAACATTAACTATGATTTGAGGGAAGTAGATTATACAGGTAATGATTGGAAAACATTAGCTCCGGATAGGGATATATGGAGAGCTTATTTCCGCGCGGCCCTGAACCTATGGGTTCGATAGTGCCAGTGAATTAGTTAGTTAGTTGGGACGTCAAGAGTCTCTATAATGCTTAATAGCACGCATTTCCAGAATTGAGCCTATGTTTAACATTTCTTTTTGCAATCGCATTCCTATTGGTCTGATTGTAATCTAACCAAAACTCATCCCACACTTGCCATTGTCATATATTATTTTAACTTGATCATTTAAGCTAAATTTACACAGGATTATTCTAGTGTGCATATGAATTTAAGTTTAAATATATAACTATCACCAGGCCATGGTCGTACATTAGTTAAATAAACGAATGCATACGAAGATCTCATGCCCGCGCTGCCATGAACATTCGAGTTCGATATTGCTTAGGCCTATGAGTTAGTTAAAAGTTATATCGAAAGGTGTATATGAACTGAAGAGGCCCAAACTGTAAGTTATGGTAACAACAGGATAGCCAACTATGGGAATAAGTTAAAAACTAAGTAAAATACCCAAATTTGTTTTAAACTTAAAAAATCTGACCATATTATCTCTCTAACATTATATTTGTTCATTTTGTGTAGCATATGTTACTGTTAGATGTTATGAAATGCAAAATGCATGTGAAAAACCGCATGAAGCTGGCATATATATATATATATATATATATATATATATATATAGGCTATGAATAAACATGTCGGCAAGTATGACGGTAGCAATATGTATAACCGAAATTAGGCGAGTAGTAGCGATGTAATTAGTACCTTGTTTTCTATTTAGATTCATAGACTGTAATTTCCGCTAGAATAGCCTAAACATATAGGCCTACTGTATTAAGTTATTAATCATCTTAAATTTCGTAAAATATACAGTCAATATACCAAATTCACCAATTAATAATTCAAAGAGTCAACATGTTTCGACAGCGAAGCTGTCATTTTTAAGACTAAATAGCCTAATGTCAATATTAAGTCTTGAAAATGACAGCTTCGCTGTCGAAACATGTTGACTCTTTTAATTCTTAATTGGTGAATTGAGCATATTGACTGTATATTTTACGATTTTGTCACCAAGAAGATCATTAGTGTATTAAATCTTAACTTTAAGTCAAGTGCAGCCGAAGAGTCCTTCGCAATTCAATTTTATAAAAAAGGTCTGAACGATTGTTGTGTTTTTTTATGTTCGCCATTATATACCGTGTGGCCCAAAAGTTGGCTGACAAATGGAAGTTTTCACAATAACAAGAATGTGCTATTTTAGGTATATTTTTTTTATTCTGGAAACAATGGTAACAATGAAACAATGAAATAAAAAGGAAATAATTATTACAACAATGAATAATAATAATAATAATAATATTAATAATAATAATAATAATAATAATAATAATAATAATAATAATAATAATAATAATAATAATAATGCCTTCCTTTGGCCAGCAACCAATCGAAGGGACTATTATTATGCTTTCAAGTCTTATACGAGAATTTCCCATAAGGGAAAATTTTCTATAGGATCGTAACAGGCCTTGGCCTAATACTTGGAAGGAAGAAGAAGAAGAAGAAGATAATAATAATAATAATAATAATAATGGATTTGTGTTTCTGGCAGATGTACTGTATCAGAAAGCAACTCTAAAAAAAGTGAGTGGAAGAGAAGGCCGCATGGCCTTAACTCCACCAGGCTAAATAAATAAATCTAAAATATCTAAATCTAAAAAAAGTTATATTAGATAAAACATTGAAGTTAATATACTTACTCCAGAACAAAGAGTTGAATTAGTATTGCTTTGTGGTGATAACCATCGAACATTGAGAGGGGCTGCAGATCGGTTTTACAGGCGGCATCCTGAAGTACCAAAACTATCATTTCAAACTGTGAGTAAACTTTTAAATAAATTTGTGAGGACCTTTCATAAGTTGGGCGCAAAGCGAAGTGGCAGACCAAGGACGGCTACAGATGAAGGAAACAAAATTAACGTATTTGCAAAAGTTATTGCAAGCCCTAAAATATCAATTCGTTATGTGTCAAAGCAGAGTGGAGTAAGCAAGGAATCTGTTTGTCGAATTTTAAAAACATCACATTTTCGTCCGTATAAGATGATACATGTTCACACAATGCATGACAATGATACTCTACGCAAACGTCATTTCTGCAATTGGACCATCAATCAAATGGACAATGACAATGGTTTCATTAAACGAGTTATTTTCAGTGATGAGTGTTTATTTTATTTGCACGGCCATGCCCATACGCAAAATGTTCGGTATTGGTCTGGGCAAAATACAGTATGGATACGTAAGGTGAATGACCCACGTGCCCCCAGGAGTAATGGTGTGGTGTTTTTTTGTTGGTGATACGGTTGTGGGCCCACATTTCTTTGAAGGTAATGTGAACCAACTGTCTTACAGTGAAGAGCTGGACTCTACTAGACTTTCTAGATGACCTGCCATTGAACAGACGGCAACAATTGTGGTTTCAACAAGATGGAGCTACTGCTCACTATGCTATAATTGTTTGAAACAATTTAAATAGGAAATTTCCATATCAGTGGATTGGACGGGGTGGCTCAAGACCTTGGCCTGCACGGTCACTTGATTTGACGCCTCTAGACTTCTTTCTTTACGGATATGTAAAACAACATGTGTTCCAGACTCAGCCCGCATCACTGAAAGACTTTTCACCAGGTACACTTTCAAATGTGAGTGCTGAATTTCGTGATCGAGTGAGACACTGTCTCCAGGTGGATGGACTTTACTTTGAACATCTGCGTTAGCTCTGAAATGAAACCCATAAACATGACAATTCAATCAGTGTGGTTAGTTTTAACATTTTAACATCAGCCGAACTTCTTCCATTTGTCAACCGTCTTTTGGGCCACACGATATTATAAAAGTTGACATGGAAACAATAAAAATATACAATTTAGACGTGATGTTTTGCCTCTGCAATTGACGACATAAATTTTATATTTAGCAATACAAGTTGAGTATAACATTACAATTCATGCCTTAATCAAGTTGTTCTGCAGTCTTCAAATTATAGACCTATAGCGGTTGATGATCATTCACAAAGTCAATCGGTATGTTGACTTTCACATCATGTAAGTGTTGCACTATGTTAGTCCAGCGAACATGACAGTATCTGCATTTTGGGATGGACCACGAATTACAAAATATATCGATAGTTCACGGTATATTCAATAACATCTTGTGATAGAGACCGTCGCCGTGGCGTAGTCGGTAGAGTCCCTACCTTCCACTCTGGCGAGCCGGGTTCGATTCCTGGCGGGGTAGGGGATTTTAAATCTCCACCTTGGGTCTGGGTGTGTGTATCCTGTCCTTGTGTCTATGTGAGAATTAAAGAAAGTTAACATACAGATAAAGCAAACAAAGAAAAATGTAAAACAATACGGGAAACCAGTATAAACGGGGGGGGAACCAACTGTTTATTCTTGTTTGCGCCATCTAGTGATATCACATGATCCTTCCTATGCATTTTGCAATGTATAGTAACATACAACAATAATATATGCTAGACAAATACGAGGACGTATATGGTCAGGTGAGTTATTTTGGTTAGCATTTTATGATATGGGCTATTTTATTCATAATTCATACTTATTATAGTTTAATGGCGGACAGCTGCTAACAGCCTTCAACAGCGCTCCTGGCTTTTTCGATTTTTCGCAGGTGTAAACAACAGTTGGGTCAGTGAAACATATCTATAAGTTTATTTTAAGTGTTAGTTAATAGTTTAGTGAAATTTATTTCGTGTTTTCAATAGTATATGATAATGGGTGGAAGAAGTAATAAATCTACTTGCTCAATTGAAGACACGGTAAAACGCGTCTTGTCCGACTCGCTCCAAGACAAGCAGTTGCTGCAGGTGTTGGCAACAATGATTAAGAACGAAGTTGTGGCGGAACTTCAAAAAACTATAGAAAACAACACTATAGTGATTGAAAACCTTAAAAAAACAATCGAAGATAAAGATAGTGTGATAAGAAATTTACAGACAAAAGTGGATGACTTAGAGCAATATCAGAGACGACAGTGTTTACGTGTTTTCGGGGTTGAAGAAGTGGCCGGGGAGGACACTGACATTAAGTCAATAGAAATAGCCCAGAAAATCGGTGTGGATCTCAATATTACTGACATTGACAGGAGCCATCGTGTTGGTGTACGAAGAGAAGATAGGCCGCGCCCTATTATTATAAAATTTACTAGTTACCGCAAAAGAAGAGAGATGTTCGTAAATAAGAAACAACTCAAGGGATCGGGTATAACAATCCGAGAAGACTTAACAAGAATGCGCCACCAACTATTGAAAGACACTATTGATAAGTTTGGTGTACGCAATGTCTGGACATTGGACGGTGTTATATTCGCTAAAGTTGGTGAATCAAAAAAGCGTATCACCAGTGCTAGTGACCTGTGTTAATTTAAGCCTTTAGCGTATTATAGGGTATGTTTTTTTTATAACATATAATTTAAAAACTATTTAATTATTCTATATCTTATTTTTAATATATATCAACATTTTTTTTTTCAATAATTCTTAAATTAATAATTAAGCTATAGCAATTTCTCTAGGCTAATTAGGTTAACATTTACTTTATTTTCTTAGAATAGTCCAATTGATTTTATTATTACTAATATTTATTTTTCTCTGCTCCTAATAGTGTGTTAATTCAGTTAAAATTTTCATTATTTGTAAAAGTTGGTACAATTGATCTTCCAAGTTTTAGTCAAATATTTGAAGTCCCTGACCTGCTTTCAACACGACCATCCCCCAGGCAAATTCCTACCCTTTCTTCAAATGACAATGCCAATGAATCCTCACATTCTTCTCACCCCACCACTGCCTACCTGCTAAAAGAACGTTTTTCTCCTCGTTCAACTACTCTTAAAATCGCCCATATTAATGCTCAAAGCATTCTGCCTCACATTCATGAAATTCGACATTTATTTTCCGAGATTTCTCTGCATGCGATCTTAATATCTGAGTCCTGGCTTAAACCTTCCCTTCACTCCTCACTTGTTGATATTGACGGGTACACCCTCTGTCGCAATGATAGACTAGGGAAAAGAGGTGGGGGAGTTGCGATGTATATCAAATCGAACTTAGAGCCCAAAGTCATTCTTCACTCCTCCCCTGATTACAATGCACGACCAGAATTCCTCTTCATTGAAATTTCAGCTAGTTTACAGAGATGTCTCCTGTGTGTGGTGTACAAACCTCCGAAAGTAGAGTATCTTAGTGACATAGAAACACCTTTATTAAGTTTACTGCCGCATTATCAGCATGTTATAGTAATGGGCGACTTTAACTCTAACTTACTTTCTTCCTCATCATCATCATCAGAACTACTGGCATTATTTCACGCATGCAATATGCATGTCTTGCCTTTACAACCAACTCATCACACATCGACGACTGATACATTAATAGACATCATAGCCACGACAAATTCACAGAAAATTATAAACTACGGACAAATATCTGCCCCCGGCATATCAGCCCATGACATCATATATATCGAATACTCTCTCCAGTGTCCTAGGACTCGTCCTAAATTATTAACGTATCGAAATTTAAAAAATATTAACCAGCAAGCTCTAATTGCAGACGCTATCGACATGCCGTGGCATGATATTTGGACCCTATGCACAATTGACGAAAAATTGCTTAAATTTAACAATATGATATTAGAACTTTACGACAAACATGCCCCCTTGAAGACTAGACGAATTACTAAATCCCCAGCTCCCTGGATGTCCCACGAAATTCGACTACTGATGGCTGAGAGGGATGCTGCTTTTCGAAAATATAGACGGGACAAAAGTGACGCTAACTTAAGACAATATAAGACATTAAGAAACAAAACGAATCAAAACATTAGGAACGCTAAGTTGCGGTATGCTCATAGTCTCATTGATCCAAACACAAATGCAAGTGATATGTGGAAACGTATTAGATCAATGGGTCTACGGCAGCCGACAACCAAAGGAGAGAGCATTAACATATCACTGGACGATCTAAACCAACATTTCACATCATATGCCACACTTAACATAAACACTACGACCAAACAACAAACTATAGATGAGCTCCTATCCACACCTACTCCTTCCCGAGAAAAATTCTTCTTTTCCTATATAATGCCAATCGACGTTAAACTATCCCTGGACCGCATTAGAACTAAAACACAAGGTATAGACAATATAAGTATCGACTTTTTAAAGAAAATACTCCATGTCATACTCCCAACTGTAACCCATATATTTAATGCCTCAATTATGACCTCAACTTACCCCGAACTCTGGAAAAAAGCTATAGTCAGACCAATCCCTAAAATTAAATTACCTGTAACACCAAACGACTTTAGACCAATCAGCATCCTCCCAGTCCTATCTAAGGCCTTGGAGCGCATTGTTCATGGACAATTAACTGATTACCTTAACACTCATAACATACTCGACCCATACCAATCAGGTTTTAGGACAGGCCATAGTACGGCAACCGCACTTCTTAAAGTTACCGAAGATGCGCGTGAAGCAATGGACAGTGGCCACATGACAATATTTACACTCTTGGACTTCAGTAAAGCTTTCGACACTGTTGACACTGACATATTAATAGCAAAATTACGCGCTCTGAATCTTTCGGACAATGCTGTTAACTGGCTTGGATCCTATCTTCATGGTCGCCAGCAATGTGTATCCAATGCAGAACTTTCCTCATCCTGGCTATCACTGAAGGGTGGCGTCCAACAAGGTTCAGTGTTAGGACCACTTCTGTTCTCTATCTATGTTAACGATATATCCACTAGACTTACCTATTGTCGATATCACCTATACGCTGACGATTTGCAAATTTACATTCACTCCCATCCTGACGATGTACATGACACACTAGACAAATTAAATAGTGACCTAGACTCAATTTCCCAATGGTCGAAGAAACATGGACTTAATCTAAATACTGACAAGACACAGTGCATAATTATAGGACATCGGCGAATCCAAAGCATTATAAATTACGAAAATATCCCTACCATTCTCCTAAATGACAAAAATATCCCCTACAGCTCAGTAGTAAAAAATCTGGGTATCTATATGGACCAACACCTAGACTGGAAAATCCAGGTGAATAATACCTGCAAGAAAGTGTTCTCAATTCTTCACTCCCTAAATAGTTTTAAAAACTTCCTTCCTACAAAATTAAAACAAATACTTGTACAGACTCTTATAATGCCACACTTCGACTACTGCGACATATTACTGACTAATCTGACAACTGATCTATCTGACAGACTACAGCGTGCTCATAATGCGTGCATTCGATTTATATTCAATCTCCGTCGTTATGGACCACGTGTCTCCTTCATTTCAGGCCTTATCATGGCTACGCCTAAATGACAGAAGAACTTTACATTCACATACCTTACTATTCCAAATTCTGCACACATATTTACCAACTTATTTAACAACACGTTTTCAACATTTATCGGCTCATCACAATTTAGGAACAAGATCACAAGACTCTTCTTTACTTTTGATACCACAACACAGGACCTGTCTGTACTCTGAATCTTACACAATATCTATGGCTAGAGCATGGAACTCACTTCCCAGTCATGTCAGGGACTGTCAATCGCTATCATTATTTAAATCCAAATTAACTGATATCTTAAGTTCGACACAATGAAAACATTAACTACATAACAACTATATAGAGCATTCTATTAATAATCATGTAGGAAGCTACTTACTTTATTTTATATCATTTTAATTTTATTATATTCTATGTTTTTGTTAGCATTAGCTAGTATTAGATCCATCATCATTGTATTTTGTTTAGTCTGTATTTTAATATCTTAAAATTGTAATATGTACGTAATTTTTGTATAATTTTACTATTCGCTGGTTGAGTGGAAGAGAAGGCCTTATGGCCTTAACTCTGCCAGCTAAAATAAATTATTATTATTATTATTCATAATTCATAGTTATCTTTATCAACTTGACAGTTACTGTTAATATCGCGTTTTTAAAGGCTATGTTTTATCTCAGTCAATATTATCAGCTATTTTCCATACATTTTCAGACCAAAAAAACACACACACACACACACACACACACACACACACACACACACACACACACACACACCACACACATATATATATATATATAATCTCACGTCGTTTATTACTTACTGCTACAAATATTTCTGCGTTTTGTTTGCTATTTTATTCGAATTACAGTTACTTACATGTACGTAGTATAGATTGTCATTACTGAATAAATGCATCAATATGTATTGTTCACCTTTAATTATATGTTATTATGTGTTGATTGGAACAGAAGACCTCGTGTTGCCAGTGCCAGTATAAATAAAGATTTATTATTATTATTATTATTATTTTATTATTATTATTATTATTATCAGCAGCATTATCATTATTACATTATAATCTGCCATAGAATACTCAATCACTGTTCGTCACCGTCACAGAAATGGCGTTGCCGTTGTTTTACTTGATTTCCAAATAATTAAATTCCGTCATTTCTGCATTGTGTTATCATCCATTGACATACAACGATCTCTATAACCACGATTCGCAACTGAACCAAGTAAGGGGAAAACCTTAAATCCCCCATCTACTGCTGTGGCTTAATGAATAATTTGCTAAATGGTCAGTGCCGAACATTCGTTACTAGACTTATATGTTGTTAGGTTGTAAATGTAAGTCCTTTACTGCAAGCATATATCGTCATTTTAATGTCATGTTTACATAATTCAAATGCACATCAATGTCTACAACACACCGTTATCTGGAGAAACCAAATGCTTACAAAAGAAGCAGTAGAATCACATTCATTGGGACATTAAATTATTGTTAAGGTATATATATATTTTTTTTTGTAAAAATGTTTAAAACTCAGAGTTCCTGAAGACAGTTGAAGTGTATTATTCTGTAAACTTACATTTTCAGGTTTGAAGTTTTGCACGTACGCAGGTCCAATATCACATGTAAATTGAGCATCAATTTTCAGAATGGCAATGATAAAACATATCAGCAGGGAGAGCGCTGACATTGTGCTTAAGCTGAAAAAAAATGTAATGTCGTCAACCAGGAGTTGCGTCAGCTTTTACCCCGAGTCTTGGAACGGTTCATGGGTGTAAGACATCTGTAGCAGTAATAATAATTCGGATAAATGTATTTATTGGAAGGGCAACACGATTATAATGGCAATATATTGTAATACATATTGTCAATAAAACCCAAATCACCAAACTAAAATGTTAAATGTAGTTTGGTGGTTTGGGTTTTACTGACAATGTGCAATACAATTTTACCACCAACAAGATCATATTTATTAATATAATGACAATATAGTCTCAATCGTGCCTGGATGTGCTTAATCCTAGATCTCTATCTTCTCTATTTCCTGTCGAAACAGTCCAATTGCTATACATACTCCAGCATCTGATATACTGTCCCGAAACTTAAAGATACGGTATAACAAATTCGCCAATAACAAATTCCATGGTAATT
This sequence comes from Diploptera punctata, assembly GCA_030220185.1. Lineage (NCBI taxonomy): Eukaryota > Metazoa > Arthropoda > Insecta > Blattodea > Blaberidae > Diploptera > Diploptera punctata. The sequence continues at coordinate 702,162 of JASPKZ010000432.1, forward strand.
CTGCTCGAGGGCAAGTCTTTTACTGCAATCATAGCATTATCATGATGATAGGATGCATTTTATAATCGGAAAAATTATTTCTGTTTTTTTTATCATTCTCGTATTTTATCCGTCTATAACTTTACTAGGATAATTTCTGGCACAATATTAAAATCTTCTAACGATACACTGAAAACAGTTGCAGCTTTTCCACTGGGAGTCCGGTTTTGTCTTTCATTTCACCAAGAAGGGTAAGCGGAAATCTCTCCAGTTTCTCTTCTTTTATTTGTACTTTTGGCTTCTTCTAGGTTGTAATATAAATTTACACTAACTATTTAACACATGCCCCAAATGGGAGTCAATGATCAATCACGTTTCAATGAATTCTGTTTTACAACCAATCACAGTCGTGTTTTACCCGATATTTATCAATTAAATTTATCATATTAAAGAAAGCTTTTCCTTTTTAATACTCTGAACAGATCATAGCATTATTTTGCAGTGACTGAATCCCTAGGAAATACGTCGAATATAGCAATTTATATATTAAGATGTAAAAATAATGAAATGCATGTAGCTCCTAGATTGTATAGGCTATATAGTGCACAAATTTAACCAGATTCTGCTTGCGAGATATAATAGAAAAACATTTGTAGCAATTGATTATATCACAATAAAAATAAACCACTGTTTGCACTGTCTTAAACATATTATTTCCCAGGTTTTTACGTTCCAGAAAAATATAATTGACATATTTATATCATAGGACATAATAAATTAATTAATAACCTATAATGTTGGTTTTACTATAGGCCTACAGTTTGATGTGTTTCATTTTTTCTCCACTAGGATGCATTCGTACAATACTTATTTGGCAATAAGTAATATTATGATCTGGTTGCAGTGGATGAACAAATGAAACATGACAAATGTTTCTCATTCGTTTTCAAACATCGCCGTTTACATTAAATATATAAATATTTTAAAATAACTATATTAAAATAATAATTTGGTTAAGGCAAGAAGCCTTGGCGCAGAGCTACGGGACTTGCGCTGGTTCGGGTCTCCATGGTTGAAGACATTTTTCTCATGGAATTTCGGCCAGTATGGGACCGGTGCCCACCCAGCATCGTGAGACATTTGGGTAGCTACAATAAGTAGCGACTCCAGGTTGAAAATACCAGCTATAACGGCTGGGGGACCTGACATGCTGACCACATGTCACCCCTACACTAGCTAGATGATCGTCTACCTCTGTGATTAACACATGTAGATGTGAGGCCAGCAGCCGGCTGATCAGCCAAGGGCCTTCTAGGCCTGTCGCGCTTGGGGAGTAAATAATGATTTGTGAGTAAATAGCTTAATTCTATTCGTTAAATAGTTCTAACAAATGCCATTCTTGATCTCCAAATTCTCTATTTTGAAATCACTCGTGACATTACTTTTGATGATTTCCGGCACAATATTAAGATCTTCTAACGATACACTAAAAACAGTTGGAGCTTTTCTCACAGGAAGTCCGGTTTTGTCTTTCAGTTGAGAAGGAAGGTAAGCGGAAATCTCTCCAGTTTCCCTTTTTTATTTGTTCTTTTGGCTTTATTTAGGTTCTAACAGAAATTTACACTGAAAATTCCTGTTAGTTTCTGAGTCCGTTGTGAATGTTTCTTTGTTACTAGAACTTTAATTATTTTGAAGCAGTTCCTGAAGCAGATGTATGTTACTCCTCCTCATTTCTCACGCTTATATTTTTAGACCCCTTCTATTTTTGTACCGACATCTACACTACCTGAAATCATTTTAGTTTGTTAATTAGTAAAACATTATGCCTCTCTCTCTCTCTCTCTCTCTCTCTCTCTCTCTCTCTCTCTCTCTCTCTCTCTCTCTCTCTCTCTCTCTCTCTGGTATCTAAAAAAACTTATATACCTATAAGACAAAAATTAAAAATGTACCTGTTGGCAGGTACCGGCTCCTCAACTTTCTTAAAATAATGTATTAAAATATTATTTATTTCAACTTTCTAAAAATAATGTATTAAAATAAATAATATTTTAATACATTATTTTAAGAAAGTTGAGGACGACGGCACCTGCCAACAGGTACAATTTAAATGTTTATGTTATGACTATTCACCTCAACGGAATTTGATAAAAATTGTATCAGTATTGAGTTTATTCATGTTTTTATTATTGATTTAACATTTCTCACTGAAAGATAAATTATATTTGAAGAGAAATATTTTTTTCGCCTAGACCGAGACTCGAACCCGGGACCATTGGCTTTCCGGGCCAAGTGCTCTATCAACTGAGCTACCGAGGCGAGTTACGATCTAGACGCAAATGTTTCTCTTATATACGTTGTAATTCCCTATCGCCAAATGCTTTTGAAACCATTGCTTCTATCTTTGCAAATGGCGGCTTCTTAGTTAAGAAGACATTTATTGGGAATTTAACATTACTTTATAAAGCTAGTAAGGCTTCTAATGATGTTTTTATTATTTACTTAACATTTCTCACTGAAAGATAAATTATATTTGAAGATAAATATTTTTTTCGCCTAGACCGAGACTCGAACCCGGGACCCTTGGCTTTCCGGGCCAAGTGCTCTACCAACTGAGCTACCGAGGCGAGTTACGATCTAGACGCAAATTTTTCTCTTATATACGTTGTAATTCCCTATCGCCAAATGCTTTTGAAACAATTGCTTCTATCTTTGCAAATGGCGGCTCTTCAAATATAATTTATCTTTCAGTGAGAAATGTTAAATCAATAATAAAAACATAATTAGAAGCCTTACTAGCTTTATAAAGTAATGTTAAATTCCCAATAAATGTCTTCTTAACTAAGAAGCCGCCATTTGCAAATATAGAAACAATGGTTTCAAAAGCATTTGGCGATAGGGAATTACAACGTATATAAGAGAAATATTTGCGTCTAGATCGTAACTCGCCTCGGTAGCTCAGTTGGTAGAGCACTTGGCTCGGAAAGCCAAGGGTCCCGGGTTCGAGTCTCGGTCTAGTCGAAAATTTTTCTCTTCAAATATTGAGTTTATTCACTTACATGATACATACCGGTATAACACAATCACAAACGTAAAACAACTTGTTAAAACTCTTCTTAAGTTAAGGGTTGATAAACTATTTTCTCTTGACATTCTCATTTGAAAGTTCCAGTATTTTAAATCTATTATGAATTTTGACCCGGTATTCTTGCCGCATTTCATCATTTCTCAATTTCTTAAATTCAAATTTTTCAAAATCTTCTTTGGCGTTTGTTCCTCTCATAAGCGATAACCGTTCTTTGATTCACACCCTGACCAGATAATGGCCCGAATTACAGTATGTCTTTCTAAGTGATCTAATATCGATAATACTGCTGTGTCCACTAATGCATGTGTATCTGATTGCGAGATTCACCTCCTGGAGATCTCCAGGTGCATTTATGAATATGTTCATAATAGAATGTTGTATCCTTAATAACGTTGATTAAATTCAACACAGATTAAATTCAAAATTGGTTCATCTATCAATATTGAAATTAAGTTTTCTTAAATTTTGATTTTGTGATATTCCTTATTCTTTCCTTGTAGTCTTCAAATAAGTTGCAATATAATACTGTGCGGAGTAATCTATAGATATTTTTATTTATGTTGACAACTATTGATTTCGATGGATCGCAGTACATAATGTTGAGTATCGTTAAAATTGCTCAGTTTCTTTAATACCTTACTTTCGTATCGAGGCGACTAACACATAATTGTCACCTAATGTATTAATTTATTTGACTATGATAATTCTAATTTATTTCGGAAAACACGTTTCGGTGTACTTAAATGTTCGTTTGCCATTGCATAATAACCTTTTTGATCTAATCCCAACACAAATTTATCTTACGACATTTCCGCCATTCTCTCCTTGCATAGGGAGAAATTGTAGCCCACTTCTGAGGTTGGGACGCCTGGAATAAGGTGTTACACCGATGTTATGAAGAGTGATAAATTATAACGAAACACCAGGCCATCGATGGCCATAGGAATAATTCCGTTTAAGGAAAAAAATTCTGTGGTCTGACCGGGCACAGAACCCGGAACCTCATGAACTGAAGTCTGACCACAATCCAAATATACTTCTCTTGAATTAATCTATTATACAATCCAATATTTTATTCTTAAACATATTTTACTTCTACACAAAGCGGTTGGACTAGTGCATTATGCTCCTTGCCCTCTGGTCGCCGTTCAAACTCGGCCCTTGTCCCGATGGATTTTTTTTAGGATGGAAAAATTTACAGGAGCAAGTCCTCCGGGAGGGTACTGTACAGCCATGGGTCCTGAGTCTGAAGATTTTCAGGCGCGGCAAAACATCCGTAAGCCTGAATGAAAAGGCATCTACTCAAAACATTAACCGAATTTTTCTCAAGTCCTAAAGTATTACCTTGGTTTCCTCCGACTGTCAGTCATGAAGGCGGAACGCTGACTGACTCGACCGTCAAATCAAAATGACATCTCTCTACGAAAACAAGTGCGTACTAAATTATTAGGGCTCCAAATTCTTCCCTGTAAGGTGCGACTGAGCGCCTAAATCCTCTGTAAAGGCTGGGAACATTGACCTAAAATCAAATCCATTCCCTTACAATGCGCTATGATTTTCAATCTTCTCATGTAACATTTCTGTGTCGTATAACCTAACTAATTTACTGGCACTGTCGAACACAGGTGTCTTCATGTCCGCGTTCGGACATAAGCTCCATCATAAACTCCTACCAACTTAGCTAACAATTTCTTTCCATCATTTCCTGTAATAATCGACTTCCCTCAAATCATCGTTAATTCTTGGTCTATACCACTGGCCATTTTCCCTCTGGTTTTCCCACAAAACGCTTCCATTCACCTCTTTTATTTCCGCATCATCTTACCCACATGTCCATCCCATCGCAGTCTACGAGACACTTAACTGTTCTTATAATATTTGGACTTCCTACAAGAACCCATGTAGTTCACTGTTATGAAAGTCTTCTCCATTCACCTGTCTCTTCATCTCTCTTTGGTCCAAAAATCTTCCTAAGAACTTCATTCTCAAATAGCCTACTTGTAATCTCTTTTCCTACATTAAAGTAAGAGTCTATGTTTCACATCCATATAATATAACTGGTAGAATAATAGTTTTATATATTTTCAGTTTAACGTTTTTTGAAATCCCTGGCTACTATTTAACCAGTATAATAAATTATATTTCGTTATTTTTATGTCTTGTCAATATTACACATAAATTACACTCTTTCAAAGTAAAACAGTAACGTAAGCAGAGGATAACATCACTTCGTGCATAATGTTCTCTTAATGAAAACTATTTATCCTATCAAAAACTCGTCCAATTACCACGGTTAAGTATATCAAACACTATTATTATACTCTCATGCTTAAAATGAAGCACCTGCAATTAAAAAGAATATTAGTGACTTTTCACAGTTTTTTTAATCACAAAAATTATCTTCACAAAATGGAAGACTGATAACCAGAAATGTATCAATCATTTAAGCCTACTTTTTCTTTGTTTTCTTTAGTTTAATCCCTCCCTTTGCATGTCTAATGCCACCCGAGCCTTATAGAGACACCACAACAGTCGGGAGAGCATTTTAAGTCTGCAATCCACATAAACATAAATGGTCTGGAAGGATCGCCTCTGCATGAGCGATCATCTGAATGCCAGCTTCCGAGCATGATAGCAATCTCTCATACATTCATCACTAAACAAATATAAAATTATATGAAGGACTAAACGCTCAAGCCAGATTGCGTGTTTTACAGGCTTTCCTATAGCCTTAAAATTTACCGTGACGTTTGTCCTTACAGTGAGAAAAAATCGTTACTATCCACCAAGGAAGACTTTCTCCAAACAACCCGCGGATCGAATCCGGGCCGCGTTCCGATCGAGCTCAACACGCGAAATATATTTAGTATTAATATTAATATTTTAATGTTTTTTCGACTGAGTAACACTAAGCAATTTGGACCTGGAAGTAAATATCAATAAAAGTAAATAGATGGTCACACCTAGAAATACATTATCATAATAGAAATGGAAAGCTAATGAACAATGATGGAAAGTTTGAAAGAAGTTGGCTGAATTCAAATACCTAATGAACCACATACATCACAAACAGGAATGAGATGCAAACAGAAAATTACAACACATAGTCTCAATTCTGGAAAGCCGGTGCTATTGTGCATTCCAGGAAGGGAAAACTTACCGGACGTCCCAAACTCCTTTCAAAAAACGTTAAACAACTGACAAAATATATACTAACTATTATTCTACCCAGTTATACGAATATTGGGCGAAACATGGACTCTTACTTTAAGGGAAGAAGGGAGATTACGAGTATGAGAATAAAGTTCTTAGGAAAATTTTTAGACCAACAGAGAGATGAAGCAGACAGGTGAATGTGAGAAGACTGCATAACAGTCTCATTACATGAGTCTCTTAATAGGAAGCCAGAATATAATAAGAAACAGTCCAACGTCTCGTACTAAGACTGAGATGGGCAGGACATCGCTGCAACGAATGGTGAAGGAAAGAAATTGCATGGAAGCATCTTGTAATGGACAAACCCCAAGTAACAGCGCCCCATTTTGGTTATACCCATAAATGATTTAGGGAGACATAACATCTCAACTATGATTATGAAGGAAGCTAGATTATACATGGGACGATTGGAAACATTTTAAGGCGCTCCAGAGCAGGAATCATATGAGCACGAGCTTAAGTGTCCGCGCGGCCATAGGACCTTACGGGTTCGATAATACCCGTGATTCATGTTAGCTTAATTAGTTATAATCTACAATTAAAATAATGCTGTATAAGTTAATACACATACCAGTTGCGAACCTATTATATATTTATATACCAAACTTTACTTGCTTTTTCAAAATAAACTGGAATTAGTGTCAATAATAGTACATACACGACAGATCTTATTAAAACTAAGCGATTTACATTACAAAAATATTTTCAAATTTAATATTTAACAAAATAATTCCCAGTAGTGACTGAATCACGTCCTCATTTTTCCTATCTTTACGCCCTACAATAGATTATTCGAAATGGTCTCACTGCACACTTCATAAAGTAAATTTACATTATATAAGGAAGAAACATATTTTGGATATATATATATATATATACTATATATATATATATATAAGAAATGTAAATAGTTTGAATTACCATACTTGGCTGGTGGTGTAACTTGGATGTCACGCTGGGGTACCAACCCCGAGACCACAGGTTCAAATCCCGTTTCATGCGTTCTATGTTTTTTTCTTATCATGTCATAGATATATATATATATATATATATATATATATATGTGACATAATTTGCTTACTTGTTATAGTCAGCTACTACATGGCAGTGAAGACCGAGTTCTCACGACATCTAGTAATAATGGAGAATATAATACATATATAAGAAAAATAAATGTTTGAATTGGATTCGCCTGGTGGTGTAATGGATATCAAACTGAGGTACAGACTCAGAGATCCGGGTTCGAATCCCGTCCGGCATTTATTTTTCTTATCATACCATATTAAGCTTGCATTGCTCAATGTTAAACATTTAATTATAACATCGATAAAGCGTCACTGCTATAGAGTAAAAATGTTCTCTTTAATTTGCTCACTTGTTATAGTCAGCTACTAGATGGCAGTGAAGACCGAGTTCTCGCGACATCTAGTAATAATGGAGAATATAGTACATATATAAGAAAAATAAATGTTTGAATTGGATTCGCCTGGTGGTGTAATGGATATCACGCTGAGGTACAGACTCAGAGATCTGGGTTCGAATCCCGTCCAGGCATTCATTTTTCTTATCATACCATATTAAGCTTGCATTGCTCAATGTTAAACATTTAATTATAATATATATATATATATATATAGTTTTTTATATACAGTATAGGGAATTTCGGGTAATGTGCATCGTTCTGTTTTAGTGGACCCTATTAATATCTTCTTTAATTGGTGTTGCCTTTGAACAGAAAATATTTTAACTTCTTCCCCTCATCAACTTTGACGGGCTCAAGGCCAGTTTCTTTTATCCTTTGTGCGAAGAAGGGTTTATTTGTGATATTTACGAAAATGACTACTTTAAAAGTTCTTCAAGCTAAGAATCAATTTTTAATTTCTACTATTGAATATTAGAATGTTGAAAAAAAAGACTAAATATATTACATTATGTAGATGCTGTTTTAATATACTGGCTGGTTTGTTTGATATTATGTGACATGGTGGCTGTATAAAATAATTAAACATAACACAGGATTTCGGTTAATGTGGACCCTCTCGGTCCACTTTACACGAATACGTATATTTTATCAATGAGGATGCTATCTGTAAAAAACATTCACATAATTAATTTTATTTAATATCCTTGTAATTTTACAAAACCCAAAGACCGTCGCTTTCAGCAGTTGAATGACGTGTAAATATTATAATCAATAATAATTCTTCAAAACGTTAAATAAATATCAACGCTTTTTAATTATGATCAGTCTTAAATATTTTCAGATTAATCTGTGCCTGTCTGTATAAATTAATAGAGTAAATAAGCTTAAAAATATATTAAAAGCTAAGGTGGACTCTGGGGTCTACTTTATCCGAATATGGAGATTAACGTGGACCTTTCTCGTAATGTAAAAATGTTTATAAATTAAGAAGATGTTTCCATATTTCAATAAAACAACAGTGCTATTTCATAGTTACAACACTAATGATCCATCCATCTATCCATAGTAATTCTGCCCGAGGGCAGGTCTTTCACTGCAATCATAGCTTTTTCATGCTATACTTTGCAGCTTTACTAGGGAATTATAGGTGTGGTAACTTCCCGTTGCTTTCCACACCGGTGAAGGATGATGATGATGATGATAATGATAATGATAAGGATGATAATGATGATGATGGTGGTCATATGATTTCGGGGACCGATTGGGCCTTGAAGTTTTCCTGACATTTGTCTTATAGGTGAGGAAAAACCCCGATAAAAAACTCACCCAGAAAAACTGCCCCGACCGGGAATCGAACCCGGGCCCGCTGCGTGACAAGGCAGCACGCTACCTCGATACCACAGCGGTGGATACACTAATGATAATCACTGTAATGAAACAAAATTCAAATCCCTTAATTAAAAGTAGAAAAACAACAAATTCAAAACAGGGGTCCAAATTACCCGTAGTTCCTCTATATAAGTGTGTGTGTGTGTATATATATATATATATATATATATATACATACATATATATATATAGTTTGTAGATTCAAGAAAAACTTAGAACCAAAAAATTATGTCGATGGAAATGGATTTCTTGAGGAGAGCAACAAAATGTTCAAAATTAGAAGAAATAAAAAATAATGTCATACGAGAAAAAAATGAATATTAGATATTCAATAGCAGATTATATGAGATACAAGCAATCAAACTGGTATGGGCATGTACGACGAGTACAAGAAGAAACCCCAGAAAAACATTGGAGTGGTATCCACCTGAAGAAGAAAGAAAGGAAGACCTCAAAACTCGTGGATGTAGGAAATAAGAACTGAAATGAGAACAAAAGGACTGGAGGAAATGCAGTGGATGGATAGAGACGAGTAGAGAAGGAAAATGAAACTTTAGGCACAGAAAGATGTGTAAACATTGAAAATCTGTAGATAAATAAAATAATTAAATAAATAAATAAATATATATATTACGTCCGCCGCTGTGGTCTCGAGGTAGCGTGCTGCTTTGTCACGCAGCGGGCCCAGGTTCGATTCCCGGTTGGGACAGGCTCCTGAGTGAGGTCTTTTCGGGGTTTTTCCTCACCTGTAAGACAAATGCCAGGAAGCTTAGGGCGCAACGATCAACCGAAAATCATCCGGTCATCATCATCATCCTTATCATTATCATTACCATCCTTCACCAGTGTGGAAAGCAACGGGAAGCTACCACTCCTATAATCAGCTAGTAAAGCTGTAATGCATAGCATGAAAATTCTATGATTGCAGTGAAACATCTGCCCTCGAGCAGAATTACTATGGATGAAAATATATTACATATCGTGTAACCCTTAGAGCAAGAAAATTACTAATCTAATACTTTGTAGTATTAATTGAGCCAAAAATCCCTTGATAACTTTTGATATGTGGAGAAATAAATCATAACTTTTCAGGCCGGGTAAATAACAACGAGTAAAGTGCACCTGTTAACCCCACATTTCTGTCTGTCAGTTGTTAGAGAGAGAGAGAGAGAGAGAGAAATTTATGTATACCGAATAGTTAAGTTCAAGGAAAACTGTAAAACAAAAAATAAATGGGCTTAGCAATTTTCCACTTCAATAAGGAGAAAATCTTTCTTTGTTAATAATCCTGAGAAGATGGACAGAGAGATTGATGAAACACTTTTGCAAAGGGTTCAACACACTATAAATATGAGATGCAGTATTAAGGTGACTGGCCCACTCAACGTATCTTCTCAAATATAGTGTTACTCGACCACATTAACTTTCAATACGGAAAACTGCGAACTAAAAGAATGTGATAAGGGTGAGTAGGGATTGGAGGTATTAGACCCTTGTCTTAGATTGAAGTGACAATGTTTATTTTCCTTTAGTCGTGCATAGTCAGTTGTTAGTGACAATGTCAAGTGCTAAAGTTAGACCCTATATTCACAATATATAAACATTTAAGTCTGACAGACAATAGCTGCAAATCAGTGCTGATTTAATATCTCTGTATGTAACATTACTCAAAAACCCGTAGGCATACAGACTCTAACGATCTTTCATTAACTTCATCTCCTATTCAAATAGCCTTACCACTATATTTTGCCACTGATTAACTACTTGTTCAGTCATTCGCTTGTGCCAACGGTGCAAAGAGACGCTTTCCTCATCCTCACCACTAGCGCCTTTGCTTCCCCTCATCGGCTAAAATGTTAACGCGGTCGAGTAATAGTTGTTATAACCTTCTCGCGAGGTTAGAATAAATGACGTAGTCAGCTAACACGGAAAATCCAGGAAAGTGAACTAAATCACTTCCCAAAATTATAAACGATTTATACACTTCCGAAAACCTTTCTTAATATTTTAACCGAGGTTATTAAGGAAGTAAAGAGCATATAAAAACTCACTTCAATACTTCGGTTCGTCTTGCATCGCCGAAGTGGCGAGCACCTCTCCATATTGCCTCGCTGAGCTGGCGAGCACAACTTATAAATTATAATCAACGACGTTGAATTCCGACTGTTAGATTATCCAGGAATAAGATTGGGACTTTTAATCGCGAAAAATGTTGGGACTTTCAAAATATTTAGTCATTGTCGCGGATTTAGAAAATACAGGTCTATACGCAGAAAAACTAGATAGAATAATAAATTACTTACTTTTACTTTTGAGGGCCTCTCCACTTTTCAGCGGTTACCCTGTATTCCCATTCGCCATTCTTGCCGATCACGCCATTCATCCTCCTCCAGACCTCGGTCGTTCATCAATCTATGGATCTCTCCTCTCCAAGTTGTTCTTGGCCTGCCCCGTTTCCTTCTACCAGAAGGTAACCATTCCAAAAGAGTGTTGGACCACCTATCATCCTCCATTCTGCTGACATGGCCATACCACTGAAGAGCTCGTCTTTCGATCCTTTCCACCACTGTCTCCTCTATATCCACCATCTGCCTCACTTCTTCATTTCTTCTTCTTTCCAAACTGGACACACTGGCACTACGTCTTATTCCATCCATCTCCACTGTCAAGATCTTAGTTTTTTGTCCCTCTACCAAAGTCAATCCCTCAGCACCATAAGTCATTATGCTTTCCACAACAGACTTCAAAATCCTCTTCTTCGTGTGGTTTGACACGGTCCTACTCCACAGTACTCCATTCAACATTTTTATGGCTCTTCGTGCTTGTACTAACCTGCTATCTACTTCAGCTTTACTACTCCCTGATTCATCAATAAGTGATAATAAATTAACTGATCCATATTAAATATTGTCCACCGCTGTGGTCTCGAGGTAGCGTGCTGCCTTGTCACGCAGCGAGCCCGGGTTCGATCCCCAGTCGGGGCAGTTTTTCTGGGTGAGGTTTTTATCGGGGTTTTTCCTCACCTTTAAGACAAATGTCAGGAAAACTTTAAGGCCCAAACGGTCCCCGAAATCATATGGCCATCATCATCATCATCATCATCATCATCATCCTTCACCGGTGTGGAAAGCACCGGTAAGCTACCACAACTACAATTCCCTAGTAAAGCTGCAAGCATAGCATGAAAATGCTATGATTGCAGTGAAAGACCTGCCCTCGGGCAGAATTACTATGGATAGATATTAAATATTTTTTTCTGAAACCTGTCAAATAATAAATAATAATAGAATAAATTAAATTGTGTTAATTGACATTGAATAAAGTTTGAGTCATCTTTATGTATTATCGTCATTTCTCCGTCAGATCTCCAACTCCTAACCGTTACCCTGAGAATCTTAACCCCCGACTAGCTAGATCAAACAGCGGAAACCCAACTCCTTCTGAAAAATTTAATCCTCATAGCCCAGTCCTGTCCCCACCAACGGCCGCTATCCTATGAAACATTATTATATCCTACCGTTCAGTCCCACAATTCATAATGAATTATCCTATCATACTTTAATTATGTAAAAATTGCTATATTACTTTTATTAAATTCACATCATGACTCTATAAATATATAATAGACCTAATAAATAAAAACAAAAGAACACAAATATCGTGGTATTAGTTGATATATTAAGATCAGATTAAATGTTACATTAATAACATACGTAATATGGATTAAAGATATCTACAGAAAAGACAAAAATTATGGCATTTCAAGGTGTAGATCCTGTCAGAAGTAAAATTGTACTGGACAATAAAATTTTGGAGCAGGTGAATAATTTTACATATCTAGGATGCAATATCTCATATGAAGAAGAAAAGGATGTAAATGCAAAAATATCTAAATTTTTAAGAATTTTAGGGTTAATAAATTCTATCTTCAAGCCACAGATAGTCCAAAAGCATTCAAGACTGAAAGTGTATAAAACACTGGCTCTTCCAACTCTTTTGTATGGTAGCGAAGTATGGACGTTGAAACAGAAGGATATACAGAGACTTAGATCTGCTGAAATGAGATATCTTCGGAGGACTGCAGGATACACACTACTACATCACAAAAAAAATGAAGACATCTTAGAAGAATTACACATGGAATCTTTAGAAAACAAAATTTCTGATTATAAGTCAAGATGGATACAACATGTTCATCGAATGGAAGATCACAGAATACCCAAACAAATGTTAAGATATCAACCTGCAGGAAGAAGAAGACCAGGACATCCACTCAAAAGACTTCTGGATGGTGTTTCTCTTGAGGCCGAAACAGGTCAACAAATGGCCTAAATTCGTGAATGTACTATGATGATGATGATGAACATTGAGTAATAATAAAATTACTCAGTTTCTTTAACCCCTTTCTCCTCTTGTATCTGTATCAAGTCAGCAAGCACAAAAAAAATCTATCACCAGTTATAAAACAATCTACAGTTACTACAGGTTTAATTTATTTACGAAATCGATCTTATGGGCACCTGATACTCATTTGAGTTAAAAAAATATGTTGTTTCATTTTTGTTTCAAACAATCCATGAAGGTCTATTTTATTGATGTGTAATATTATTTTGTCGATTTTCACATTTAAACCCATAAAAATTTATTTTAAAAAATTGCATCTCTGTGTTCTGCTAATGCGCACATTTTTTTTTTTTTTTTGCATTTTCCCATAACTTGCATTTTTTTTTTCATATTTTGGTACACTTTTCTCTGAAACTATGAAAGATGGGAGAATAATTTTTGGCATGGATATGCAGTTTGAAGTGTTCTATAATCATCATCATCATCACTCCAGGGATTAGGCAATTGCCCGTTCCGACTTCATATTGCATCAGCCCAACGTCTTCTAGGATCCGGCTGATTTCCATGAAGCTTCTCAGTAAGATAAATGTCTCCTGGAAGCGTTACGAGCGCTTCGCAGGACAAGGATGGTGGAAGGGCTGCTTCCCTGCTTCCTCTGAGCCTCCAAACATGCTCCTCTGGGTATCCACCCCCCAAGAGAGGGCTGCTTCTTCCGCTCTTCAAGCCCTACAAGTTTAGCTGTGCTATTCCTTGTCGCCCTGTTGACCGTTGAAGACTTGACGAAGATGTGGCCGCCCAATACAGACGCCATTCCTTCGTTGTGAGCTATACTTTGTTCCCCTCGCCTCTTACCCACCAGCAAGATTAACCTAAGTCAATCTTCCCCAGTAGAGTCGTCTGGTTCATCGGGTACTAAGCCCCCCCATCATGTCAAGGTGATAGCTCCTGGGGGGGGGGTGCTCTATAATAATAAGGTAAATCTATCTTAGTGCTATTGGTAGTGTTTGAAATTAATAAAAATGTATGCACCATTTTTAACAAAAAAAAAATGTTTGTTCTTTGAATTTTTTAAAAATAAATCACAATCTATATCTGAATACAAGCAAACATTATTATTGTCAAATGAACTATGGGCAATAACATACTAAATATTGGAAATAATTGGATAAGTAGTATTTTAGAAAATTGTATCACGACAATACTTTTAAGAAGTTGGATTTTTTATTTTCATTTTTTTTTATTTTAAATTACTCATGAAGAAATACGTCTAAAAAGTGTCATTATGTTCAGAAGAGTTGTGTAATTAGTGACATGAGTTTCGTGCACATAACTGAAGAATAAGATGAGAAAATGATCTTTGTATTTTGCATATTTTTAAACCAAATTGCAAGGATATTAGTACCGGGTGCCCTTAAGTACATATTTGTTTATGTCTTATTTGATTTCAGTACTTTCTCATTTTCATTATACATAACAGGCCTACTATAAGATTATAATATATCGTTATAAAATTGTATACCTGTAAGTTTCAGCTTCCTCAATGTGGTTAAAACTTTTAAAAATTCTGAATTGTCAGAAATTTTATTAGTAATATGTGTAGGTTATATATATATGAAGCAGTACAAAGACCTATTATTACAACGTTAATGTTGATATATTGGGTAACTAGTTAGTGTTGTTTGTGATAATGATATGTATGCCATATCTAGTAATTACCTGTCAAAAACGTGAGCACTAAAGAAAACATATGCTATTATTTATATAAAGTCCTTCAAGTTAAACAGTATCTATGTAACACTATCGAATTTTAACTACAAAATTATCTTCACAAAACATACAGATAGTAGTGTCATTCGTTATGTTACTATAGTTAAACAAAACATATATAAACTCCATGGCGGAACAGGTCTCGGAAGCTCTTGACTTACCAATCGGCTGCTGACCTCATATCCACGTGTTCCATTCTTTGAAATAGGCAACCATCCAGCTAGTAAAATTGTCAGCATATCGAGTCCTCTAACCGTTATACCTTGTTTTCTCAACCTAGAATCACTAATTATTGTAGCTGCCCAAATTCCTCACAATGCTGCATGGGCACTGGTCCCACACTGACCAAACTTCCAAGGCATAATGACTTTTCATTCAGTTACAGCATGGAATATTATCAACTTAAAACAAAATAATGTAATACGTGGACTTTACATATTATTATTTGCAAGGCTTATAAAAAAATGGATATGATTATAATTCGTTACTCAAGCTCGGAAACATATGGATTTTGTGAAAAAAAAACCATGAAAATCATCGTCATCATAATCCGGTATCATGGCAGGTGTCGCCGTCTTCCGTAAACCAATCGTCATTCCTCCCTGTCCGTCCATTGATTTTCCTTCAATCCTCTGATATTCATAGCTGCTTGTATCCCTTCTATCCAAGTTTTCTTCGGTCTTCCTCTCTTCCTCCTTTCTATTGGGATCCATTCCATAACAATTTTAGGCAATCTTTGCTCAGGCATTCTTTTGGCATGGCCATACCACTGTAATCTTTTCTTTTCTATAATATCTATGATGTCTGGCTCCACTTGTACACCCATAATTTCCCTTATTTCTTTATTTCGTATTCTATCCATTCTAGATTTTCCAGCTGATCTTCTTAAAACATCCATTTCTGTACTTAAAATTCTTTTCATTTCCCTGGTAGGAATTTGCCAGACTTCAGCACCATGTGTTAAAATGCTCTGAATTATGGTTTGATATATTGGTAATTTTCTACTTTTTGTAATATTTTTACTCCACCAAACAGAGTTTAAAGCATTTATTGCTTGTTTTGTTTGTGAGATTATATTTTTAATATCCACTGTGTTATCGCCTGAATGGTCTAATGTTGTTCCTAAATAAGTGCATTCAGTACTAGGTTGTAGTTCTTCTCCATTGAAAATATTTAATAAAATATATTTAATATATTATGTCAGCGATTTTTCACCTGTGTGCACTAGAATAGCTGTTCCTGTGGGATACATTAATTTGATTAGACGTTCATATATGTGAAATTCACACTTTTACACACGTGGTTTGCTAAATATCTAGTAAACTGATTTTCTACCAACTCACCATTGTACACATGCCCGAAACGTAGGGACTTCGTGAAACAATGATGAAAATGTTGAATCCTAGGTTACATGTGTGCACTGTGGGATACATAATGTTGATTAGCATATTATATCCGTGAAATGCAAGCTCATAAACACATGTGGTATAATAACTTCTTTGTAAGCATATCTTCCGCCAATTCTTCGGATCTCTTGAACAAGCCTCTTTAGTTGCGTCAAAAGAACTAAAGTTAAAACCAGTAATTGTACCATTCAAGCAAATTGATTAACTTTTAGCAAATTCCTAAGAAATGCAACTATTGAGATTGATTCGGAAAGAAGGGACAGACTTCAAACATTTATTTCTTCCAAATTACAAAATATACAAACCCAATTCGAACGTTCCTGGAAATAGAAAAATTTGAAGTTTTGATTACGGCCGCATTGGCGCTGTTGCTTGTTATGTTGATTTTTTGTATTAAAATGGCGACACAACAGGACGTTTTATTGGAAGAGGAGGAGCAGAAGATCAACATCATTTTCGGTGGCCTTCCAGGTCACTCGACCTAACCCCGTGTGATTTCTCTCTGTGGGGTTAAGTAATAGACCGTGTTTGTATCCCCCTATGCCTGACACTCTTAAAAATCTGCTGCATCGAATTGTTGAAGCTCTGAATTCGATAACTAGAGACAAGCTGATTGGTGAGTGGCAAGAAATGAGCAACCGTTTTGATATTTGTCGTGTAACACATGCTGCTCATATTGAATCCATAAAATGGTGAAATTTTAACTTTTCTCTTTCCAGGAACTTTGGAAATGTGTTTATATGTTTTGTAGTTCGGAAGATGTAAATGTTTGAAGTCTGTTCATTCTTTCTGAATATCCCTGTAAATATGTTATTGTTCAATTTAGTATAACCAGGCGAATCAGAAAAAATGCAGAATTACAACTGTCGTACAAAGATTAGGACATTTTTACTGATATCAAACTTTGAAGTTCTTTGTGCACCGTGTTTTCAAACTACAAGTTTGAATAAAATACTGACAATATAAACGCCATTGTAGAAAATGTTTGTAAAAGTTCTGCTGGAAGACATCAATGTTCTTTAGTTTCGCCAATAGTGGCAAGAGGTTAGCAGCTTCTTAAAATTTGCTCATATTTGTTCACCTTATGGTAAATACTCTATTATTTTGAACCATCTTTTCAGTGACGTTTTGTTCAATAGCAGAGTTAATATATATATATTTATTTTTAATAACCATAATTGGACCACAAGGATTGATTAAGGGCATGTTTAGGTGATTTTTAATATAAAATTAACAGCACATTCCATTACGATAATGCAACACTACAAGACCTATTTACATTTGCATTTATATGTAGATAGACCATCGGTTGATTAATATATTTGACATCGTCCGATTCCTAATGGCCGATTTTGACGGACCATCCAATACCCTGTTTGTAGATGTTTCTCCTTCATGTATAAATGTATTCTCTGACTGCAGGAGATTTTAGGTCTTCCTCTTCCTCGTCTTTCCTCAGGTTTCCATTCCAAAACACATTTTGGTACCCGATCCTCTTCTATTTGCTGAACATCTTAATTGATGAGTTTTTATATAATATAAAATAGCGTCTTCAATCTTCATTTTCTACCTTTTAACTGAGTTTCTATTTTTTTCTCTTCTTGAAATTCTTGCTGCCCTTCGTATAAAATCCATTTCCGTTGCCAAAAAAAAACACTTATTTGTTTTTATTGTTAATGACCAAAGTTCTGCTCCATAAGTAATGATGCTTTTAAAAATTGTACGATATATATTAATTTTATTTTTATTACTTATATTTTTATCCCACAATACTCCACTGAGGCAATCAATTGCAAATTTTTCATTATTACTTCTATTTCTTATTTCCATTTATATATACAAGTTAATATAATGTTTACGTTCTGACATTATTTGTTGTATACCCACAATATATGGGTTATCATCCATATTAGGTATCATCATTGTAGTGATATATATTATTTCTTAATTTGTAAACAACTTTAGTGTCTGTTAATATTCATAGTGTTTGTTTATTCTATAATACGTTTGTACATTCCTAAATAGTTTACAGTTATTAGTAGTCCATTTTCCATATCGACGGTAGACAATGAAAACCTCGTAACTCCATCAGTCATTGAAAACCACTTAACTCCAGTAGCCAGCACATAAATATGTGATGCATAACCTGTTGAGAACACGTACTTCAAATTTTATAATAACTTGATTTGTATTCTGTAGTAAAATATGTGGGAACTATTGCTTATCAATTTTCATAATTATTTAAAACAGTTGTTTCTTCTGTAAAATTTTCCACAATTGAGTTACGAGGTTTTCATTGCCCACCATCGATATATTTTTCCCTTAAAAATCAATATTTAATTTTCGAGGATGGAATCCTCAAGAAACAGATGATCCATGGTTAGATATTAATCTAAAAGATGCATTTTACAAATAATATTTTATACTGAAGTAAAATTATATTTGGGTTGTTAGTTCACATAAATATAAAAACATTTTACAGATAACTGTACTATATTTTTTATTTATCTACAATTTCTATCCGAAAATTAATTTAATAAAATTAATTTAGAGAAGATTACGACAAAGGTGTTCACTCTCACCTATATTATTTAATATTTATGTGGACGATATCCTAAAAGAATGGAAGAAGGTTTTAACTAATGAAGGAATATTAATTGACAATAAAGATAAAAACTATTTGTGGAACCATAAAAAGAACCTTAGGTCGGAAAACAAGGAAAGATACGAAACTTAAATTATATAAAACAATGGCTGTTCCTTTGTTGTTGTATGGAAGTGAAAATTGGATAATGAAATCAAGGGATAAAAGCAGGATACAGACTGCGGAAATGCTGTTTTTACGTAATGTGAAAGGATGCACAAGAGCGGATAGAATAAGGAATGAAACTATACGAGAAGAATTAAATATGTATAAAATTGAAGATGAAATCAGCGAAAATAATAAGAAATGGACAGAACACTTAATGAGAATGAACAATGAAAGAATACCAAAAAGAACCTTCCTGTATAATCCCAGAGGAACAAGAGATGTTGGCCGACCACGTAGAAGATGGACTCCACTTTTAACTTCGCCGGAACAGACTGCATAGCCTAAACCTTGTAGTAGAAGAAGAAGAGAATTTAGAGAAGAATAAAAAAAGTATATTTAAACATTTTTCTTGAAATGAGTTATAATTAAAATAGAATGTGTTACTATCTGGCATATCTGAACCTCACTGCGGTGGTATTTATTTACTGTTATTTACCTACATATGTTATCACAGCTAATGGCAATGCGGATCTTAAGGTCATGTCATACGTTTATAGCATCGCATTAACCTTAATATTTATATGTGAATGGTTCTTAAGTGTGAACTACAATTTATCATAAGTAATATCACGAGTGATTTCCAAATTATCGATATATTCATGACGTAACGAAGTGACGAGTTAATTTATGTAGAGAATTTGGAAATCAAGAGTGACATTTATTAGGACTATTTAACGAATAAAATTAAGCTGTTTACTCACAATCTTTATTTAAATATAGTTATTTTAAAATATTTATACATTTAATGTAAACGGTGATGTTTGAAACCAAGTGAGAAACGTTTGTTATGCTTCATTTGTTCACCACTGCAGCCAGATTATGTTACTCATTGCCAAAGAATCGCAATATTGTAAGAATGCACCTTTGTTGAGAAGAAATAAAACACATCAAAATGTTCATAACCAACATTATAGGTTATTAATTAATTTCTGATATCCTATGATGTAAATATATTTTTCTAGAACGTTATTACCTGGGAAATAACACGTTTAAGAAAGTGCAAACAATGATTTATTTTTGTTGTGCTATAATCAATTGCTAGAAATGTTTTTTTTTATTATATCCCGCATGCAGCATATTCTTACATTCGTGCACTATATATACAATATGGGAGTCATTTGTGTTATAGGATTTATACATATTAATATATAAATTTCTATAATCAAAGTATTTCTTAGAGAGTCACTGCAAAATAATGGTCTGGCCTATTCAGAATGTTATAAAGGAGGAGCTTTCTTTAATATGATAAACGTATTTGATAAATTCCAGGTAAAACACGACTGTGATTGGTTGTAAATATAAATTCATTGAAACGCGATTGGTCATTGACTCCCATTTGGGACATGAGTTAAGTAGTCTCTAATAATTTTCAGTTTATCATTGCTATTGCTCACTGCCAATTAAACCCAGGCAATTCTTCAACTGAGATTCCTGTCCATATGCATAAAATGCTTTTGTACGAAAAAATAAATAAAAACATATCAGTCAATAAAATTATGGTAAACATATGCCACATAGGCCTATTAGCAAAACAAATGTTGTCGTTTCAAACTCGAAACGCTAGATTGTTGTGTTGCTTACAATATTATGGATTCGGTAATTGTCTACGGCCGGTAAGAGAAAACTTATTTTTTTTTCGGCCGCTTCAAACTACTCAAGCGGAAATAAGGTTTACTCATCGAGACGTTAAACCTCGTAATGTAGTTGCTATATGATTAAATGTGTCCAAGAATTTTATTCTATATTTGACCTCAATTATTGCAACAACATAGTATGAAACGGTGTTTTATAGTTTCTTTTTTTTAAATATGTTTTATTTGTTCGTAAATTTGATGATTCTGTTTTTTTCCTTTTGTAAACCTTGTATTTTGCATAAATATACTTATATTACTTATGTTAACGATATGTAAGAATTATTACTTGGGCCACTGGCTGTGGTCTCGGGGTAGTTTCGTTGCCTCGTACGCAGCGGGTTCGGGTTCGATCCGCAGTCGGGATATGTTTTCTGGGTGATGGATTTTCAAAGTTTTCCTCACCTGTAAGACAATGTCAGGAAACGTTAAGGTCCAAACGGTTCACGAACATCGCCTGGTAATAATAATAATAATAATAATAATAATAATAATAATAATAATAATAATAATAACAATAATCATCATCATCATCGTCGTCATCATCATCATCATATTCGCCAAGTTTAGTATGAATGTGTGTGAATGGTGTGTATCGTCTTAGTGTAGTGATGTCTAGGAGGAGGCTCTGATATTCAGCTGATCACTCATTCGGGGAAGCCCTGCATGTCTTTGTGTGGTCAAAAAGTATGTGTGTAATCCATTTAATCCATAGTTAAAATCCCTCTCCCGACAGGTCATACCACCGTAAGGGCGGGGTTTCGTGTGACATGTAAAAGCTGAGTTAATTGAGGAAAAACGTTTAAATATTTGAATAAAAACAGTGGTATTGTAAACTATTTGTTAAATTAGTCAGTAACTAGATAAATACCTTATCACGAACACCAGGATATCTGGCTAAAATGTTCGTAAGAAAGACACAGATAAACTATTAAAGGACATATAAATACTTGCTTATAATGCCTATTGTTTTGTAATTTAATTTCCCATACTAAGAAGGAAGAACCTAACAGGTAGGTACCATGTCATTACCATATCAAATATTTAAAATGTTGTTTATAAAAACACTTTTCCACACAAATAAGTTGATCACAATTGAGGGGTTCTGTGGACTAACAGCTTAAGTGCAAAAACATACTTTTGAGTAAACTGTTTTGAAAAATACGATATTATTTTTGTGTGTTCCTATGACAATCCATCAAACTTTGAAAGTATATATTATCAATATAGCATTCCTTAAACACAAACATGACACAAATTTATGGCTATTATGAAAATATAATATTTAAAATAATGTTATTGTATATCAGGCTTAACTTGGCAAAGAGATAGATGAAGATATAAGAGCAGCTCCTTGACCGCTTTCGTCCAGTTACAAATGAAAGAACTCACTCTGTTGTCAGTTTTCGTCTTCCCCCTAACCCCCATTAACATTTGGTGAAGAAATTCCGACAAAACTGGTGCGAGTGAGAGATGTGAGCGCAGCTGTCTCTTTCTACAAATTTCTTGCAAAGTTAAGCCAGATGGATAATAATAGCGATATTTGTTTAAGTTGTTAGTCCACACAACATCAATAAATGTTTTCTATTGGAGAATATTACGTAAAATAAGAATACAGACACTTTTGTTAACTTTGTGCGCACAATAACACAAATACAAAAATAAACTCTATTCTCAATACTTTTGAAATCCATGTTAAATCACCGTTGTAAGATGTTAGTTATATACTTTTTTACCTGGTAAGTCAGCTTGAAGAAGTTTAATA
The DNA here is from genome assembly GCA_030220185.1 of Diploptera punctata. Taxonomy (NCBI): domain Eukaryota; kingdom Metazoa; phylum Arthropoda; class Insecta; order Blattodea; family Blaberidae; genus Diploptera; species Diploptera punctata. The sequence goes on from JASPKZ010000432.1 coordinate 724,979, forward strand.
ACTTAGTTGAGGACGACTGACTTACCAGGTAAGAAACTTGTATAATTAACAACTTAAACTCTATTCTTTCGTATCGTACTCTGAAAATATCATATATAGTAAAATCATTAATTAATTGTGTATAAGTTAAAGAAATATTAACATTTAAACTATGTTTATCTCTGTTCATACATCTATATTACATGAAGTAAAAATATATACATCTATATTACATGAAGTAAAAATATATGTCCTTTTAAAATTGAAATTTATTGTAAAAAACAAATATCTTTTTCATTCATCTTCATCATTACTCATTTCAATCTGAGTAGACCTATATCTGTCCAGAATTCTCTATAGCCACATACTTTTATATTCCATATTTATTGATCAATCTTCCTTGGTCGATTTGTGTGTTTTTCACTATTTTCATTTGTAGTCCCCAATTTCAAAGCTGGTTCACATGTTTTCATACGGGCTTTTGTAATTCCCAAAACTTATAGTAATCTATTTTGCATAAAGAGTTATCAGTGCCCTCTAATTACACATTATATACAAATGAATACTCATGATTTCTTCTATACGACTTTTTTGTTTCGATGTAACCTAAAAACGTTGTGTCCTGCAGTTGTTTTTCTCCAATACTCCAACGCACGTTGACAGACACTCAGTAAGAACCAGCTACAGGATGACAGATCTCCCGCATCCTCATACAAATCTGCTTCTGCTGTCCTCCAGAAATAAGCTAGATCAGCGGTTTCCAACCTTTTTCGAGTCGCGAACCCTTTCCATAACGATCTGAGTTGAGTGAACCACTGACGTTTAAATAAACATGCAGTAGACATTAATAAAACTTAATTCCAAGCAAAAGGTTTAATAATCTTAAATTAAGTTAAAACTTAAACTGTTAGAACCAAAAGTTACTCTAGTTACGGCTTAAAAGTTATACAACGTTTAAGCCTAGTTGTAGCGAAATCAAATGCATTCCTAACGTTGTTACATAATTGTAAATCAGGCATTCGCGGTAAATGTTAATTTATTGTGGAAATAATGTGATAAATTCCCGATGTTACACATATGCAACAAGGGACATTATAGGGTTAATTTAATTTTAAAATAATAATAATAATAATAATAATAATTATTATTATTATTATTATTTATTATTTATTATTATTACAATGCTGCAATACCTAACCTCGAAACCCGCATTACGGAAAAGTTTTGTAGAACCCCTTGAAATATTTTGGGGGTTCGCGAACCACAGATGAGCTAGAGGAACAATATTTTGTTCCAATATAAAGCACCCATCAAGGGGCGGAAAATGTGATCTGTGAAATAACGACTTAAAGCCACTTCGGTTGTTAGTCCACGGAACCCCTCAATTTTTGTAGATTGCCAGCATTTTAATTAATACCTCAATTAAGTCGTTAGTCTTACCATTGCATACTGGAAGTGGGAGAGTTGACACATCTTGCCCCTTATTTGACACTTTGTATACTTTTAGGGGTCGGGACAGGCTTCTGGGTGAGGTTTTTTTCGGAGTTTTTCGTCATCTGTAAGACAAATGTCAGGAAGCTTAGGGCCCAACGGTCCTCGAAAATCATCCGGCTATCATCATCATCATCCTTATCACCATCATCATCAACCTTCACCGGAGTGAAAAGCACCTATAATTCCCTAGTAAAGCTGTAAAGCATAGCACGAAAATGTTATGATTGCAGTAAAAGACCTACCTTCGGGCAGAATTACTAGATAGGTATACTTTTACGTAATATCCAGCAGTATCTCTTTCGGTACTAAAAACATTGACCCGATTGTATTATAATATACCAGGTTTAACTTGGCAGAGAGAAATGGAGATATAAGGGTTAGATCTTTGACTGCTTTCCCCCAGTTACAAAAGAAGGAACCCACCCCGTTGTCAGTTTTCGTCTTGGCCCTTTCCCCTATTAACATCTGTTGAAGAAATACCAACAACACTGGTGCGAGTGTGAGAGGTGAGTACTATTGTCTCTTTCTACAAATTTCTTGCCAAGACTAATTTATAATCATATTTACAGGAGTAAATTTAACTTTTTTCCCTCAACATTTTTCTCGGTTCTATATGCGATCCCTGTAGCCAATATGCCATTAAACTCCTTGGCGCGAAAGGACTATAAGACCTTTGGCTTAACAGTAGCTAATGACCTCACATCTACATGTGTTAATCACAAAAGGTAGTCGATCATGCAGCCAGTATAGGGGTTATAGAGTATATGGTTGACAAGTCGGGTCTCCCAGCCGCTATAGCTTGATTTTTCAATCTGGAATTACTACAGTGTAGCTACTTAAATTCCTTAAAATGCTGGGTTGGCACCGGTCCCACATTAGCTGAAATTACATGATAAAATTTCTTGCCCTATGGGAACTCGAACTAGTGTAAGTCTCATATATATGTACCATGCACGATGTCTTAAACCGCTCGGCTACGACGCGGAATATACAAATCATGAAAAATCGTTATTCATATATTAATTTTACGACAGATAACCTTGTGATTTAGTCGTATCCTTCAGATGCAGCGAGCCCGTGTTCGATCTCCGACAGGGACAGGTTTCCTGTGTGATGTTTATTACGGATTTCTCACGTCTGTAAAACAGATTTCAGAAAATTTTAAGCCCCAAAATAGTTCCGGAACTTCATATTAATTTTATTCAGTGTTATTGTGTCAGTGAATAGCGTATCTGTTCTTTTATGTTCGCGTTGTCACAATGCGTCTGCATTGAATTGGTCACACATCCGGGGATGCTCTCAATGACCTTATGTGGTAAAAAGAAAAACCTTCATATGAGATTCAGAGTTAAAAATATCTCCCAACAGATCGTGATACGCTGAGTTCTCTTTTAACGTAGAAGTTCTGTCGTGTTATAGCTATAATAATAATTTGGTGTAAGTATAATGGACAATTTGACAAGTAATCTAATATGTTTTAATGGATGATAAATGATAACGAAGCACCATGAGAATCCTTAATAGTATATTACAATGCGTGGTTGAAAACTGGTTTTTACAGAAGCGAGGATGTTATTAAAAACGGAGCGATAGCGAGGTTTTTAATTTCTGAGATTCTGTAAAACACTTCACAAACGTGCGTTGTACATCATTTTTTGCGCGATGGTGTTTTAAAAATAATAAATAATAGTGGAATAATACCCATATATTAAGTGAATAAAAATAAAACTGTTAAAGTTTAATACGGTTTTCATATTTATTTAAATACAGATTTGTTACAGCCGTTTCTGTACTCCATCAGACGAATACCTTAATTACAAATGAATTTTGTTATTGCATATTATATAGTTTGTAATCATGGTATTCGTCTGAAGAAGATACAAAGTACTGAAACAGCTGTAACGAATTTATATTTAAATAAATATGAAAATCGTATATTTATTTTTATTTAATTAATAGAAAATGTGGATTTACATTAAGTAAACGCGAAATCAACTGATTAAATAATAATATCTTTGTTGGGAAATATTTGCGTTCATTATAAACAACTGACCAACGTTAACAGTGTGGGCAATTTTTATTAGTTGAGACTACAGCAGGCCGTGACACCAATCAGTGATAAAATCACGGCAAGTACATATTTATTGTCTTATATTGTTTCAAATAAAGTGCAGTTCATTTTAAATGATGTGATTTGTTTCGTATAATGTATATTAACACTACCTTTTGGATATATTTTTGTATATACATTGCACGTAGTATACATAAAGAGCAGTGGTTTTACTTCCCTCCCTAGGTAGGGAATTCGTAATATTACAGTATAGTTATTTAGTTGTTTATAGGTTGGCAACCCCGAAATTTAGTAAATTGAACTTTCAATCTTGGCTGACATTCCTGTAAATACGACAAAACGCATTATCGTACAAAAACTAATATTTATATTGCCGACCAAGAGAGACCACAAATATAAATTCCTTTAAGGAAAAGGTCCTCTGATCTGAGTAAACATCGAACTCGCAATCCTATGAGATGTAGTCAGTAGCTCTAACCACACGACCTGAGAGTCGTCACATCATTAAATTATAACCAATATCTTTAATTCTACAAACTGGTGAATTATTGAATAAAAATGCGATGTTATAATAAGTAATGCCACGAGTGATTTCCAAATTATCGATGAATTCACGACTCACGAAATGAGGAGTGAATTTATCTAGAGAATTTGGAAATCAGAGTGGCATTTGTTAGGACAATGTAACGAATACAATTAAGCTGTTTACTCATAAATCATAATTTAAATATAGTTATTTTAAAATATTTATATATTTAATGTAAACGGCGATGTTTGAAAACAAATGAGAAACGATTGGTACGCTTCATTTGCTTATTTTGTTCGTCACTGCAACCAGATCATATTATTTATTGCCAAAGGAACGCAATATTGTAAGAATGCACTCTAGTGGGAAAAAAATGAAACACATCAAACTGTATATTAATTCATTTCTGATGTCCTATGATGTAAATATGACAATTATATTTTTCTGGGAAAAAAATACATTTAAGAAAGTGCAAACAGTGGTTTCTTTTTTTGGTGGTATAATCAAATGCTACAAATGTTTTTATATTAACTCCCGCATGCGGTATGTGTTGACATTCATGCACTATATATACAGTCTGGTAGCCGTATATTTTAGTGAGTCAGTCACTGCAAAATAATGCTACGGCCTAATCAGAATGTTAAAAAGGAGGTGCTTTCTTTATTATGATAAACTTTAGTTGGTAAATTCTAGGCGAAACACGACTGTGATTGGTTGTAAATAAAAAATAATTGAAATGTGATTGGTCATTGACTCCCATTTGGGGCATGAGTTAAATAGTCATAAGTAATGCCACGAGTAATTTCCAATTTATCTAGAGGATTTGGAAATCAAGAGTGGCATTTGTTAGGACTCTTTAACGAATAAAATTAAGCTGTTTACTCACTAATCATTATTTAAATACGATTATTTTAAAATATTTATATATGTAATGTAAATGGCAATGTTCGAAAACAAATGAGAAATGATTGATACGGTTCATTTGTTTCATTTGTTTCATCACTGCAACTAGATCATAATATTATTTATTGCCAAATATAATCGCAATATTGTAAGAATGCACCCTAGTGGAGAAATTTATAACCAACGTTATAGGTATTAATTAATTTCTGATGTCCTATGATGTAAATATGTCAATTTTATTTTTCTGCGTCATTTCCTGGAAAATAATTCTTTTAAGAAAGTGCAAACAGTGGTTTCTTTTTTTTTTATGGTATAATCAATTGTTACAAATATTTTTATATTATCTCTCGTATGCGCTACGTGTCGACATTCATGCACTATATATACAATCTGGTAGCCGTATTTCTTATAGAGTCAGTCACTGCAAAATAATGCTATGACCTATTCAGAATGTTAAAAAGGAGGTGCTTTCTTTATCATAATAAACTTTAGTTGGTAAATTTTAGGCGAAACACGACTGTGATTGGTTGTAAATAAAAAATCATTGAAATGTGATTGGTCATTGACCATTGACTCCCATTTGGGGCATGAGTTAAATAGCCAATGGTATTTCTTTTTTGCTTTTCAATATGTTTATGTTAAAATATTTAATTACTGTTTATTTTTTCTAGGAACATCCTGTAAACAAAATGCTGTTGTTGTTAGTAACTTGTGTAGTCTTGACAACAGCACAACAATGTCAAAAAACTGCCATGGAAGAGGAAAATTTTGATCCTGAAAAGGTAAAATAATACTTCTTTAGTTAAGACGTTCCAATTACATAAGAGACATAGAGTATTGATAATAACTTAATAAGTCCTTTACATTTGTGAGCTTTGACATCAGCTCATCTGATTACTAACTACTGCATATTATGAATCGAGCTCCTCACCAAAATAATATTTATTTCATCTTTAACCATCACTACGTAAACCCAATAGACATATTCAGCCTTGTCTAATAGATAAACTATTTACTAATATTCTATTTAACTACGCTATTTAACGGGTAAGACATTAGGGCTACAAATAAAATCTGGACATAAAACAAACACATTTTGCTAGAAGGCCTCTTTTTCAGGCTTGAGGTTTTTTCGTGCTGAATATCTACAGCACTGGACCCAGGACTTTAGTTACCTACTGAAGGAACTTACTACTCGACCACGTTAACTATCAATGCGGTAAAACTGCGGACTAAAAGAATTAGTAAGGATGAGTAAGATGTTGTACATATCTTGAGAGAGAATGAAATTCCTAATGAACTGATTAGAGCAATAATATCAATTAATACACACTGCAAAACAGTAATCAAAGTAAAACAACAGCAAACTGAAGAAATAACGCTCCCAAAGGGCATCAGGCAAGGTGACTCTTTAAGTTCATTCTTATTTAATATTATAATGGATAAAATTATTGAAAACATACCACCACGTTTGGGTTATAAAATGGGAAACACTAGATTTCACTTAATATGTTACGCAGATGATGTCGTTCTCCTTTCAGAATCTGAAGATAATTTACAAAGATCTTTACATAAATTTAACGTATATGCCAAAAAATACAATATGGAAATTAACACGAATAAGACAAAATGTTTAACAATAACAAAAGAACCAGTAAGATGCAAATTAGAAGTGGAAAAAAAAATAGAACAAATTTCAGAATTTAATTATTTAGGTGTATTAATAACAAACACTAAAAATTTAATAAAAGAAGTAAAGAAACAAGCTGATAAAGCAGCACAAATATCAGGATCTATGAAAGATTAATTTGGCGCAACAAACATATGTCAATAGAAAGCAAAACCCGCATATACAAAACGATAGTTCAACCAGTTATCGTATATGGGGCAGAAACTAGGACTGATACAACAAAAACTAAACAAATAATAAGCACATGCGAAATGAAAATCTTAAGAACTATTCAGGGGAAAACATTATTTGACAACATACACAACACAGAAATTAGGGACAAATGCCATATTCAAGACATAACCAAATTTATTATAGATAGACGAAAATATTGGAAGGGTCATATAGAAAGAATGGAAGAAAACCGGCTTGCAAAAAGAGCTAAAGAAGATAGACCAATGGACGGGAGAAGAACAAGAGGAAGACCAGCCAAGAGATGGATAGAAAGTGAATGCACATCCAGTACGTCTTCCTCCGAGGAGTGATTTTGGAAATAAAACAGGATGAAAATCCTACAAATTAAGATTAAGAAGAAGAAGGAGATGAGTAAGGGTTGGAGGTAGTAGACCCTTGTCTTAGGTTTCAGTGGCAGTGTTTACTTTCCGTTAGTCAGTTGTTAGTGACAATGTCAATGGTGAAAATTAGACCCTATATTCAGAGTGAAGACCGTGCCATTATTAAGAAAGTTATCGAGTTTTGCGATGAGGAGAAAATACAGGGGGAATTGAAAATTCCTATCCAGAATGCAACAAAAACGTGCGGCAGAAGCTACCGGTAAATCAGAGGTCACAATATGTAAAACGGGGAAAGAGTCAAAAATAGTCACCAAATACGAAAAACTGAAATTGCCAGAAAAAATCGAACAGCCATTTCCAGAAAAATACTAATAGTAAATTTAAAGTTTCGTGTAGAGCTATTATATAAATCTGAATATAATTTCACCGACACAATTACATAAAACCAATTATAACCAGTTCTTTAGTTGGAAGAAAAGTGAATTCGCCATTATATTAGCTTCAAAACAGAACAAAACTAAATTAATAATTACTAGTAATCTCAGATATAAAATACCACTTGAGTGACAGTATAGTAGGCTAAAAGTCGATCTGCCAACTGTTACAAAACTTTTAATAATAATAATCATCACCATCATCATATTAGGAAGAAGAATATTGAAGATTGATTGCCTACCACATGCTGATGATCTAGCAATCTTAACCCGTGACGTTGTAACAGCACAAAAACAGATTGAATTATTAAATGACATTGCAGACAAAGTTGGTCTGCAGATTTCTTATGAAAAGAACGGAATATATTTCATGCCATAAACAAGCACCAAAATATCTGGAAACCAAATATGGAAAAATTAAACGAGTTTCATAATTTAAATATCTTAGTGAAATAATTCAGGAAAACGGAATTGAAACTAAAGCCAATAAAAGTAGTATGCCAAACAATGAAACGCATTTCTAATTTCGGCTTACTCACAACACTTATAATAAAAAATGCATATCTTTACATACAAAAAATTACGACACTATAAACACTGTAATTCAACCCGAACTGGCCTCTATAGAGCAGAAACATTAATTTTGAACAGAAAAAAAGATATCGAAAATATAGTGAAAAAAGAATGCAAAATTATAAGAAAAGCTTTAGGTCCACATGTCATAGGTGAAGCATTCAGACTCAGAAACAAAAAGGAAATAAAAATATATACAGACATTCATAGTGATATTAAAAAAAACGAAGGTTGAAATTTTACGGCCATATTAAACGAATGAACTCAAATAGGCTTACAAAACAGATAATGGAATTCTACGAAAACAGAAGTAAAGCTCCAGTTGATACTATGAAGTGGATTGATGTAGTCCAGAAGGACTTAAAACTGGCAGGAATTACTAAAGAAGATATCCCAAACAGAGATATACTTAGAATTAAGGTGAATAAGTGGCAAGTTGACCGAAGAAAAAAACTGGAACAACTTGGACAGATGATAGAAAACAAGCTCATAGCAAAAGAATTAAATAAATTTGGGCTCAAAGGAAACGCCCCTAAGTAATTTGCGTAGACCTACATGAGCTCATCATAAAATAATAATAATAGGCCTAATATTAATATTAATAATATTCTCATTTTAACTTGAAACAAATAAATAAATGAATACCTAATGTTCCAGGAAAGTTTATTTTCCTACAACTATTAAGTCCGACAGACAGTAGCTGGAAAACAGTGGTGATTTAATCTCTTCTTGCTCCACATTATCTAGAAACCCATAGGCTTACAAACTCCGAAAATCTTTCATTAACTTCATCTCCTTCTTCACTATATTTTGTCACTGATTATACCACTTGACCAGTCATTCGCTTGTACCAACGGTGGAAGGAGACACTTTCCCCATCTTCACCACTAACGCGTTTGGTTCCCCTCACCACCGGCTAAAAAGTTAACGCGGTCGAGTAATATTATTAAGCAACTTTTAGTCTCTGTGAAATTGCACAATTGTGGGGATTTCTTGCGAAGGTTGGACAGACAAGTTTCTTCGCCGCTTTAATTTATTGTCAACTTCATAAGAGATGTGCATATACACTAGTATTCTGTAAAATGTACAAAGAATTTTTGAGTGCTTTCTCGAAAGTTTTTTCTGTTATCAATTCTGATTTTGAAGCCGAAATATTTGAACATCTACAGAAATAAGTGAAGAAAAATGCAGCCGTCATTTCTACAAAATAAAGAATTGTAATAATAGATTATGCCAATATCCCTCCATGGTATCTTTACAATGTCGTGGTGGAGCGTGCTTAAATGATCCCGAGAGCTATGCCGGCGGTAGCATTGCTGCCGATAGGGTTACCCATGCCGAACTGGTCGAAGGTGAATAGCCAGACGAAAAATGTACCTTGGTCGAAGGAGTGACGATCTTTCACCGTAAAAATACAACCGTCAAGAAATGAGGACATGGGTTCTACTGGGGTAAAATTTTCCCGAGATCAAATAGTCCACCATTCGGTTCATCGGGCGAGGAATATTTCAGGGAACCGATGCCAGAGGCTCAAACACAGGGACATATGTACCTAGGAACATGGAATGTTAGGACTTTATACAATAGCGGGACACTAGAGATATTAACACGGAAATTAAATAAATCGCCCTTAGATATAGTCGTTTTATAGGAAGTTAGGTGGCCAGGAGAAGGTAGTCAGGAATCAGGAAGCTTTGTATTATACTACGGGGGTGCAGAAAGACCTGAATTTGGAACGGGTTTTTTAGTCAGAAGGAGGATCCTGTCCGTTATCTGAGATATTAAGTTTGTTAGTGACAGGATGTCATACATAATTCTAAAGGGTAAACGACATGATTTTATAATTGTAAATGTACATGCTCCCAAAGAAGATAAAGATGGCAGGATCAAGGATATGTTCTATGAAGAATTAGAAGGCTTATTTGATAGCCTTTCACGATATCTTATGAAAATTGTCTTAGGAGATTTTAATACAAAAGTGGTGCGGGAAGATATATTCAAACCAACAATAGGCAAATTCAGTCTTCATGAAGATAGTACCGACGACGGGGTTATATTAGTCACTTTCGCCACATCAAAGGTTCTCATTGTTAAGAGCACAGCATTTCAGCATACGGATATTTATAAATATGCCTGGACGTCTCCAGTTGGAGAATCTCGGAACCAGATAGATCATGTATTAGTGGATAACGCTGGCACAGTAGAATCATCGATGTTAGATCAGTTAGAGGGACAGACTGCAATTCGGATCATCCTCTGGTCAGGGTGAAAATCAGACAACTGCTATCGCTTATGAGAGGAACAAACGCTAAATATGATTCTGTAAAATTTGAATTAAAAACTTGAAAAATGATTAAATGCGGCAAGAAACCAAATTCAAAATTGCTAATAGATTTGAAGTACTGGGATCTCCAGATGACAATGTGGCAAACGAAGATAAAGATTGGGAGGCCATGAGAGATACTATTAAATTGTCAGCATCAGAAAGCATTGGTTATTTAAAAAACAGGGAAAACAAGAAATGGTTTGATGAAGAATGTGCCGACAATGTAAAGAAAAGAAAGCTAGCAAAAATGAAATTGTTATACGAGCCAAATGAGGTAAATTTAGACCAATTGGGTAGTATTAGGCGGGAAACCACCAGACTACTAAAGAGTAAAAAGAGGGAATATCTGAGAGGGAAGATTAATGATCTTGAAATGAATGCAAAAAAAGAGGAACGTTAGAGAATTATATCAGGGAATTAGGATAGAGAAAAAAGGGTTTCAGGCTAGAACAAACATAATTCGGAATGAAAATGGGGAAATGATTGCAGATTTTAGGAGTATATTAAATAGATGGAAAAGTAACTTTAATCAGCTATTAAATGTATATACAGAATAGGACATTGAGGAGAATAAGTTACAGACAGCAGAACTGCCAGTCGCATAACCAAGTGCGTTAGAGTTTGAAACGGCGATAGAAAAATTGAAGATGTATAAAGCATCAAGTCCAGATGAGATCCCAGCAGAACTGATAAAATCAGGGGGACAAAAATTGATGGACAAGATACGCCGGTTGCTTAGAATGATTTGGGAAAAAGAAGCTCTTCCAGATGAATCGAAAGAATCGATTATCGTACCAATTTATAAGAAAGGAGATAAAACTGATTGCAACAACTACAGGTGCATTTCATTACTTTCAACTTCGTACAAAATTCTAAGATATATATTAGTAAGCAGACTTACTCCCTATATTGATGACATTCTAGAGATCATCAATGTGCATTTAGAAGAAACAGATCTACAACAGATCAGATTTTTAGTATAAGACAGATTTTAGAAAATAAATGGGAATATAATGGTACTGTACATCAACTATATGTAAACTTCAAAAAAGCATATGATTCAATTAAGAGGGAGAAGTTATATAGTATCCTGCTGGCGTGTGGAATTCCTAAAAAGTTAGTTAGACTTATACTAATATGTCTAAATGGCACAAAGAGTAGGGTACGTGTAGGCAAAATATTTTTGGATACCTTTGAATTCAGAATGGGTTGAAGCAAGGAGATGCACTCTCTCCTCTACTATTTAATTTTGTTCTAGAGCATGCCATCAAATCTTTAGAGGATGAGGAAGGCCTACAACTCAATGGTATTAATAAGCTGATGATGTAGTACTATTGGCCGATAGTGAGGAGATACTAAAGGACAACACGCACACACTATTGAGTAACAGTAAGGAATTAGGACTGGAAGTACATATCAGTAAGACTAAATATATGGTCACACGTAGAAATGAGAAATGCATTATATAATGGAAATGGACAGCTAATGACAAATGAGGGAAATTTTGTGGAAGTGGCTGAGTTCAAATACCTAGGAACAATAATCACAAATAGGAATGAGATGCACAATGAAATAAAACATAGGCTCAATTCTGGAAATGCGTGCTATTATGCATTGCAGAGACTTTTGATGTCCCAACTCCTTTCAAAAAACGTTAAACTGAAAATTAAAACTATTATTCTGCCAGTTATATTATATGGGTGCGAAACTTGGACTCTTACTTTAAGGGAGGAAAGGAGATTACAGGTATTTGAGAATAAAGTACTTAGAAAAATTTTTGGACCAAAGAGAGATGAACGTACATGTGAATGGACAAGACTACATTAAAATGAACTACATGGTCTTTATAGGAAGGCCACATATATTAAGAACAGTTAAGTCTCGTAGACTGCGATGGGCAGGACATGTTGCGCGTATGGAGAATGAAAGACTTGCATGGAAGCTTCTTGTAGGTAAGCCAGAGGGAAAACGCCCAGTTGGTAGACCAAGAATGAGGTGGGAGAACAACATTAACGATGATTTGAGAGAAGTAGATTATACAGGGAATGATTGGAAAGCATTAGCTCAGGATAGGGATGTATGGAGAGCTTATGTCCGTGCGGCCATGAACCTACGGATTCGATAGTGCCAGCAAGTAAGTAAAACTCTATGAAGAAGAAAAAATTGGTACAAAATGATATGCATATTATATAAACTGGTTTAAATCTTAATTAAATTGTTTCAACAGCACCTTTTTTGTATGTATTTTCAGAACTTTTTTTTTTCTTTTACGACCAATATCCATCCATCCATAGTAATTCTGCCCGAAGGCAGGTCCTTCACTGCAATTACAGCACTTTCATTCTATGCTTTGCAGCTTTACTAGGGAATTGTGTAGGTGTGGTAGCTGCCCGTTGCTTTCCACACCGGTGAAGGATGATAGTGATGATGATGATAATGATAAGGATGATGATGATGGCCATGTGATTTCGGGGACCGTTTGGGCCTGAAAGTTTTCCTGACATTTGTCTTACAGGTGAGGGAAAACCCCGATAAAAACCTCACCCAGAAAAACTGCCCCGACCGGGGATCGAACCCGGGCACGCTGCGTGACAAGGCAGCACGCTACCTCGAGACCACAGCGGTGGACACGACCAATATTTGCACCATAAAATCCTTACCTAAGCTAATAGATAAAATATATCTAAATATTTAAATCCATATACTTTTTCTTCTATTGGGACAGAATTTATAATTTGCAAAACCCTTGTAAGCATGTCGACACTGTCCCGGAGAATGTCCTGTAAGTTGTTAGATAGCCGATATCTGCGTCGCAGATAGTCTAATGATGTGCAGTAGAGCAAAACTGTTTACCGTAAGTCTGATATGATAATGTTCACACAACTCACAGGAATAACTTTATTTTGTTGTTTTTTAATATAAAATTGACACATTTTAAATTGTTTAGGCCGATTTAAATATTTACGTGCTATTTTAGGGACTAATTATATTCTAACGCTATTTATGTTGCCAAAACGAACTTACAAGTTTAATATTATAGCAGGACTAGCGGATCCTACATCGAACCCTTCAATAGCAGGACGACCTGACTATTGAAACGATGTAAACAACACTTGCATGGACGAGGTACGGGAGAAATAGGAACACAACGACAAGACGGGGACAGATATAGTTAGGTGCTGCAAAAATTGTACAATACAGCAGACAGTTACAATATTGTACAATAAAGTAACTAAAACATTATGCACTACTGTCGATGCTAGCAAATACAGAGAAACAAACATAGCATCCACTTATCCTATATACTCATCTCTATACACAGGACATTACAAATACAAATCCCCTACATAATGTGGCCTATTGAAGTGATGTGTAAATTGAAAATATATGACATTAACGCCATCTGTCCGACTAGCGCGGAGGAACCGAAAGCAAGAAAAGTGCAATGTGTGACATAGAGCGGTAACATTGCTGCCTATAGGTTACCCATGCCGGACTAGTCGAAGATGATAAGCCAGACAAAAAAGTACCTTGGTCGAAAGAGTGGCGATCTTTCACCGTAAAAATACAACCGTCAGGAAATGCGGACATGGGTTCCATTGGGGTAAATGCGATGGGCAGAATATGTGGCACGAATGGGGAATGAAAGAGGTGCATGGAAGCTTCTTGAGGAAAACCAGAGGGAAAACGCCCAGTTGGTAGACCAAGAATGAGGTGGGAGAATAACATTAACTATGATTTGAGGGAAGTAGATTATACAGGAAATGATTGGAAAATATTATCTCAGAATAGGGATGTATGGAGAGCTTATGTCCGCGCGGCCGTGAATCTAAGGGTTCGATAGTGCCAGTGAGTTAGTTAGTTAGATAATGCCAACATGGGACCTGATTACACGCCAGAACACAATATCAAGTCCAAGGATATAATTAATTCTCCAATCTGCATATACAGTTCATTTTAGCGGGTACCGAAGAGAGAGAGAGAGAGAGAGAGAGAGAGAGAGAGAGAGAGAGAGAGCGATGGGTTACTACTGTAAAACTGTAATATTTATTTGTATAACCACTGAATAAAATATTCGCCTCCCTTGAATTCCACGTAAAATCTAATATATAAAAATGAATGTTTGTTTATTTGTTCGTACTTTATGCGCGGCAATACTGTTGTGATGGGGCTTTTTGCAAACTGTTCAGAAGATTCCCAGGATGAACATAGGCTATAAGAGAGTTGTGATACTCACCTCCTACTTCCTTAAAAATCGTCCTTTGTAGTGGAAAACGTGGAAAAAATAGCTCGTTGGCCTAAACCATGACAAATACACAAACTTAATGTACACAGATTGAATATCTCAAAAAGCTCTACGAGAACGTCCGCAACAGCATTTGTTTATCTCTTACGGATAACTCACAATAACCATTTTTGTCTTCCGTTGATCCCAAAAAGATCGAGACAAGTACGTGCATAGCAGCACGTTGCCGATATTTTTTTTTTTACGATGAACATTTATATTTTTTTTAATTTTACTTATTCAACTAATCATAAGAAGTACATTAATTTTTGTCTTTCGGCTCATTTATGTCAAGAAGATCGGGATGAGTAGATTTCCGGACAACGCCGGGTAGACAGCACGGGTATCTAAAAATAATTAGGATATAAATGTTTCCTTCTACTTATTTAACTAAACATAAAACACATTCATTTTCGTATTTCAGCTCATTTATGTCAAGAAGATCGGGATAAGTAGATTCCCGGGCAACGTCGGGTAATCAGTATGGGCTATCTAAAAATATAAATTTTATAATTATTTTTCCTTTTACTTATTCAACTAAATATAGAAGCACGTCAGTTTTCATTTATTTAGTCGTAGCAGCACACGCCGGGTATTAGCTAGTATTAAATAAGCTATGAAAATTAAAGTTTCTTCCCTGTTTCTCAAAGATTTACACCCGAAAAATATTTGTAAAATATGATTATTTTAAATAAAACTCTTACACCAAACAGAAGCGTTATGTGTTACGTCAGTTGCCTTTATTATATTTTCAAGTGCCTACATCCGAAAAATATTTGTATAATATGAACAAACTCACACGTAATAAATAATCATTTATTTTAAATAAAACTCTTACATCAAACAGAAGCGTTATGTGTCACGTCAGTTGCCTTTATTATATTTCCTACTTAGTTAATTAGAAGTTAAAACTCAAAAACATGTATTTTGTAAATCCTCCTATTTACTCATATACTATATTCACATTTGCTTGTCGAAATAAAACTGGAATAATCACAGAAATTAATATTTTACTCTACCTCTGTAAAACATGTGTCATTCTGCACTTAAGTCCGTTACCGATATAAAACCGTGTATTTTAAGTATAATTATTAAAGGTAGAAATTGCATTAAAAGGCTACATAGATGGAAACTTATATATAAATGTTTTGAAGAGAAAATAATATCCTATCATCGGAAGAATAAAAAGAATGTTATTTTATTTTGTTGTTATTGTTACATTAGTTACCATGGAATATACCCTCCATAAATATTCCATTTACTTATTGTATCTGAATTAGGCCTACAGGGTATATACAGTTAGCGTGGATAATAAGCTCACTTATAGGGAAGGCCACCCCGCGTGATGTTTGTCCACATTCAATCCAATACTCTTCTCCGGAGCACAACCTACAACAATGAAATCAGTTCTAAACTCATAAGAAGATACAGAGAAATTTGAATATTTTCTAATCAGTCAGATATTTCCTCTGCCGCTCTAAGATTTCATAAGCTTTACTACACAGTTCTCTTTGACAAAACAATAGAATATAACACTAACAAATTCACTTCATACTTACATAGTCCCCAGCACACGTAAGTTATAGTACATCTGGTTTAACTTTGCAAGAAATTTGTAGAAAGAAACAGCTGTGCTCACCTCTCTCACTCGCACCAGTGTTGTCGGTTTTCCTTCACTAGATGTTAATGGTGATAAGGGGGAGACGAAAACCGACAACAGGTGGGTTCTTTCTCTTGTACCTGAACTAAAGCGGTCAAGGATCTATCCTTACATCTCCATCTTTCTCTTTGCCAAGTTAAGCCAGATATACAATAAAATAATCAAATCTGTGTTCACTTTCATCAATATATTATTATTATTATTATTATTATTATTATTATTATTATTATTATTATTATTATTATTATTATTAACATCATTAGAATCGTCAACTTCGTCAATATTGTCATAGTCGTAATCAACATCAACGACATTATGTTATCACTGTTTATAATATTATTTTTGTTGTTATTACGGTTATTATTAATGAGGTGGGAGAATAACATTAACTATGATTTGAGGGAAGTAGATTATACAGGGAATGATTGGAAAGCATTAGCTTAGGATAGGGATATATGGAGAGCTTATGTCCGCGCGGCCATGAACCTACGGGTTCGATAGTGCCAGTGAGTAAGTAAGTAAGTATTACGGTTATTATTATTACTAGTAGTTGTAATAGTACTAGTAAATAAAGTGCTCAAGAAAATATTTTAACCAAGGAGGGACGGAAACTACTTTGTCAGGTACATTATCGTTATGGGAAACCATACACAATAATAGTTGAGTCATTAAGACGGCGATTGAAAGACCATGTTGTATGAAAGGGGAATGAAACAGGTGAATGGAAACATCTTGTAGGGAATGATAGGCAAACCGCTCAGTATTTATATTATCGCCTCACTATGATGCTTAACAAGCGGCTCGCTTTGTTTCCCCGCAGCTGTTATATGTTATTAAAATACAAAGATCACGACTGCCGGGACTACGACGATGTTGCCACATTCCTATTCTTCCCTCAGTTTCAATTAAAACTCGGAACGATGTGAAACATTCGATCCAGTTATAAAATTGTATACCGTAATTAATGGTATAATTATCAGTGATTTATTGTGATATGTAACTAAAATAATAATAATAATAATAATAATAATAATAATAATAATAATAATAATAATAATAATAATAATAATAATAATATTAATAATAATAATAATAATAATACAATATCTACATATTAATATTAGTTTAATAGACATAAGTGATTTCAACATATGGCGGCCATGAGAAAATATTAGTGTGCATTTGAGTGTATTGCATAACACAGACCTTTGAATATGAATAGCTAGGAAGATAATTGACAAGAAAATTAATTAATCATCCTGCCTAATCAATTATAATTAACTATTAAATATGTGTTCTCTCAAACTAAAGTAAATAGCATTTTCAACATACTTGTATATTAAATTTTTCTCTGTTAATAATAAAAAATATCGGTGATTCTGTTACCTTGCCGCCTACATAAATTCAAATAAAAAACGAAAAACACGCAATTTATTATTGCGGTATATGAATATATATGAGAGAAATATATGTGATTTTTTTCCCCAAAAAAGAAAATGCCTTAAAATGAAGTGAGAAGTTCAAAGTAACCTAAAATTACCATATTTGCAGTGTAATATATGTATTATCATAAATCAGACAGTGTAGCAAACTTATCACATAAATCTGCTAACTAACAAGTGAACGTTAAACTAATCTGGTGTACTAACTTGTCCATATTCTCACCCTAACTTGCCCAAACTTGCACTTACTTGCCCATTTTCTCACTCTAATTTGCCCACTATTGTAGATGGACTCCTGGGATAGAATCCCCATATATGTGAGTAGTCCACCGCTGTGGTCTTGAGGTAGCGTGCTGCCTTGTCACGCAGCGGGCCCGGGTTCGATCTCCGGTCGGGGCAGTTTTTCTCGGTGAGGTTTTTATTGGGGTTTTTCCTCACCTGCAGGACAAATGTCAGGAAAACGTTAGGTCCCAAACGGTCCCCGAAATCATATGGCCATCATCATCATCTTTGTCATTATCATCATCATCACATCATCCTTCACCGGTGTGGGAAGCAATGGGAAGCTATCACACCTGCAATTCTCTAGTAGGGCTGCAAGCATAGCATGAAAATGCTATGATTGCAGTGAGGGACCTGCCTTCGGGCAGAATTACCATGGATGGATATGTGAGTAAACATGTTGGCAGTTGGTTCTAGTGGAAACGTGTATCATCACATTGGCCAACATGATGCTACCAGTCACTTGTTCTCCTTTTAAATATTCACAGGTGGCATGTGGTATAGAATATTTTTGTAGAACATTTGGTTATAGTTAATTGATTAACCTGTTCCTTTTATGGACAAGCATAATAATGTCGCAGCAGGTTATGGACAGAGATTCTCCGCAACATATTTACTTTTATATTATAATTTCTAAGTTGTTTATTTTTAAGAATATTATTTTTGTAAATAAATCTGTAGGCTTACAAATTGTTCGAGTGCAGTATATCTCGAAACACATCTTCATTAAGCAACACACATTTTTTTGCACTTCTTCTGTACATAAGTTCTGCAGAATCGTTGTGCATGCACGAACACTTAAAGGAACTTCCACCAGTTGGCAGAGATAGGCCTATCTGTGAAATAGGAATGACCTACATTTGAAAACATGTAGGCCTATATATGCAGGGAAAATTATAGAAGACTTATTAAATTCAACAGTTAATAATAATAATAATAATAATAATATTTTCAGCATGATTTTGTTTGGATATTAAATTTATGTAGAACGTCAAGCTATATAATGTTAGAATTAAATTATTTAATAAATACGTATATAATTTTAATTTTAAAACTTATACAATACCAAATAAAAACATAAAAAATTAAATAATAACATAAATAATCAATGTCTTCTGTCCTTATGTAATAAACGCTCATAGCGCTATGAGAAACGTGACAACACCGAGTCAAGCATTGTCGCGCGGCACTCGCTTTTATATAAACTGTTAAGCATCAGAGTGAGGCGATAATACCAATAATTAGGAGGGGAATAATATTAACCATGATTTGATGGAGATGACTTTTATAAGAAATATTGTAACATGTCAGCTCAAGACTAAGAAAAGTGGAGGAGCTATGTCAGCTCGACCTAGCTAGTGCCAGCTGGTTATGTTCATAATACTAATTATTATCAACAATAATATAACAATAAGTTGCGTTTTTTCTGAAAATATCACGAGCGACGTATCTAATGAAAAACTCACCCTCGCCTTGGATTTGAAGTGACTATTTAAGCGAATAATACAACATGAGAAGCTAAAAATAATTATAATGTTTAATATTTACCAAATATAAGGTTATGTATTCCGATCTTATTTCCGGACGATTTCTAAGCCGGCTGTTTTGTTATAAATAGCATATTTTTACTGTTAAATCTCTTTGGGCTTGAAAAAATAACTGTGTGAGAAATAACTATTGACAATAATGCAGATTCAATATACAACATTTAATACATTTTTTGGAGCAACCTTTCTTTTTTCTGGTCATTTTTGAAGTTGTTTTCTTTTGGCATTTCTTGCTACACCATATCGATCATACATTGTTCAATCGATATCCTTGTCAAATAAGTCAATTTGCGGAGATATCTCTCATTGCAAACAGGAAGAGGCACGATTATCAACAGGAAGGAGGAACGATTATCGGTCTATGAGTTAAATAGTCACTATCATCATTTAAAAGTTGTGTAAACGAGAACCGAGGTTAAATACCAAAAATAAAATAAGTATACAGACAAATAGCAAGGAACAGGTTATTTGGAATTTGACATAGTTAAAAAAATTTATTTTATCGTACCACTGAGCTATACTTATCTGTATGTATTATGTAATGCCCAGAAATGTCTTTATAACAATGTGACTGATATTTGGGATAACTATCGTCAGCATAATCCACCGCTGTGGTCTCGAGGTGGCGTGCTGCCTTGTCGCGCAGCGGGCCCGGGTTCGATCCCTGTCGGGGCAGTTTTTCTGGGTGAGGTTTTTATCGGGGTTTTTCCTCACTTGTAGGACAAATGTTAGGAAATCTTTAGGGCTCAAACGGTCCCCGAAATCATATGGCTATCATCATCATCATCCTTATCGTTATCGTCATTATCATCATAATTCTTCGCCGGTGTGGAAAGCAACACCCACAATTCCCTAGTAAAGCTGCAAGCATAGCATGAAAATGCTATGATTGCAGTGAAGGACCTGCCTTCGGGCAGAATTTCTATGGATGAATGGATCGTCAGCATCAATTCAGATGTTTTACGGAGTTTTAGGTGTAAGATTACAGTGTCACTTAGGTTACAAACGTGGAGCTGAAAACTCTAAGCACAGAGTTACTGCTTTCTCCATTTACTGTTGGGCTACTAGCTCTCTTATAATATCTGCATATTCTTTGAATTTCTCTGTGTTTTTATTGTCCCTGACTGCTATAGCGCAGGTACAAAAAAAAAACACCCAGTTGTCAGTTTTCGTCTTCCCCCTTATCCCTATTAACAACTGGTGAAGGATAACCGACAACACTGGTGCGTTGTGAGAGAGATGAGCCCAGCTGTCTCTTTCTACAAATGTCTTGCAAAGTTAAACAAGATGTACTATAATCTAAAATATTAATTATAATATAGGCCTACACTAATATACGAGTATATAGGCTTACCAGAAGTATGCATTTTAAAGGGTAAAATACAAGAATACTATGAAAATATGTTAAATTCTCCTCTTATAACTTTTAACGTTTTATTTAGTTTGCAGGTTTATGGTATCCAGGACTTATGTCTCCGATTGTTTCAAACGTATTTGACAACTTTTCTGTCAATTTTGAACTATCTTCCGATGGTAACAGTGTAATCGTAACTAACAGCCTGAATATGTAAGTACATACATTTCAAGATTTGTGTTATTGATAGTCATTGATTAATTTAGTTGTATTTCGTTCTGTTTATTCACGAAATATGTATGCCACTTTTAGATTCATTATATGCCTCCTAAACTCTTTTAAAATAAATAAAACTTTATTTTGTGAATGGTCTCTCGCCAAGTTAAATGATAAAATGTGATGTTTAGTTTCTCCAATAATATTTTAATTGTATAAATATTTACTTATAATTACTTAATATTTGTAATGAATACATACATATATATATATATATATATATATATATATATATATATATATTGTGGCTGAGTGGAGGAGGTTGTGATATAGCCTTAACACTATCAGTTCAAATAAATTAAAAAAATAATTTATTTAGTCCCCAAAATTAATCTGGTGGCAGTTGTTAGAATTTGATGTTGGGTTAATAATAATAATAATAATAATAATAATAATAATAATAATAATAATAATAATAATAATAATAATAATAATAATAATAATAATGGCCGTTGTTAGAATTTGATGTTGGGTTAAATAATAATAATAACGGCAGTTGTTTGAATTTGATGTTGGGTTAAATAATAATAATAATGGCAGTTGTTAGAATTTGATGTTGGGTTAAATAATAATAATAATAATAATAATAATATATTATTATTATAATATTAATAATAATATTATTATTAATAATAATATTATTATTAATAATAATATATAATAATATTATTATTATTATTATTATTATTATTATTATTATTATTATTATTATTATTAATACTTAACCCAAATCAAATTCTAACAACTGCCACCAGATTAATTTTGGGGACTAAATTAATTATTATTGTTTAATTTATTTGAACTGATAGATTTTTAAATGTAATCAACCAGTCTTATTAGGAAGAGGAAAATTGAAGAATGATTGCCTAGCATATGCTGATGATCTAGCAAACTTAACCCGTGACGCTGTAACAGCACAAAAACAGATTGAATTATTAAATGACATTGCAGAGAAAGTAGGTCTGCAGATTTCTTTTGAAAAAAAACGAAATATATTTCATTCAATAAACAAGCACCAAAATACCTGGAAACCAAATATGGAAAAATTAAACGAGTTTCACAATTTAAATATCTTGGTAAAATAATTCGGGAAGATGGAATTGAAACTAAAGCCAATAAAAGTAGATGCCAAAAAATGGAAACAGCATTTCGGCTTACTCACAACACTTATAATAAAAATGCATAACTTTACATACAAAATTACGACACTATAACACTGCAATTAAACCAGAGTGCCTCTATGGAGCAGAAACATCAATTTTGAACAGAAAAAAAGATATCGAAAATATAGTGAAAAAAATAATGCAACATTATAAGAAAAGTTTTAGGTCCACAAGTCATAGATGAAGCATTTAGACTCAGAAGTAAAAAGGAAATAAAAATATATACAGACATTCATAGTGATACTAGAAAACGAAAGTTAAAATTTTATGGTCATATTAAACGAATGAACTCAAATAGGCTTACAAAACAGATAATGGAATTCTACCAAAACAGAAGTAAAGCTCCAGTGGATACTATGAAGTGGATTGATGAAGTCAAAAAGGACTTAAAATTGGCAGGAATTACTAAAGAAGATATCCTGAACAGAGATATATTTAGAATTAAGGTGAATAAGTGGCAAGTTGACCAAGACCGAAAAAAAACTGGAACAACTTGGACAGATGATAGAAAACAAGCTCATAACAAAAAAATGAAAGAAACTTGGGCTCAAAGGAAACGCCTCTATGTACTTTGCTTAGTCCTACATGGGCTCATCCGCAATAAAAAAAAAAATAAAATAAAATAAATAATAACATTAAATATTCAAATCCTATTAATATTAATGATATTCAATCAAATAAAAAGTTGTTACGATAATGAAAGGTGGGACGAAATAAATACTGTCTTATTTTGATAATATTTAATTATTGCGTAAGAAAGCTTAAATAATATAAGGTTCTGACTTCTTCCTCCTCCTTTCACCCTTCTTCATTTGATTACTTTGAAGTACCATTTACAATTGCTGATTCAGTTTATGCATAAAATTTTTATCGATAATAATAACAGCAATAACAACGAAAATTATGACGATGATAACGACAATTAGGGAACGATAATGATAGTAATATCAAAAATAATAATAATCGTCATAATAATAATCTTCATAGTAATCATAATAACAATAATAATGATAATATTCTTCTTCCTTCTTTTTCTTCTTCATTTCACGGTCTAGACAAAATTGGCTGTTCCGCCTCTCAGTTGTTTTGTCCATCTTTTCACTGGCCATCCTACATTCATAATAATCTTCTTCTCTTCTTCTTCCGAATGCAGTATTGGGTGATGATGCCCGTTCTGCGACTACAAAAACTGATCTTTCCATCGGTTGAAGGGTCTTCCGAGGTCTCTTTTGCCTTTGGGGTTGAGGTTGTAAATCATCTTTGGTAAACGGGAATTTGACATTCTCTGGACGTGTTGGAACCATTTAATCTGATAATTTTGTATATGTTCAACCATTTCCCTACTATTCCACTGCATGCTTATCTCATCACTTTTCATTCTATCCCTTAATGTTACTCCAGAATAATAATAATAATAATAATAATAATAATAATAATAATAATAATAATAATAATAATAACAATAAATATAACAACAATAAGAACAAGAACAATAATAACAGTGACAATCACAATAACAATAAGCAATAATGTTTTTGTAAACGCTCATGTCTTTTTGGAACACAATGATATTTTAAGCAACGTCTCTGACATAACCTCATGGCAAATAGTATATGTACTTAAAAACTGGCCTCGAAGACCATTGACTTACCATCCGGCTGCTGGTTTAACATCCACATGTGTTAATCACAGATGTAGATGTTCATCCAGTCAGAATAGCCTATATGTTCTTGGGCGTGGATTAATCCCTCCTTATATCCCTCTAACTGTGAAAATTATGTTAATATAATTCTTTGTGCGAGAGTGTTCTTTAAAGCTTGGTTTTGTAGGCTAATTCTTAATTGTACAAAGCACGAATTCGTTTTACAGTAAGATATAAGAAGGGTCCACGCAAAGAACCAGGTAAGTCAATATTTTTTTTGTAGAAACAGAGTTTTGTGTGTGTGTGTGTGTGTGGGTGTGTGGGCATGTGTATATACGTATATACCAGCATAACTCTTCAATACCTGGAGCAATTTCAACCAAATTCGGTACACTTATTAATTAAAATCTGGAAAAGTGTCTGCAAGATGAAATCCCTAGAGGCTCTAGTGGGGAGAGAAAGGGATGATACTGTATAAAATATGTTTCCATATCATTTTGTAACCCCTGAAGAGATTTCAGTTAAACATATATAACATATAATTTGGAAAATAAACTGTTACGGCAGTGAGGCCTGGACAATTCGCAGTGTAGATGAACAAAGACTAACTACGGCAGAAATGAAATTTATGAGACGTACTGCGGGCTATTCAAGGACAGACCATAAAAGGAATTCTGAGATTCTCAAAGAATTACACACAGAATCAGTCATGGAATATGTACAAAAAATACAGAAACAACTGGAAATCTCACGTACGAAGAATGAGCAGAACAAGAATACCACGTCAGATCTTAAATTACCAGCCACCAGGCAAGAGATCTTTGGGCAGACCCTTCAAACGTTGGATTGAGACCGTAACAGACCACTAGGTCTATCACATGAAAGGAAGAAGAAGAAGAAATAAACTGTTGGGGCAAGAGACCCGTACCTGCCCTAGGAAAGGGTGACAGATGGCTACAGTTAATAAAATCGAAAACGACCGATATTAATATCAAATTCATAGTTTTCAGGGTAGATTGACCTATTAGTCCAGGTTGAGAAAACTAGCTGTAACGGCTGGGGACCCGACATGCTGACCACATGTCACCCCTACATTGGCAGAATGATCATCTATCTGTGTAATTAATACATGTAGACGTGAGGCTAGCAGCCAGCTGGTGGGCCAAGGGCCTTCTAGGCCTGTCGCGCCATGGAGTTTAGTCTAGTTTTCCTATTAGTGGCAGTTTAGATGATATTGAAGCCCAAATATACCTCTATCTCTCTAGGGAGTGGAAGGGAAATAAAATAAAATGCCAAAATTACCAAGGTTAGTGTCTAATCAATTAAAAAATAAGGTCAAGTTTGTTAATCAGCAACATCGAACCATTAGGAGTTGGCGTTCGTATGACGAACATTTACAAATCGCTCTAGCGGCAGAAATTTTCGATTTTTTCGCATAGAAGCTCACTATATGGCATTAAAATAAACAGAGTAATATGTAAAAAAATCATCCAAGTTTTACTCTAAAGCCATAGTTTAAATCACTCTATAATGGCCGCAATGTTGCTTTCTTGCAACGTAACTGGATACATACGATTTAATTAATAAAAGAAAGATATATTCCGTAAACCAGTATAGTCGGAGCATAAATGGTATCTGCTGAAGAATTCGCTTAATTTATGCAGATCCTGCGTGACAGACTTTTTAATTTTAGGGTTGTGATGTTTATTAAACTCATTTTAATGCTTTGAGCACATGAATCTAGTTTTAAAAATTGGTACCAAATCAAACTCAGATTAGTTTTAAATAAATCAGTTACTTTTTAAATTTTGGTTATCTTTATAATACCCAACTGTTTTAGCTTAGACTTCTTACAGTAATTCTGAAATATATTTCTGAATAAATTTGTCGACACTTTCACGCCTAGGTTTTACTTGCGATTTTAATGATCTGAGCTATTGAGAAGATTGTTAAATAAAATATACCTACCTACCTTTCAGTAATTTATCATAAATGTAGATGTGAAATCCAATTTAAGGTTATGGACATATAATGAGAAGAAGGGACACAGAAAAAAACAAAGAAGTGTTGAAATGGATACCTACTGGAAAAAGGAAACGTGGTAGACAAGGCCAACGTGGATAAAGAGAATTCAAGACAACATGGGGAAGAGAAATATGACAGAAGCATACACGCAAGACCGGGAAGTGTGGAACAAAAAAAAAGTATATTTTGGTTCAGGATACATGTATAAATAACATAAATAATCCTGAAATAAATAAAACAAATGTGAAACAACTAAAAGAAAATTTTCTGCAAAATATCACTGAAGGAGTATACAATTTTATAAGTAAGTGCTTCATATTGTTTTGCAGAATTGTTGGACAAAGAGTATAATTTAATATTGTGATTTTTTTTTTCGCAGATTAGGTCTACACATACCCATAACCGAGGAAGCAGATTGGGACACTCGAGAAGGGAATGCTAACTTCACTGTTACATTTAAAGGTTTCTTAAGTAAGTTTTATCTATTGAATGGGAAAATTATATTATTCACAGACATCTATTTTAATCATATTTTCATAATAGACTATTAAGTATAGAGGTCAAAAATAGTTTTATATCTGGTATCCACTCTTCGAAGTGTGGATTTCTTATTCACTGATTAAAGGGTGCAGCTTTTTCATTTAATCAATTCTGTGTACATTAATTTTGTGTATTTGTTATGGTTTAGGCAGCGTAAGCCATATAAGCGTCCAAAGAGCTAATTTTTTCACGTTTTCCACTACAAAGGGCGATTTTTAAGGTTGTAGGAGTTGAGTATCACACTCTCTTATAGCCTATGTTCATCCCGCGCATCTCCTGAACATTTTGCAAAAAGCCCCATCACAATCGGATCAGCAGTATGGACGCGCATAAAGTACGAACAAACAAACGAACAAAAAAAAAACAAATAAACATTAATTTTTATATATTAGATTAAGAAAGCGCTGCGCTACCGGTACTTTGTTTTATATAAAGTAAAAGCTCCTTATTCACGTTTTCATTATTCGTGGGCTAAAAAATTGCCACACAGTTCCTGTATTCGTGGCTAAAAATGTCTTTATTCGAAGCTAAAAAATTCTTTATTCGTGGATCCAGTCGGTATTTTAGAAGGATTGTTATCCTTTATTAACGATCGGCATTTTTTACTACAGCCACGTTCCAAGGCAGCTTTTACAAATAGGCCCCTACGGCTAAATTAATACCTAAGTAAAACAAGCCTTATTGTCACTAAACTTATAGTTCGTTGTTAAAAGCCACCACCGCCGTAATTCAAGTGCAGCTATGTCTGTTGATAAATGCCGCGCTCGCCAAAATCGGTGTTTTATTGTTTCAACTTATCATTCGTTGCAATAATTTTGATTGAATAACACGTGTTTCTTCTGTTTTGTTGCCAGTTTATAATGTAGAGTAAAAGACAAGTTTCGAAACGGAAAAAAGTAGTGTTGCCGCTTAAAGTAAAAATATAAATGTTTGACAGTTTACGTGTTGGCGAGTCGTTTGCATCTACATCACGCTGTTTCAATGTTAATGAATCAACTGTACGATTCATCAAGAAATCCGGAGACAAAATAAAGAATTATATCGCTGAATTTACTGCTAAGTAGTATCAATAACAATTGAAAGATCTTAAAAAAGGAAAAAAATATATATACTAAGTTCTTTAAGCCCTTACCCAAGCCTGGCAGACAGTAATAATTAACAGAAATTGTTCAAAATCTCTCATTAATTGATATTATTTTGAACATTTTAATTTTATTTCGGAACCTTGGAATGTATCCCCTATATATCCATACAAATTACCATTCAATATTCGCGGCATATTTGCGGAACATATCCCCCGCGAATAAGGAGCTTTTACTGTATTGATAAAAGTAATAATAATTTATTTTTGTAAGGCCCGAGTGTACAATTTAATGCTCACTGACTGCACGGTATAAGACTTATATTCATATTATCTGACTTCGCTTAGTCTACACTGACGAGCCGCCACTGAGAATATAGAACTGTTATGGTACTGTTGAAGACTCCACTAATTAAATTACACCAGATATCTGTAAAAAATTAGTAATAAGGCCTAATGTTAATATATGTAAAAATAAATCTAAATTAATTTTCCTCTAGTAAATGCTCATAACTATTTTAATAAGATGTTTTAATCAACTTATTCTTCTCACAGATTTTGTTTTCTCTGGTACATATGTAATTACCTGTACTGACTACACAAGTTACGCAATTGTACATGGTTGCACAAGATTGTTTCCAGGTAATTCAAATAATAGTATTTCATTATTATATATTATTATTATTATTATTATTATTATTATTATTATTATTATTATTATTATTATTATTATTATTATTATTATGAACAATTATTAAAATCAGATTGGAGGAACTAATACAAAATAGAATATCAGAAGAACAAACAGGTTTCACAGCAGGTAAATCGTGCCTTGATAATATATTTGTGATCAGGCAGATTACGGAAAAGATGTTGGCTGAAGGAAAAGAAGTTCATATGACATTTATAGACCTGGAAAAGGCATATGACTCTGTACCCATCAACAAGCTTTGAGTGGCAATGGAGAAGTTTGGAATATCTAAATCTCTCATACATTTTATAAAAAGAATGTATGATTGTAAAGCAAGTATTAAGGTTGGAACTAGTATATCCTCAGAATTTGATATAACAAAAGGATTAAGACAAGGATGCGGGATGTCATCAATATTGTTCAAGATATATTTAGAAGATGTATTAATGAAATGGAATATATGATCAGAAAGTTGGTCGATGCAATTGAGGTAGGTGGACTGAAGATAAATTATATTAAAACAGAATATATGGTAATCGGAGCAAATTCAGAAGATCTACAAATAAATAATATAATAATTAAACGTATTGAAGAATTTAAATATCTTGGATCTATAATAGATAAATCTGGTACTTGTGAAAAAGATATTATTAACAGAGTAAATTGTGCAAGGAAGTCGATTAGATCCCTGAATGGTCTTTTATGGAATAGAAATTTGACCAGAAAAACAAAAAAAAAAAGGATTATAAGACAATAATAGAAAGTATACTTACATATGGATCAGAAAGCTGGACAATAAATGAAAGGATGCAGAAAAGAATCTTGGCGACAGAAATGGATGGATTACGGAGAAGTATGAGAATATCCAGGCTACAACATATTCGAAATACATATATCAGACAAGAAATGGATGCACAAGAAACTGTTATCGTTAGGATAACAAAGAGAGCTCTACAATGGTATGGACATGTACAACGGATGCTGGAAGACCAGTGGCCTAAACAGGTGTTGGATTGGATGGTACCAGGCAGAAGGAGAAGGGCAAGAAGTAGAAAAGCATGGTATGAGGGAATATATGATGTCATGATGAAGAGGGGTATGGAAAATGGACAATGGGAAGATAGGAATCTCTGGAAAGCAGGAATCAAAGGCAAACTGCTGTAAAGTGGAAAGCCTGTATTAAGTATTATTATTATTATTATTATTATTATGATTATGATTATTGAACTGCAGTCGACCCTGAACTCAGAAGAGTCTGTTACCATATTTGGATCTTTACTGGCCTAGGGAGAGAGAATCTACTAATATATTTAGCTATCCTAATTGTAGCGTCCAGATCATAAACGTAAGTGCTATCTATATTTCTTTGCTCGGGCCCATCAGAGGCAAAGATTGATGTATCTTTCCTGTGTAGATTTAATAACATATATTAATTAATTAACAAGAATTCTTAAACACACTGTAATAATTTATATGACTCGTATTTAACTCAGTATAATATTTACAATCATGAAAGCTAGAAGGAAGAGGGGAGCTAATATAACCTTGAGAAAGCTTGTATATAGAAAAATATATAAGACAGCAATAGCATAGCTAACAAGCACAGTAATTAAACATTCTTGTTTACTTAAAATAGAATTTAATATTCCAATTATTAGTCTGATGTTGAAATATGAAAGAATGCTTAAACAGTAATAACTCTTGACCATTACAAAACTTTAAAGAAAACATGAATACATAAATAATATAAATATAAATCAATTAACTTGGTCATTACTTGAATCCAGTTTTGTGGACAATACAGAAATAATAAGAAAAATGAAAATATTTACTCACAAAAGTACTCATGCATACCTTTTTAGTCCAGCCGAGGGTTATGGTCCATACCCCGGATACCCTACCCTGGCTTACCGGACTAAAAACCAAAACAACACAGCTCTCCTCGAGCTGACTGACGTCAACCAGACGATAAACGGAGGAATGAATTGAATGAATGAATGAATGAATGAATGAATGACCCTATTTACAACTTGCTTCACATATTTGAGTGTTCCGAGGAAGAGGGGAAGTTGCGCACTTACAGACAGCGCAGAGGGAAGGGATAGGAAGGTGAGTGGGGGTAAACACAAAGAAGAAGGAAATTGGCACAGTTCATAAATCTCACCGAAGAGGGAGGATAACAGTACATAGATGTCACATACCGAAATAGTACATAAATGTCACATACCGAAGTAATACTTTCGGTACATTATTATTATTGTTATTACCATTATTAAATTGTTGTTGTTGTCATTATTATTATTATTGCATTTGTTTATTTTTGCTTTAGTCATAATAACCAATAACATAGATATTTTATTCCTTAATGAGAAAATGCAATGTGGCTACTTCCTAACAAATAGATTTTGCATTTAGAAAGTCATTGTTTTAATTACTAGATCTGAAACAATAATTGTATGATTTTTAATTCTTACAAATAATACAATTTATTATAAAACAATGGTAACTGATGTTGTATTAATTAGGAACAAATAAGATTCAAATTAATAAACAAATAATGAAATGAACTTGTGCAAATTTGCCAAAAAATATTTGAGTTGTACTCGATACAATATCAAAAAGATGTACCACTTTATATATTGGACTATCTGCTTCACAAATGAAATATGAGCTTCATATCCCCAGCGTATTATTCTGAAGAGCCTACCTACTAGATGTTGTTTCTCATATTATATGGATTAAAAAATTTACTATTGCCAATTGATTATTCAAACTAGTGACTAGTCTCAATGTAATTAAATAAATTATTACAATATGATATATATATATATATATATATATATAGAGAGAGAGAGAGAGAGAGAGAGAGAGAGAAAGGATCTCCCGACCTACGGCCAGGCTAGCGGGAAAACGCATGCGACCGCTGAGTCCTCACTCCGCGTCACGCAGCATACCAACTGCACAACTCACCGTGAGTAATAAACTCACGCCGCCGCCAAGATATTGAATCTTAACCGTCTGGCGAGGTAGTTGAGTTTCATGCTTGTAAGGTGAAACACGCGTTGTGTATTCTCGTATTAGTGGTCTTAGTTCTTTGTTAATATGCCTCGATCTGTGTTCACAGTACAGCATAGGGTATTTATGTACGATAATTATGTGAAAACAGAGTCTTGCAGAGAAGTCGTCAGACGATTTCGAACGAATTTTGTAGATGTAAATCCTGCAAATAGAGATACCGTTCGACGACTTGTAAACAAATTTAGAGAAACGGTTTCTGTGCTCGATAAGAAACCAAAGGTAACAAAATGTGTGCTTACTGAGGGGGAAAAAATAGATGAAATAGGAGAAAGATTATAACATATGCCAACTAAATCCCTAAGACGACTTGCACAAGAAACTGGTGTTTCGAAGGCGTCAGAATTGCGAGCTACGAAACTGTTATATTTGAAACCACACAGAATACTGTAATGCATGAACTTCAGCCACGTGATGCTGAGATGTGGTTACTTTTTGTAATTGGATATTGCAGAACGTTAATATTGGAATAATTTATCCGTGTGTAGTATGGTTCTCAGACGAAGCCTGCTTCCACTTAAATGGGTATGTTTCGTCCCAGAATAACGGGCATTGAAGCCAGCAAAACCCACATCGCATACATGACATTCCTCTTGGCGAACGGATAGAAGTATGGTGTGCAGTGAATGGTTACAGAGTTATAGGACCAATTTTTTATTAACACAATTAATGCACAAAGATACAGGGATGACATATTGAAACCATTTTTCGAAGATCTGACTGATATCGACTGTCGAAATGGATATTTCCAGCCAGACTCTGCAACGCACATACAGCTGAAGACTCATTAAAATTAATTAGTGAAATTTTCATGTTGTCAAGTAGATCTCATAGACGTTCAAACCAACCCTGATCGAAATTATAAATTTGTATTAGTTTACCAAGACCATATTATGTAGTAAATTTGTGATCCGTCATGCACTTCAAACTAAAGGGGCATTAGAAGTTGTATACCATCTCTTAAATATTTTCACCACATTTGGAGTGCTGAACATCCTTTATTCTGATAATGGTCGGGAGTTTTGTAACCAAGTAATTGAAAATTTATGCTCCTGATGTTAAAATCGTACGTTGAAAGCCATGACATAGCTGGAGCCACGAATCAGCGGAGCGTGTCAATCAAGACATAGGGAATATGCTTAGCATATGGATGGAAACCAATCAGTCATCAAAGTGGTCAGAGGACTTGAAATTCATCTAGGCCATGAACCATAGACCATATCACGAGGGAATTAAATGCTCCCCTACAAAATAATGTTTGGTAGTCCAATGAAAATGGGGATTGCGACGTCAGCAATTCCTAAAAATATGATTGGACTATTAAGATCTGAAGAAAATTTAGAGAATTTGTTACATTCCCAAAAAATACGGAACAAAATATTAACGTCGAAAATGTAATTAAACAGGACAAGAAAGACAACATTGTTGAAAATGAGTCAAAAGAGGATATAAACAGTGAACATTTGAGGAATAAAACACAAGAAAACGAAATGATTGTAACTGAAAAGATGAAGGAGAAGCAAGTAACCAATGATACCAATGTAACGATTCAGAGACATATCGATTCAGAGGGTGAAAACGCAACTTAGGCTCAAGAAGATCCAATACCGAAAAATATAGAATCTGTCCAGAAAGTATGAAAAAAAGAAAGGAAAATTTAATTTGGAAAACCAAGGTGAAAAAATTGAAAGCCATGTCGGCTGATAAATATCCAAAAGTGAAAGTTGGCCAAAATGTAAGACTGAAATTACCAGATATTGACAGAGCTAAAATTAACCCGAAAAGCATTAATGCACACTAGCAGAAGAACAAAACGGGTTCCGAAAAGGAAGATTTTGTACCGATGGAGTCTTTGCCCTGAGTCAGATAATAAACAAAAGACAAGAAAAAAACTTAGAAACACATTTGTTATTTATAGACTTAGATAAAGCATTTGATCGAGTAAACAGGGAAATATTGTGGAATATACTAAAAGAAAAAGGCCTCCCTATTCAGATTATAAAAACTGTTAAGAGCTTGTACTATGGAACAAATATTTGTATTGACCCACAGTTGACTAAAAATAAGAATTTTTTTCAAATAAACCAAGGAGTACGACAAGGGTGTTCACTCTCACCTATATTATTAAATATTTATATGGACGATATCCTAAAAGAATGGAAGAAGGTTTTAACTAATGAAGGAATATTAATTGATAATAAAGATAAAATAAATGCTTTATTATTCGCCGACGATGTACTTTTAGCAGAATCTGAAAATTAGCTCCAAATGTTGGCATATAAATTTAAATTAATATCCAATAGATATAATTGTAAAATATTAATAAATAAGTCAAAAGTAATGGCATTTATTGGTAAATATGGAATTAGATCAAAAATTGTACTGGATAACAAAATAATAGAACAAGTATCACATTTCCAATACTATTTAGGATGTGATATAACTTATAGAGAAAATAAAGATATAGAAAATAAAGTAAATACATTTCAGGCTATTTGTGGAACCATAAAAAGAACCTTAGGTCGGAAAACAAGGAAAAATACGAAGCTTAAATTATATAAAACAATGGCTGTTCCTTTGTTGTTGTATGGAAGTGAAAATTGGTTAATGAAATCAAGGGATAAAAGCAGGATACAGACTGCGGAATTGCTATTTTTACGTAATGTGAAAGGATGTACAAGAGCGGATAGAATAAGGAATGAAACTATACGACAAGAATTAAATATATATAAAATTGAAGATAAAATCAGCGAAAATAATAAGAAATGGACAGAGCACTTAATGAGAATGAACAACGAAAGAATACCAAAAAGAACCTTCCTGTATAATCCCAGAGGAACAAGAGATGTTGACCGACCACGTAGAAGATGGACTCCACTTTTAACTTCGCCGGAACAGGCTGCATAGCCTATACCTAGTAGAAGAAGAAGAAGAAGAAGAAAGCATTAATGCAGTTGTGGTAGATGTAAAGGACAATGAGGTTTACCAACTGATGCCAACATTGGAGTACTAAAGCAGCTTTACACACAGAATCAAATTGCCTCATGCTATGAAGATTTTATGAAGATAGAAGAAGTTGTTAAAGATAACAAAGTGAATCTTCAAGAAGTTGTCGGAAAATTGTCGTTGACTGAAGGATAAGAATTCAAAACATGTAACTGTCTCGTAAAAATGAATGTGGAAGAAATGCGCTTGCAAGTCATCAGAATTACTTTGTAATTCTAAATGCCGCAATAGCGCTCCGTGTTGTAACAAGCATGTTTTACTACTTATAAGCACACGCACTCAGGCCTGGCTCTAAGAGGATTAATAAATGACAATTGATTGACTTTTTTCAATTTGTCTAAGTACCAAATAATAAGAGGTATACTGTTTAAGTTAGATTAATCAACGTAAGCGTTGTTTGTAAGAAGATAATTTTATTTGTGTTCTTTTTTTATATACTATTCAAGAAGTATTTTACAGGTTAATTGAAATAAATGATTAAAAAGTACTCACTGTTTTATTCCCAAAAATAACATTTACCAGCCGTCCCTGGTAAAACTTGGCATGCACTTGATCATAATTGCAAAATCCCGAAAAAATCGTCCCTTTTTTATAAATCCTTACATTTACCAACTCATGTCGATAAATCCCAATATATACTAGTAAAACCTAAGATTAACCAATACATGGGCTTTTACAATAACATACATAACAGTTAAATCTCGTAGATTGCGATGAGCAGGACATGTGGTACGAATGTGGAATGAAAGTGGGGTTTTGTGGTTTGGATGCTTTTTGCAAGAAAACCAGAGGGAAAACGCCCAAGTATAGTGTGGTAGAATAACATTAACTATGATTTGAGGAAGTATATTATACAGGGGATGATTGGAAAACATTAGCTGAGGATAGGGATTTTAAGACAAGCTTATGTCCGCGCGGCCAAGAACCTACGGATTCGATAGTGCCAGTGAGTTAGTTATATGTGCCTATATAATTAATGTATGCTAGCATTATTGTAATAACAAGTATTTATGTCATAACCATATTGTTATACAAATTTTTCACAGATGTTGTTTATATTCTCTACCGTGAAGAACATCCTGACAGGACAACTGTAGATGCTTCAAAGGAACAACTGAAAACATGTGCTGGGGATGTGGATATAGTAGTGGATCAATCAGTTGTTCTTGATTACACTGAGAAATAACAGTTTGTAATGAATCAGATATTACAGATATTTAGAAGGTCAGCAGAGATATAATTATAGTTTTAATATATATAGAAATAAGTTGATAACGGATGTAGAAAGCATTTATGCATTTAATTAAATATATTTTGAGAATGTTTACACTTGTTTGGGAAATGGTATATGAAACTCCTATAGCCTATTTAAGAAAATAAAATGAATAAAATAAATACTATCGAGTTTTGATCTCCTTTTCAGTTTACCTTCTATCCCGGTTATGATCTGTTAAACAACATCTGTCTCTTGCAATATGAGTGTAAATTAAGCTAATTAATCGGCAAGTCCAATTTGTGATCCGATTTTGTTGGTTTACGCAATATCTTACTTTTGTAAATTAAATCATATCTATCCAGTTATGTTGCGAGAAAACAAATGTGGCAGTCGCTAGAACAAGTTTAAATGACTGCTTTCGGGTAAACCCCATTTCCTAATTATCGGATTTCTCGAATTTTGGAGAATATATCTATCGATGGTGGGCAATGTGAAATCTCGGAACTCCATTTTGGTAAATTTTACAGGAGAAACAAATAACTGCTTTAAATAATTATGAAATTTATACAGGAATAGTTTACATATATTTACTACAGAATACAAGTCAAGTTATTAATAAATTTGAAGTCCGTGTTCTCAACAGGTTATGCATCACATATTTCTGTGCTGGCTACTTAGAGTTATGTGGTTTTCAATGACTGATGGAGTTACGAGGTTTTCATACACCATAAGTCCCGTGTGCTTCCTTCCGAGAGTTTCGTAACTAAACTAACTTGCATACGCTTATACCTGAAGATGAACAATTAGGTTGTATTTGACGGGAAATAATAAAAACCGGGAATATTTGAGGGAGAAAATTAATGGTCTTGAAATTAATGCAAAAAAAAGTGAACATTATAGGATTTTATCAGAGATTTAGAAAAGACAGGAAAGGGTTTCAGGCTAGAACAAAATAATCAGGAATCAAAATGGGGATATGATTGCAGATTTCAGGAGTACATTAAATACATGGAAAAGTTACTTTGATCAGCTATTGAATGTACCTAAGGTAAAAAAAAGAGTAATTCTCAGATTCTCTCAACCGGGGAATTTTGTGAGCGCTCGCAGAAGCCGTATTCACATCAACACGTTTTTTAGTAATTGTACCGGGTTGTTTGCTAGTTAATACAGTGCACACTCAAGCAACATGAAAGAGAGAGCTTGGCTTAATGTGTTTGCGTGGTCGAGAGGTTTAACAGACATCATCTGCGTTTGTAACATCACGGGTTCGATTCCCGTTCTACTTTTATTTAAACTGAATGTTAGAATAGCATTTCGCCTGTAATATAGCTTCATATTTAATTTTATATTTGAGTTTTATGGCTTTAATGAATGCACACACAAAACACACAAAAGCATAAATTAATACCTTCTTCTAATAAATAAATGGCGAAAGAACGAAAGAACTCGAAATTAATATCTTCTAAAATGAAAAACTTAACAAAAAACAAATCTCCGCATTTATCGGGCGTGTATGGACCCTCAGCATCTATTACCGCCCTCAATCTGCCGGGCATAGATGCAATCAAATTTCTACAGGCACGTGGACCCCCTCGGAAACGATCGGCTAGAGCATCCCAGACGTCTTGAATTTGTGCCCATAAGCCATCTTTCATCTTTCGTGTATCTGCAGGCCAATTAGAGTTCATCTCTATTTTCATCTTAGCCCATACATTTTCGATTGGATTCAAATCTGGTGAACAGGGAGGCCAGTCTATCACTCTGATATCCTGACTCCCGAAAAAGCAGAACAGTTTTGTAAGCGCTCGACACGTGTGGACAGGAGGATTATCCTGTTAGAATGCAATAATTCCATCATGGGCTATGGTTCTCCTCACAGATGGAATCAAGATGTTCTCTAGTATAGCCTTATACTGCTCATTGTTCAGTGTGTCGTCCACTTCCACAATACACCCAGACCGTCCCGTGATATCCAGCCCCAACACGACACAGATACGCGATCATGACGAAATTGTCTAGCCACGTATTCTGTATCGTATCGAGACCCCTTTGGACGATAGATGATCACTTTGCCGTCATGAGTAGAAGAAAAAGTCACCTCGTCAGAGAGTACTATATATTTCCAATCACGATTGGCATTTTCCTCTGCAAAGGCGAGCCGAAACAATTGTGATTGTCTGTCGGGTTTCTTCTTTGCTGCTATCCGTGCAAAAAATCCTGCATCATTTAAACACCGCAGAGCTGTCCGAGCTGATCCAGGAAATTTAGTATTTTTTAAATTTGAGAGGCAATTTAGAAGGGGTTCATATGGGCTTCTGCAATTAAAGCTTCATTCTCTTGGGGAGTGGAAACACGTCTTCTTCCTGAACCAACACGACGGTTTTCTATCCCTTCCCTGGATAATCTCACCCACCTCTGAGCTGTAGATGCAGGGACTCTCAAACTCCTTCCAGCCTCACGAGCAGAAAAACCTGCAACGTTTACCAGTGCAAGGAGAGATTTCCTTATGCCTTTGTCCTTGTATGAGCCATGGTAAAACTTGATATGATTCATTATAAACAAACTTGTTAGAGATTGTTGCTTTTGCACAGACGTCTGCGCATCACAGTCTATTGAATGCAATACATTGAAATTACCTAGAACAAACCCTGAATGTGGTAAATATAATTGTTACAATAACGACTTTAACACTAATTTAATTCAAATGTCAAAATAAAATGTTGTATTTAATTCAAAAATATTTTAATACAATTATCACGAAAGAAAACTGCATAATTGAGGACGTGAACCTGCTAGTTTCATTAACAGAAACAGTGACTGCATGCTTTACCGCTGACCTAACAGGACACATAGGAGTGTCTTCAGTTCATGCCACATAACACAGTAGCTCAGGGACTGCGAAATTATGATTAGTCTCCTAATTTGAACCCAGCGCTGTGCCGAGTAGGACTTAGAAGAAATGTGCGTTCAAGAGATGACTCGTTTTTTTTGTCTAAGATTCTACACGCAAAAAAAGAATATTAAAGACGATGGTTTACAGACAGCAGAAATGTTAGTCACAGAACCAAGTGTATTAGAAATTGAAATGACGATAGAAAAATTGAAGAGTATAAAGCAACAGGTTTTGATGAGATCCCAGTGGAACTGATAAAATCAGAGGGAGAACATTTGATGGTCAATATATGTCGGTTTTGCTTGTAAGATTTAGGACAAGGAGACCCTCCAAATGAATGGAAAAAATCGATTATCATGCAGATCTATAAGAAATGAGATAAAACTGATTGAACAATAACATTGAATGTTATTACTTTCAACTTCTTATAAAAGTCTAACAAATGTATTAGTAAGCAGAATTACTCCCTACATAGATGATATAAAAGATAATCACCAATGTGGATTTAGAAGTAACAGTTATACAATAGAATAGATTCTTAATATAAGTCAGATTTTTCTTCCCTTTATTTTCTTTTCTTCTCCAGAAAAGCCTGACCAGAGGCTATAAGATGACAGCCCCATCACTGGTCTTGCCTTCCTTTGGCCAGCAACCAATCGAAGGGACTATTATTATGCTTTCAAGTCTTATACGAGAATTTCCCGGAAGGATCAAAACGCTGGAGGGAAAATTTTCTATAGGATCGTAACAGGCCTTGGCTTAATACTTGGAAGGAAGAAGAAGAAGAAGAAGATTTTAAACAAAACCGGGAATATAATAACTCTATATATCAACTATAATATGTACACTTCAAAAAACCATAAGATCCAATTAAGAGGAAGAAGTCATAATATAGTATCCTGCTGGAGTTCGTAATTCCTAAAAAGTTAGACTTATTCGAATGTGTTTAAACGGAACAAAGAGTAGAGTGCGTGTAGGCACTCAGTTTTCAGGTACTTTTCAAATTTACCATGGGT
This sequence comes from Diploptera punctata, assembly GCA_030220185.1. NCBI lineage: Eukaryota > Metazoa > Arthropoda > Insecta > Blattodea > Blaberidae > Diploptera > Diploptera punctata. Next base: position 764,723 of record JASPKZ010000432.1, read on the forward strand.
TAAAGCAAGGAGAAACACCATCTCCTCTACCGTATTATTCAATTTTGTACTAGAGCATGCCATCAAATCTTTAGAGGATAAAGAAGACTTATGATATTAATAAGCTGTAGAATTGTTAAGTGATAGCGAGGACATACAAAGGGCCACACACACACACACACACCACACACACACACACACACACACACACACACACACACACACACAATTGGATATCACTAAGAAATTGGGACTGGAAGTAAACAAAAATAAAACTGAATACATAGTCACACATAGAAATATATTATATAGCCTATAGGGAATAGACAGTTAATGGCAAATGAGGGACATTTTGAAGAAGTTGCTGAATTCAAATACATAGGAACAATAATTACAAATAGGAATCCGCGATGCACAAATAAATTAAAAATATACTAAGTTCAAGAAATGTATGCTATTATTCATTACAAAAACTCTTGTCTCCCAACTTTCTAAAAACATGTTAAAATTAATATATATATAAAACTGTTATTCTTTCGAATGCGAAACTTGGACGCTTACTTTAAAGGTGAAAAATAGTACGATGATTTGAGAATAAAATTCTTAGTAATGATCACAGAGAGAACAGACAGGTGAATGGATAAGACTACATAACAGTGAGTTACATTATCTTTATAGGAAACCACATATAATAAGAACATTTAAGTTTTGTATACTGTGATGGGCTGGGCATATGACACGAATGGGGAATGCAAAATGAGGCGTTGACGCTTCTTGTAGGAAAACCAGACGCCCAGTTGGTAGACCAAGAATGAAGTGCGAGAATAAAATTAACCATAATTTGAGGAAATTATATTATACAGGCAATGATTGGAAAACATTATTTCAGGATAGGAGGCTGGTATCGTGGAGAAACTAGCTGAGATCGGCGCGACCATAAACCCACGGGTCCAGTGAGTTAGATATACCTACAAATGTCAACGAGTGATATGTGGTCAGCACATCGCTGCAATAAGACATCTAGTAGGCAACTAGGATATTACTTGTATGGATAAAGCTGTTAAATTGTACACAAAGGCTTTTAATTCATACATATGGAACTGTAGAATTTTCAAATGATATGCGGAACTATACATAAAACATTAATGAATAAAACAATAAGAGATACTAGATTCAAGTTTTATAAAACATTGGCAGTTCCTGCATTATTTTGTGGGAGCGAAACCTGGGTAATGACCAAAAAATTGCAAAGTAGAATACAAAGCGCAGAAATGAACTTCCTTAGAAGAACAAAAGGCTGCACAAGATTGGATCGGATAAAGAATTAATATATAAGAACAGAGTTAAATATATATCCATTGAATGAGAAAATCAGAGAATATAGAGAGAAATGGTTTACACATGTGGAAAGAATGTATGTAACAAGATTACCAAGAGCAGCACCGAACTACAAGCCAAAAGGTTCAAGGAATGTAGGAAGGTCAGTGAAAAGATGGACAGAACAACTGTGAGGTGGAACAGGCAATTTTTGCCTAGCCCGTGAAGTGAAGAAGAAGAAGAAGGCTTTTAATTCAGGTTTGTGTACCTGAAAATCTTCAGACTCGGGACCCAAGGCTTAAAGTCCCTTCCTTGGATCTTTCCATTCATAAAATACATCGATCCCGGACGGATTTGAACCCATGACATCGGGACTAGAGGCAAGTTGCATAACCACTAACGGACCACATTTACTTTTCTCGTTTTATTTCAGTGTTATATACCGAGATTCGTTGTGATAATATAACATTTCAACATGTAGAGCGATTTTTAATTTTCGGTGAACCCTCACTTCTAATGATCCGACTTATTAATGAACTCGACCTTAATTTTCTTAACTGATTGGTAGAATCAGAGTTCGTTTTCAAAAATAAATAAATTTCAAACATAATATGTGGATTTTAATGAAAGCAGATTATTTTTAACCAAAGACTGAAGTGAAAAAGATAATACTTATCATAAGTAATGCCACGAGTGACTTCCAAATTATCTAGAGAATTTGTTTTTTTTTATTATTCATGTCTAATATTACTATATTGGTGAAATTAAAAATATGTATACATGAGCGATAGTTTATAAGACACGCTTTGTCCATTTTCCATAATGAGTGTTTTTCCCATGTGGGTGATTCTAAACTCGATAAATGATTTTATCAAATGTCTGAAAGTATTACAAGTGTCGTGCTACACGTCACTCCGGTCTATTGAATATAGTTTATATCACCTTCTCGTCAAGAATATTTGATAAACCATAACTTAAAAATTCACCAGAGAACAAACATAAAACATGACTTCGCAAGTGGATTTATTCTTACAAATTAAATTCAGTTATTATTTATCTAAAATGTTAGGTTTAGCGCCTTTCTCCATCATCGCTGATAATGGCACCGAACTAATTAAATCGTCCCGTACTGCGTTGATTTACAGTACATTTTTCACTTTGTTATTCGGAATTTTTTTGGTCCCTGTTCTTGCTTTAGGCAATGACGATAATACAGTTTTCTCCGTCGAATTTTTCAGCGAAATGATAGAAAGTTTGTCGGCGTGGGTTTCATTCTTAATGGTAAACATCTGCTGCTTAACTGAACGTTCGTACATCGCAGAATCTGTTAACAGATTGTATGCAGTAGAACACACGACAAAATTTATATCCCCAACAAAACAGTATCAAGTTGGCAACGTCCTTGCATCAGTTCAACTGTTGATTGGATTTTTAGTGATTATATTGCGGGATTCTAATGTCATAATACGAATTCCCGGTTCCATTATTTTAAAAATTGTTCAGGTCGTAATAATATCGTTGTATTACTATAGCACTTATATTGTATTATTCCAGTTCCTCAATTTAATTTCTGCAGCTTGTAGACATTTCCATAATATTAACAATCTTCTTGTATGTCAAGAAGATAATTTGTATAGCGAGGAAATTTCAGCAATACATATAAAACTTGTCCGTCCGATAAGATCAACAAATGAGAAACAAAAACAAATCTTAATAATAATGAAACGTTATGACGAAATGCGCGATATCTTGGACATGATTAACAAGGCTTACTCCAAGCAGTTGTTATGCGTGGTGGCAAAAACGTTCATCTGTTTAGTTTATGAGTTGTACAGGGAATGTCTAAACCTCTTCACACAAAGAAGCAATTCTGATTCCATCGATACACTGATAGCGTTCATATGGATCTTTTTCAATGCTTACATTGTATTTTGGCTGTCAAACGGTTGCAGCGTGACCAGGATGGAGGTAAGTTGTTTTTTTTTTTTTTGCGTATTTAAATACGCCTTTTAACATCTAGTTCATTTCAAATAGCGTCAATTTATTTTTATATTTAATTATACTGCGAAATAATTAATATGGTGAAATGAGTTTTGGTAATGAAATTCCAACCCAGAAATTGTCTTGACGAATGAGCACAAACAGGAAAAGTACTCAGGTGTCAGGTTGCTCGGCACCGGGACCTCCCGAATACGAGCCTCGACTGCTATAGCTTGATCTAACTCACTCGGTTGGAGGTAATTTACCATATCATTACTATACATCAGGTACTAAATTGTAATATTTACAATGGGAAGTCCAAAATGGAATGGCCTTATAAGAGTGTAAAGATTTATACACATAGATTTTATGTGTCAGTGCACCCTTTAATCAGCATCACTATATAGTATATTTTAAGTGTAATACTATATTAAAATAATAATTCAATCCGTAAACGTGAATGACAAAACGAGGTGTGTTCAAGGTTCAAAGGTCTCTGAGTTTTTTTTCTCTCACGAACTACTTACATAAAACATTTGAAACTTCCACTAATCTCACTGCAGACATACAAGTTTTTTTTTTTTCCAGATTGTAAATGTGATGGTTCCATGGCCAGTGCTTAATGCTTCTTGAGCAGTTTTATTGAGCACTGCAGATGCAAGAGCGGCTCGAGTGGAGAATGTGAAAAAAAAAATAGCTAAAGACAGTCAGGCACGTAGGGGGCATGAGTAACCGCACTTCAAAGTTCTTTTTCACAATGAAACCCCTTAAGTTCGCGGCACCCATTTTGAGGAAACTATATGCATTTTCATTTCCTCGTGATGAATTGTGCACAGATCCCAAAAATATGCCAACTTTTGAGACGATATATTTCACACTTACACGGAAATACTCCAAAACAACTTCCAACCCTCATGCATCCATGATGACTGACCTGTAGGTACGAGGTCGAGGTTGTTTTGATTCGTTGTTACACGACATCTATTGCATCCATTAACATATATTTCCCACATTTTTTACATAATTATATATATTTCACTCAAATACTAAGAATTAATGGGTGTTGTAACAATGCACAAGTAAATAAAACGAATGATTATTCGCTGTTATTGTAACGGGAATGTCACCACACCTCGCTCTAGCTCCAGTCTGTGGGGTTCCGTGTGCTATACGGTGCTGCAATATATTTTATGCATTTAAATCAGTCAATTCTGGGCTACTTTAAACCGAAGTCGGATTTCTTGCCTCTTTGAAAAGGTCATCTGCAAGTCTCTTTGTTCGCTTCTTTCAAGTGGCCTTCTACTCGTGTGAGACCATAATACACTTGTTCTTCCAATGTAGATTTAGTCTGTCCAATGCTCTTGTAACCTCGTAGATAGTTGTCCATAACTATTTTTGTTGTGTTCTCTTGACGTAATATGTGACCAAGGAATAGAGTCTTCTACTCTTCAATATTGCTATTACATCCGGTTCTCGATGAAACACTCTTAATTCTCTGTTCCTTCTTATTCTCCATCCCACATTTTACTTAATAGAATCAAACATTTTTCGTAATATTTTATTTTCATAAGTAATAAGAGATATTCCATTGACGAAGATTTACATAATATTTTAATTAAATTGCATGTTTCAATCTGCTATCAGTCCTGAGGGGAGGGCGGAATCGGGGACCTTACAACTTGTTCCACCTCATACGAGTTTGTATAAATGTATAATCAAGTAAAAAAAAAGTAGACCTAAATGTTATGCACTGTTTTACAGATTTAAAAAAAAAAGAAAACAAGTGGGTAATGTGACTTGAAACTAAATCCGTCACGCAGGAACTCCATAAACAAGCGAATTCCTTAGAAAGTCGAATTTATTAATATCGGTAGGTCAGACCACCTACAAATTTGTTAACATGAACTGGATGACAAAACATTAAGTATAATACGAACCGAATCCTTCTGTTTGTGTTTAATTAAATTATCAATAACTAATTTAGAATAACACCGCTATCTGATAAAGCATATTAAATTATTTAGCATAATTATGAACGGACAACGGAACGCATAAGAATGTGAACAGAACTACGGAAGACAACAAGTTTATGTTGGATAGGATGGCAAGGATAAGCAGGAATTGCATCTCTACGAGTACGGAAAATTTTAAGTTCTAATTTATTATTATCATTGGTTATAGTAAAGTGCAAATAATGAAATGACTATTGCGATTTAATTCTAATTTAAATTTAATTTTAGGATGGATGTTATTAAGTTTTGAAACAAATTAGAACCGCAACAATTTTCATTTCAGTTAATTCCTTTACGAAGTGTGGATACATATATTGGGATTTATTTGTTTCTACAGTGCAACCACCGAGGCTCAATAACTTATAATTTAATCTGTGGTATTTACAAGTTGCTTTACTCATTATTTACAGACGAATGGGACGGCGTTGATGGTACACAAGCTTGCGAATAAAACAATGGATCCAGCTGTTAAAGGCGAGGTAAGTTCACATATACAGCGAGATTCGGATTGAAATCCTATTTATTTCTTTATCTGATTAAGTTTTCTCCGTCATTTTCACCACGCGCTTAGGTGAATATCAGATTGCATATATTTCATTTTTCGCACATCACAATATAAGTGACAGAGGAATAAGAATTTGGATAATTGGTGTTATTGTGTTCTAAGTGAATAATGATGACGTTGAAAATAATAATAAATAATAATTATAATTGGCTAAAGAGTTCACTTTTGGCTTAAGTTTTCTTATAAAATTCTGTACCACGACATAGCCCTCCCCAATTTATTTTACCCACAGTTTTTACATAATTTGTCATTCCACCTTCAAGGAGTTAGACAAGGGTGTAGTCTATCACCCACTCTTTTTAATATATATATCGACAACATTATGAAGCAATGGAAAATTATAATGGACAATGGCCTTAGATTGAACAATAACTCATGTATTAATAACTTACTTTTCGCCGATGATTTGGTCTTACTACACCATGATGAAGATCTGTTACAATTGGCTGCTTACAAACTAAATGCAATATGTAGCGATTATAATTTTAAAATTTCAATAAGTAAAACAAAAGTAATGGCATTTTGTGGAAGAAATACTCTGCGTGCAAAAATAGTAATTAGAGACGAAATTATTGAACAAGTATCCCACTTTAAATATTTAGGATGTGACATCAGCTATGGGTATGATAAAGATATTGAACACAAAACACATTAGTTTCAAGCTATTTGTGGTACAATAAATAGAACATTGAATAATAAAGTCCATAAACAAACAAAATTAAAATTTTATAAAACAATGGCTGTCCCTGTCCTTTTGTATGGGAGTGAATCTTGGATTACCACTACCAAACAAGAAAGTAAAATCCAAGCAGCCGAGATGAAATTTTTAAGAATAGTAAAAGGCTGCACTAGAATGGACCAGATAAGAAACGAGGATATCCGTGAAGAACTGCAGATCTACTCTATAAAAGAAAATATATTTAACAAGATACAGTGGAAAGAACATGTAGAAGAATGGAAGAAAGAAGATTACCAAATAAAATCTTCCATTATTTTCCAAGAGGAAGAAGAGATGTCGGACGTCCTCGGAAGAGATGGTCTTAGATATATTAGTGAAGACGGAACAGGCAACTCTTGCCTAAACCAGGAAGTGAAGAAGAAGAAGTCATTCCACCTTCCCATTAATGTTAACATCTCACCTAGCGTCGTATTTCTTCTCGCAGGTGAAATAAATATTTTTATTAAGACAAATAATAACGACAACCACAATAACAATTAATAATAATAATAATAATAATATTTAATATTGATCATGAAAATGATGACAACGACAATTGATTATGATAGTTACAACAATGATAATCATAATGACAGTAGTATAATAATAATCACATTAATAGTAATAATAATAGTAATTGATAATGACAATATAATAATATAACAATAATTAAAATAATAATATAATATCCATCCATAGTAATTCTGCCCGAGGGCAGATCTTTCACAGCAATCATAGCATTTTCGTGTTATGCTTTGCAGCTTTGCTAGGGAATTATAGGTGTGGTAGATTCCTGTTGCTTTCCACACCGGTGAAGGATGATGTTGATAATGATAAGGATGATAATGATGGCCGGATGACTTTTGGAGACCGTTGGGCCCTAAGCTTCCTGACATTTGTCTTACAGGTGAGGAAAAACCCCGAAAAAAACTTCACCCAGGAGCCTGTCCTTACCAGGAATCGAACCCGGGCTCGCTGCGTGACAAGGCAGCATGCTTCCTCGAGACCACAGCAGTGGACTAATATAATATAATGACAATATATATTGAAACCAATAGTTATGTTTTGAATTGAACCAATGATATTGTCAGAAAAAGATAAGTACATATTAAATACATGGGAAAGAAAATATTAAGGAAGATATAGATGGAATAGTACAGGAACAAGATATATGGAGAATTGGAACGAACCAGGAATTGAAAGAATTATATAGGGATTTAGATCTGGTAGGAAATATTAGATGAAAGAGACTGGGATGGGAAGGACATGTGTTGCGGGTGGAACAAGAGAGAGGTACAAGAAAGATTTTAGAGGGAAACCGGAAGGAAGAAGAAAGGTTGGAAGACAGAACCTAAGATGGTTAGATAACGTTGAAGAAGAATTAAGACAACTAGAAATGAAAATATGGAGGCCGAAAGCTAATAATAGAGAAGAATGGACAGTTGTTATGAAGGAGGCCAAGGTTCTTAGAGGACCGTAGAGCCAAAGGAAGAAGAAGAATGATAAAGTAATAATAATATTTTATTCAAACTGGCAGAGTTAAGGCTATAAGGCCTTCTCTCCCCATCAATTAGTTAAAAATGCTGTATACTGCAAAAAGAAAATTATATAGAATAGATAATTATAAGTAAATACTTGTACAAACGAACAAATTGAAATTAATCAAGTCAATATTTTTAGAGAAACGAAATATCAGAAATCATATATTAATCTGCTGAGGGCCTAATTTCAAATTTTTGAGATTTAAATATCTTTTAAAGAAGTCCGGCATCTCCAAATATTTGTGATAAGGTACTTTATATTCTGAATGTTTGGATTTAAAATTGGTTAATAATATAACTCTACAGCAATGGATACAGGACAGGAATTAGAACAGTGAGTGAATATATGAACGAACGGATGAGTCATTACGGAAATGAGCGAATAAAAAGAAGAATGAACTAATAAATAAACGAATTAACAAATTGTTAGCAGATAAGTAGGGCATGGCAATTAATGATTTTGCATCTTTTTCTTATGAAGGTTGAAACATTGCTTGCATGTATGAAAATGTATGGCATTAAAAAACGGATTAAATAAAAACAATTCGTTAGGGCATTTTTTTTTTGCATTTTCTTAACTTTTTTAGGGATAAGTCATGTTTTGGCAATTTTTAGGTCATTTTGAGCATTTTTTACACTTTTCCGGAAGGCTGTGACATTATTTGTATTTGATTTAAGATTTTTTATTATAATTCAGTATTTTTCCTTGTCAATACAATATCTTGGAATTAAGTACGGTAGTTGTTTTGCTAACTACTACCCCTATTTTTCAAGGCATGTGCATAATGAACTTGCCCACTTCTAGGAATTTTATTCAATTTCTTAGAGCTTATGCCAGCTTCTACCCTTATCCTGATTGTTAACTGCAATTCAATTGTTAAAAGTGCACTGTATAATTACAATGGATTTTCTGCAATAAAATGTACTGTAATGTGTGTTTTTTAAATACTTTTCTTTTAATAATTTGATGTTAAATGAATATTTATGTAATTCAGTAATCAAGTGAGTACTCAATCTAAAAAATATTATTTTTATTGGTAATTCTTAACTTTTTATTCATAATTTTTTTATTTTATTGGTCTTTGTTTGCATTTTATAGGTCATAAATGCATTTTTAATTTTGCATTTTTTACCAATTTATAGGTCATTAAATGCCTTGCCCTACAGATAAGTTACAACTCAATGGTAGTAACGAACTATTGGTATATTCTGATATGTAGCATTATTAGTGATAGTGAGCAAATAATGAAAGCTAACACACACATTTGATTAAATAACACAAAGAAACTGGCAGTGGAAGTAAATACGAGTATCAATAAAACCGAGGGAAATTTTGAAGAAGTGGCTGAATTCAAATACCTACGGACAATAATTATACATAAGAATGACGTATGGGCTCAACTCTGGAAACAGGTGCTATTGTTCATATTACAGGGACTCTTGTCATCCTGAGTAACTAACTAACTCACTGGCAATATCGAGCCCATAGGTTAATGGCCGCGCGGATATAATCTCTCCATACATCCTTATACTGAGCTAATGTTTTCCAATCATTTCCTGTATAATCTACTTTCCTCAAATAATAGTTAATGCTATTCTCCCACTTCATTCTTGGTCTACCAACTGGGCGTTTTCCCTCTGGTTTTCCTACAAGAAGTTTCCACGCACGTCTTTCATTCCCAATTCGTGCAACATGTCCTGCCCATCGCAGTCTACGAGACTTAACTGTTCTTATTATATCTGGCTTCCTATAAAGGCCATTTAGTTCACAGTTATTTGGTCTTCTCCATTCATCTGTCTATTCATCTCTCTTTGCTACTCTCAAAAAGAGTTAAACTAAAAATTTGTGAAACGGCTATTCTTCCAGTTATATTATACGAATGCGGAATATAGTCTCTTACATTAAGAGAGGGAAAAAGAATACGAGTATTTGTGAATTGTTCTTAGAAAAATATCTGGACCAAAGTGAGATGAATACACAGGTGAATGGAGAATAATATATAGTGGTGAGGTACACGATGTGTATGGAAAAATAAATGCAATAAGAACATTTAAGTCTCACAGACTGTGATAGGCAGGTCATGTGCCACGGATGGGGAATGAAAGAATGACATAGAACGTTCTAGTAGGAAATCAAGAAGGAAAACACTCAGTAGGTAGTCCAAGTATAAGGTAAGAAAATGATGTTAACCATGATTTAAGGGAGGTGAATTATACAGTGGATGATTGTAAAATATTAGCTCAGGATAGTGATGTATGGATAGCTTATGTCTGCACGGGCATGAACCACCAGATTAGACAGTGTCTTAAGTAAGTTACATAGTGAATTAATGAAAAAATAACCTAACGAAAACAACACATGAATTAATTATTATAATTATTGAATGGATATCTGAGGACTAACTAAACTAACAACTAACTAACTCACTGGCACTATCGAACCCGTAGGTTCATGGCCGTGCGGACATAAGCTATCCATACATCCCTATCCTGAGCTAATGTTTTCCAATCATTCCTTGTATAATCTACTTCCCTCAAATCATAGTTAATGTTATTCTCCCACCTCATTCTTGGTCTACGAACAGAACGTTTTCCCTCTGGTTTTCCTACAAGAAGCTTCCATGCACGTCTTTCATTCCCCATTCGTGCCACATGTCCTGCCCATCGCAGTCTATGAGACTTAACTGTTTTCATTATATCTGGCTTCCTATAAAGGCCATGTAATTCACTGTTATGCAAGTCTTCTCCATTCACCTGTCTGTTCATCTCTATTTGGTCCAAAAATGTTCCTAAGAACTTTATTCTCAAATACTCATAATCTCCTTTCTTCCCTTGAAGTAAGAGTCCATGTTTCACATCGAATATCTGAGGACAATGAATTTTATTTTTAAAATAATACAAAAATAGAATGATGGTATGAATGTGTGAATGTATAGTCTACCAAATAGACTATAACATTACAATTTTAAATGTGTGTGAAAGTATAGATCTACAAAATAGACTAAAACATTAAATACTTGAAATGTTCTTCATTTCAGCTTAAACTGTTCTCATTACTGCTGCTACATCGCAAGGTTCAATTCACTGCATGTGGATTCTTTCCATTGGACTTTACACTTCTCTATTCGGTATTTAATATTATTAAAAATTGTTTATTATACTAAGTGGTTCCACCAATATTTATGTTGAAAAATATACTAAAATGTTAATTTTTTTAGGAATTCACACTATGAGGTATATTCATTTAGATAAACTTTTTATCACTCACATCATATTATCTTTCGTTTTATTTTTTAACTAGTTTCGGAACTTCACACTTTAGTTTCATCTTCAGTAATTTCGTGACCCTTGCGTTGTTCTGTCACATTGAAGAGCCACCTCTCGCTCCCTCTGTTGGTAGACGGGGAAAAAAAAACTCGTATTCAGGTCATTTCCTCTGGGAATTTCAAAGTTCATTAATTTCTCCTTTTCACTTTTTTTGAATGTAGATTTTTTTCCCCAAATAGCGAGTTCTTTGGATTTTTCTATTTTATTTATATACAGTATTTTAATGTTTACACATCTTTCTGTGCCTAAAGTTTTATTTTTCATCTCCACTCGTCTCTCTCCATCCAATCCATGTCCTCCAGTCCCCTGGACCCGCCAAAGCCTGTCCCAAGCCAGATTAGAAAAGGGTGAGGGGGAGGAGTAACAGCCTCGTTGTTCAGTACGCCCGGCTGATAGTACCCTGTACTGCTGCCTTGCATTGGCTTGACAAAGGCTAGAGGAAAGAACCTTGACCAAAAATTACCTGGTCCTCCAGGTTGGGGGTTGCTGCATCAGGCCAGCTCCCTGTTCGTCACAAAAAACATAACAATGCTAAAAAGCCTAAAGATTTTTCTATTTGTTTTAATAATTTAGCCTTCCGATCGATAAGATATTTTCCCGACCATGCATGAGCAGTCACTGCAGGTTATTCTACTTCCCCTTTCTCAACATTCCTAAGATGATCTTTCACTCTAGTTTTTAAATTTAACTTAGTTTTTCCTTTGTGACGTACATCGTGAATGATTGGCATGCTACGAGTTAATGGTAAATCCTAAAAATTGGATAAACGTTGGTAAATTTCTGGACAAAAAGCGAAAAATAAGAAGCAATACTCATTCAAGAATAAATAAATAAATATGTTATCAAAATGTAATATAATTAATTCCTAATAATTCTTCATAACCTAATTAATGTATAATATTTTTGTACTGTTACCTAATTGTAATATTATTGTGTTTTTTTCTTTTGTTTTACGTTATACTATTACCAAACATTAGTTTATTGTAACGGACTGTCAACAGCACGTACGGCTTTCTGCCCGTGCGACCCATATTTATAAATAACATTGTATATATCTTACTTTTAGTCTAATAAAGTCCTACTACTAGTAGTTTTTCCTATGTAGACTTTCTCTCATTCTTCGCATTTAATCTGATAAATCCCTCATTTCTTTTCTACTTCTATTTTCTCATTTTTGTTAAACCAACACCTACGGACTTCCTAAAAGTCACAAAGAAGGGAAGAAAGGGAAACCGATTATTAACAACATAGGGTCTCCTATATATTATTTATCAAAATGGTTGTGTAATGAATATAAAAATAATGAATGGATTGAAAACTTTTCAATAGATAATTCATATGAATTGGCAAAGAAACTGGAAAAAATATAATTTGAATCATTGGATAGATTAGTTTCATTTGATGTTTCCGAGCATTCCAAAGGACAAAACTATGGACATTTTAGAAAATTGGCTTGACAGAAATAGGATTTAAAAAGAAAATATATTTGAATAAAAAACCTTAACTAAATTATGTATTGATAATATGTTTTCAAATACGTACAATGGGATATTCTACAAACAAAATTCAGGACTTTCGATTGGAAACCCTTTGTCTTCATTTTTAGCTAATCTATTCATGGTGAATTTTGAACATAAGTTAATAATTAGTGGACATCATTTAATTTTCAAGTTTTGGTGCAGATATGTGGATGACATAATTGCAATAGTTAGTCATAAACAGGTAGATGCTGCGTTGAAATTATTGAAAATTCAAAGTCAAGCTATAAAATTCACTATGGAAACAGAAATTAATAGAGAAATACTATTTTTAGATCTTAACTTAAGAAGGAATGAAGGGTAAAAAATAGAATTTGGAATATACAGAAAAATACACATATAAATAACTATATAAAAGCTTCAGTTTTCAATCGCGTGGCTCACAAAGAAGCAGTTTTCTATAGTTCGATAATAAATTAGTGAACATATCCATGAACAAAGAAAATTACGAAAAAGAAAAAGAACACATAATCAACATGGCTACAAAGAATGGATTTGAAGAAAGAACGATACACAAGAACATAAACAAGTTCAAAAGACAAAAATTATTAATTGAACACTCTTCCAAAAGAAAGAGAATAGAATGTAAAATTCAAGAAATTCACATATCATCCATTGAAGCACCATTGGTTTCAATTTTTTTTTTAAGATTTCAACATACAATTGGCACCGACAAATGACTACAAAATCATTAGATTAATTAGATCTAACAAAAATGAGAAAATAGTATAAGAAAATAAATCAGGGATTTATAATATTAAATGCAAAGAATGTGAGAAAATCTTCACAGGAGTAACTAAGAGAACCAAATTTGAAAACCGTAGAGAAAGAACATCTTAGGAGCCAAGAAAGGGAAAGTAGAAAATCTGCAGTTACTGTTCATGAATGGCCGGAAAAACATCTTATCGAAAAGAAGGCTAAATAGAAGACAAATAGAAAAACCCAAAGAACTCACTGTTTAAAAAAAATCTACATTAAAAATAAACGAAAAGGAGAAATTAATGAACGTTGAAATTCCCGGGGAAAAAACCTAATTTCGAGGTTTTCAGTCTAGCAACAGAGGGGGTAAGAGGTGGTTCTTCTAGACTGAAGGTAAAACTGAAGTGTAAAGTTCCGAAACTAGTATAAAAAGGAATAAAACTTATGAGGTGAGTGATAAAAGTTTACCTAATTACTAAAATATTGTTATATGGAAATACGTAAAAATAAAGTAATGTGCTATAACATTTTCCTATAATCAAGCATTTTCTTAAGAGTTACCTAATAGCTTGCCAATTTGTTTATAATTACAAACTGAGAGATATAATTAATTTAAAAGACAGTACCTAATTGTTGGAAATTTGAATGCATTTTGAGGTATATGTTTTGAGAAATTATATTTAGCTTCATAAAATGCCTATAACTAACTACTGCAGCTTCCACTTTGTATTCCTGGAGACTATTAGACGAAAAAAAAAAGTATCTGGAATATTTTGATCATAGTGATGTACATAGAAATAAATTCTTAAAAGAAGCCAAAGACTTGTAGCAACTATTTTTTCTATTAATATCAACGTGTAAATAATGTTTACCAAGAAGTCAACTTAACCTGAATTTTAATGCATTTTGATATTAACATTTATCAATGGAACACCATTTCTTTTATAAATATCCGATAACTTTTGAAATCTGGTAAAATTGGACAAACATTTTAAACAGTTCTCTTGTTATTGTTACAGATTGTGGGAGCTGTCACAACCTACTTGATAATACTTATACAATTCCAACTCACATACGAAAGCAAGCAATCCGTCAATGTTACCTCAAGATAAAACATATATGAGATTACTTTACCAGATGCAGTAAATACTGTTAGTTCTTCTGTTCTAATTATTCAGGATTATATTAAAGAAATAATTACAGTTGAGAATAATCCACAATTACACTAACAGCAATTCATATATATATATATATATATATATATATATATATATATATGGTATGATAAGAAAAATAAATGCCTGGACGGGATTCGAACCCGGATCTCTGAGTCTGTACCTCAGCGTGATATCCATTACACTATCAGGCGAATCCAATTCAAACACTTATTTTATATATATATATATATATATATATATATATATATATATAATAGTAATATAACAAAATTATTTATTTTCCTTTTAGTTTAATCTCTTCTTTTATAGGTACTTTTATGTGCCCCATGCCGCCCAGACATTACAGCGACAAAACCTGTCAGGGGAAGATCATCTGCATACTATTTTAGCCACACAAGGACATGAATTACTTCCCCAGATGAGTGATCAGCTCAATGCTAGAGCACCTCTGAGACAACATCAACAGACCAGGCCTTTCATTCATTTATACTAAATAAGGTAGAAGCGATGCTGTTTATGATGGCCAAATGGTGATTGGACACTTTTAGGCATTAAAGTTTCCCAATATCTGCTTTACAGGTGAGAAAAAAAAGCCTGAAAAAACTTTAATCCAGGAAACTTACCCTACTTAGAGATCGAACCTTATCACTCTTGAGAGTATAGCAGTGCATGTACATAATAATAGTTTTATTCAGACTGGGAGAGTTTAATATGATCTACAAAAAAAATGTGCTGAAACGCCAGAATCATCTCACAAATTAATATTATCTACTACTATCATAACTAACTAACTCACTGGCACTATCGAACCCGTAGGTTCATGGCCGCGCGGACATAAGCTCTCCATACATCCCTATCCTCAGCTGGTGTTTTCCAATCATCCCCTGTATAATCTACTTCCTTCAAATCATAGTTAATGTTATTCTCCCACCTCATTCTTGGTCTACCAACTGGGCGTTTTCCCTCTGGTTTTCCTACAAGAAACTTTCATGCACGTCTTTCATTCCCCATTCGTGCCACATGCCCTGCCCATCGCAGTCTACGAGACTTAACTATTCTCATTATATCTGGCTTCCTATAAAGACCATGTAGTTCATTGTCATGTAGTCTTCTTCATTCACCTGTCTGTTCATCTCTCTTTGGTCCAAAAATTTTCCTAAGTACATTGTGGAAACAAGCCCTCGTACGTCCACTGCCTAAAGTTAAAACGCCCTCAACCCCGAACGACTTTCGACCCATTAGCATTTTACCTACTCTTTCAAAAGCTCTGGAACGATTAGTCCATAAACAACTGACTGAATACCTAAATGATTACAACCTTCTAGATCAATTTCAGTCAGGCTTCAGGACAGGACACAATACAAATACTGCTCTACTAAATATTTGCGAAGACATACGCGAAGCTGCTGATAATCGAAAACTTACCATTCTTACATTACTGGACTTTAGTAAAGCATTCGACACGGTAGACTTGGACTTATTGTTGCATAAACTTAAAAACCTCTTACTCTCTGATAGTGCCACGAAATGGTTCAATTCCTACCTTCATGAGCGCCAGCAATCTGTTATAGGAAATCATACATTATGTTCTTCTTGGTCCTTCCGTAAAGCTGGGGTTCCACAGGGTTCGGTACTTGGACCTTTGCTTTTTTCAATCTACATAAATGACATATCTAACTCCCTAAAGCATTGCAAACATAATTTATTTGCAGACGACATGCAAATCTACATCCACACAGACAAATATTCACTAAATGACGCTGTTGCCAAAATTAACGAGGATCTTGACTCACTAATGACTTGGACAGTTAAATATGGACTGCAATTAAATCCTACAAAGTCACAATCAATCATTATGGGTCATCAGAGACTATTATCTACAATTAACCTAAACACAGTTTCGCATGTGTCACTAAACGGAGTTCAAATCCCTTATAGTGAGACAGTAAAAATTCTAGGAGTATTTATTGACAAAAACTTAAATTGGAATACACAAATAAACCATACATGCAAAACAGTCTTCTCAATAATACATTCATTAAATCGTGTAGGAAATTGTTTGCCATTCGCCCTTAGGAAAATGTTAGTAGAAACACTTGCAATGCCCCATTTTGATTATTGTGACACTCTTTTTACAGACTTAAATATTATTTCCACTCAAAGACTTCAACGTGTTCATAATTCTTGCGCACGTTTTATTTGTGGTATTCGCAAATTTGACCATGTTACACCGTCCCTGGAACAATTATCGTGGTTTCGTCTAAGAGATCGTAGAACTGTCCATTCCCTATCCCTTCTCTATAAAATACTTCACACATCATCGCCTCTAATTATTTATCACGCCGCTTCATCAGACTATCCGACACACATAATCTTGACATTCGATCCCATCAGCACATTGTCCTTTATATCCCGCCTCATCACACTGTATATTATTCATTATCTTTTACGGTGTCACTTACCAAAACATGGAATTCCCTTCCACCCTATGTCAGAGACTGTCAAACTATAACATCCTTCAAAAAACAAACTAAAGAATTATTTAATAACAAACTGACTTATACACCTCACTGATAGTATTCTTTTAGCAATATTAATATATTTAATTATTTATGTAAATAATATTAAGAATAACAAATATTTTTATTTGTTTTGTTTTAAATATTGTATAATCGTAAAATTAGTTTTCTATATCTCATTATTTTCCTGTTTTTTATATACACTAGACAGGGACAATTTAATATGTCTTGCTTGTATACATTTTATTATTAGTTTTAGTCTTAATTTTAACTAATATTAACTGGTTGTATTATAGATCGTAATATGTATATTAGATATTATCTTTTGATCAAATTTTTACTTAGTGTTTAATATTAGAGTTAATTAAGATTGTTATATTCTTATGTAATATATGTTTGTCCTGGTGAGTGGAAGAGAAGGCCACATGGCCTTAACTCCACCAGGCTAAATAAATCTTAAATCTTAAATCTTAAATCTTTATTCTCAAATACTCGTAATCTTCTCTCCTCCCTTAAAGTAAGAGTCCATGTTTCGCACCCATATAATATAACTGGTAGCATAATAGTTTTATATATTTTCAGTTTAACGTTTTGTGAATAACACTGAATTTAAAGATAAAAATATGCCATTTATTATACCCATGCAGTTTAATGCATCATGCCTTAGTGAAAGGACTGATTTGATTCCCAACGAGGGAACAAGCAACTTTTCTCATGAAATTTTGGCCAGCACGGGACTCGTGTGCACTCACCATTGCACAGTGATCCAGAAAGCGAAAAAATCTGTAAAAATCTGGAACTCACTATTTAGGCTCCAAATCCATACACATGTTTAAGATTAACAATTTTAAGAGTATAAAATATTTGGGTCCACATAATTGATGAGAGAGCTTTAATTGTTTGTTATATGCAACGTACGTATTAGTAGAGATGTGAAATTCGCGAGTCGCGATAACGCGAAATGCTCTAATTTTGTCATTTTCTTGTACTATTCCTTAACCCCTCTGCCCATAACCTCAAGAAAAGCATTTATGAATCGCGAAATAACACCCAAATTTAAAATTGTCGACGAATTCCAGAGATTTTTTTGTTCTGTTCGCGAAATTTTCATAATGAGTTTTTAAACACTGTTTTCGGATTCCATCTTCTTTTTAATTGCCATATCTGATGGCGTCATATCTGCTTCCTCCATGCACTCTTGCAAAGGGAAATGGTTGCAACACAGTTCACAACAGAGAGGTAATATTTTCTGTCTATTTCATGCTCAAATATGGTCTGTCCATAGATTTTAAGTTCTATGGCCAATATGAATTCCAAGAAATATATATTTCTCAGTACGGGGTTGTGGTGGGTAATCGAAGCCGGAGATTGAAATCTCAGAATTCAGAGATAGGCTTACTCACTATGGTTGCTTTTTCTGAAAAGATAAATTTTGCTTACATATTATGGACTACGATTAAAGTTTCATGCATTTTAGCGTATTAAATCGATATCAATTGTACAAGCTAAAAGTTGACCTTAAACTACTGGATGTATAATTTTTATTGGGTTTAATATAATAAACTAGGATTAAAAAGACTCAAATTCACATCTTTTTAGAATAGCACTGCCAAATTCCCAATAACATCGAAATCTTGAAATTTTAAAACGGATTTTCCCTAAAAATAAAACCACTTTCACGGATCTCTACGTATTAGTTAATGACTGATTTAACAAACACAACATATTTACGAGATACTTTGAAAACTTATATTAATCTATAATCACAGATAGACCTATGCATTTGGATAATAATGACAATAATAATATAATAATAATAATAATAATAATAATAATAATAATAATAATAATAATAATAATGACAATAATAATATAATAATAATAATACATGAACTATACACCAGATTTTATGATCCAACAAATTCTGTAACTGCACCTCTGCAAATTATTCATTAAATATCATTAAAATTGTAACAACGTACTTTACTTTTCAGGATGTAATTATATGATGGATAGATATTAGCATGTCTTTCTTTTGCTCGTGCTCTTATAAGCTTATATTGCATTTGGCTTAAATTAGCTTCAATAATAAATTAAATAGCTTATTTTTTTTAAGGTTTTACTAGGAGTTGTGATTCTGTTGATTTCCAGATTCGTAGGATTTTTATCTACTTCTTGTTTGAGTTAAGACAGCTTCATTTACCAGTTCCCATGCTTTTCCTCTCCTTGTTCTTTTAAATGAACTTTATTTCCAAAGGCGAGTTCTTTGGACGAGTTTTCACGTTGAAGTTCTTTAATCTTTAGTTTTTTAATGTTATTGCTAAGAAACCTACGCTAGGGCGTATTCTTTTTTCTCAGACAGCATACGAATAGATGAACTAGGAACTATTCCTTTTCACTTCTGTTAAATATTTGGTACAGAACCACGACACCTCCACACGAATCTTTTTTCATGCAATCTTCAGATAGACTGTCAATGTTTATAGATTTTAATACAAATTGAAATAAATATTTGATTTTATTATTCCAACCT
Organism: Diploptera punctata; assembly: GCA_030220185.1. Lineage (NCBI taxonomy): Eukaryota > Metazoa > Arthropoda > Insecta > Blattodea > Blaberidae > Diploptera > Diploptera punctata. The sequence continues at coordinate 784,629 of JASPKZ010000432.1, forward strand.
TCATCTGATTTTTCATGGAGAACTTCGTACAGTTCTGTTCTAGATTTGTAGTATTCCATTAGGCAACCGCAAATTACACATTTGGACAATATGTGTGGAAGTTTAAATATTAGCAAGCTTAATAAACTGCCCTATTTAACGGATATTGCACACTGCTTTATCAGCTGTCAGTGATTGTAGCAGGAGAATTCCTGTCCTGAATGCAAGCACACTTACATACACGGGCTTCAAGGCCACGCGTTATATGCACAAAAAGAGTTAATTAACGTGCTGTTAAATCAAAAGTAGCAAACTAAACTTTAGCAAAAGTTCTTACCTGTGTCAGTTCACTAACACTTTAAAGTATACTTGAGTTTAGAAATCGTCATGGGAAATGGCGGCGAATGAGTTGTAACTCAAGATAACTTTAAACTTTTCAAGTCCGAAATAAAAGTTATTAATTTTATTAATATGATGATAGTATGTACAATATTGGAAACATTCATACGAACATGACATTGTTTGGGTTCCAAATTAAAAATGTTAATGATTACACTACTTTCCATTTACATTATTTCATTTTATTTTATTGAATGACATACTGTGCTAGTTTTATAGGGGTGGGTGTTCCTAACAAGAAATTTATTTACAAACTTAAACATTATTTTAATGCAACAAATATTCATAAAACGATGTATTACATGTATTTATGCTTTTAACATCTCAGGTCATTAAGGTTGTAATTAAAATTTGGACATGGATTAGCAACAAATTTTGCTTCAAATTCCTTTACGTGTCGTAAATCAATGGCACAGTTTTACAGTCCTATTGTAGTAAGTCATAGTCCTGAAAATATCTATTTACCTCCATGGCACGAGCAGCGGCTCCTGACCCCATATCCTCATGTGTCAATCCTGGATGTCGTTTTTCACCTTGATTTTATCAGTTTAATTGTATTATATTAAAATCAGTCTCCTCCTTTTTAACATTCAGAATAGGTCAGATCATTATTTTGCAGTTACTGACTCTCTAAGAAATGCGGCTACCAGATTGTATACATAGTGCACGAATGTAAACAGATTCTGCTTGCGGGATATATTAGAAAAACATTCGTAGTAATTGATTACACCATAATAAAAAGAAATCACTCTATACGCTTTCTTAAACGTATTATTTCCCAGGAATTTACGTTCCAGAAAAATATAATTTACATCAGAAATTAATAAATAACCTATAATGTTGGTTATAAATAGTTTGATATATTTCATTTTTTCTCCCCTCGGGTGGATTCTTACAATATTGCGATTGTTTCGCAATAAATAATATGATCTGGTTGCAGTGATGAACAAATGAAGGATAAGAAAAGTTTCTCATTTGTTTTGAAACATCCTCACTTCGTGATTCGTGAATTTATCGACAATTTGGAAATCACCCGTGGCATTACTTATGACTAAAATCATAGTTTGAGAGGTCAATGTAAGTTAAACTTGTATAAATTTGTATATTTGATCATCATTTCCCTTAAGTATTAAAATATTATTCTTCCTTTGAAAACAATGGTTGCTTCAACCTTGAATATGCCTCATTTCGGCAATTGCGAATTACTGTTAACCGACATGAGCATACAATTTGGACAAAGACTGCAACGAATTCATAATGCTTGAGCGCGTTCTTCTACATGCAACCTCCGTAAGGCCTGGTCTACATGTAACGTTTTGTCGTCAGTCTTGCATGATCAAATAAGACTGACAAAAAAATCGTGCGGCTACACTACTCAAACTTCTACTCAGTCTTTAGGTCAATCCGCCGTTTTGCTTGTACACAAAGCTCCAGCCCATCATTTTTTGAGAGTTTGTCAAATTTCATTCAGTCCATGCAAAACGTCCAATTTGCCGCAATGTTTTGTTTGACAAACTTGGTACGATCATCAAGACTGGCGAAAAAACGCTACATGTAAACCAGGCCTAAGTCGGATCACTTAACTCCAGCATTTGTAATATTTACTTGGCTGCGAAAGATGAAAGGTATATTGATTCTGATTCTTGAACAACATTTAGTTCACATTATCAGTCCTTTACTTTTCAACTTGTTTCCATCCACTATTTTCCCAATATAACGTGAACATTTGATTGAGAAACAACTCTACTTTTATACCTCTACATCAAACAACTCACTATTCCTCTTTTTTTTGTATCGTTTAGGTGTTTGGGATTCTCTGTCCTCATATGTCAAGATATGCCCGTCTCAAAAACAGCTTAGATATACGCTTATGGAATACTTCCTCATACATTATAGTATAAAACCAAATTATAGTTATACTTTATTGTTGTTCTACATTTTATACTTTCAAGTCAATTATTTATTCTATTTCTGGATTATCATTAGACTATTATAATTTATATTAGGGCATATACTTTTTAATATCTCTATATTTTGAGTTATGTGTTATTAATCAACACTTTTGAAATTCATATTAAAGCATCCTTGAGTTACGTAATAAGATGTTAATTATACAATTTTTACCTGGTAAGTCAGTCGTCTTCAACTAAATTATTAAGGTTCTTCAAGTAATTCTAATATAGAGTGTTTCATCTTCTGCGTCCCAGTTAAAACACAGAAGATGAAACATTGTTTTCGAAATGCCTCCTCAACCTATATAACACCATCAGTTCCAGTTCAAACGCAGAACATGAACCATTGTTTTCGAAAGACCTCCATATTAGAATAACTTTAAGGTTAATAATTTAGTTGAGGACGACTGACTTACCAGGTAAAAATTATATAAATTATCATCTTATGTGTTATTAATTTAACTACAGATAATTTATTGTTAATATCTGTATAATTTTGCCCTGATGAAGTGGAAGAGCACCAACATAAGATGAAATGAATTACAAAAAAGTAGTGTAAATCTATAAATGACTAAAAATCTTAATATTAATAGTAGTAACTAGCTTTCTTCAAACATCATATACAGTATATATACAACAATATGTCTTACGTTAAAATATAAAAGTAAGTATGGCATTCATTCAAAACGAAACAATAAAATTTAAAAAAATTATGCTACATTGTAAAATTTAATTAAAACCATAATAGGTTTGGAAACAAATTATAATTATATAATTACAGTAATCACCATTTTTTAAATTATTTAACATTTAAACAACACAGTGTCTTTCAGTACATTTACTGTATCATTTATTGTTCAGGTTTATAATAACTTTAAATAAGAACCACATTTATTGAAATGAGGATCGGTTTGTGGCACACGTCGCATTGTGTATAAAATGTTTAGTTTCAATAAATGCAATTTATTGTTCATATCCGCATTATAAATGAATTCATTGAACTTTTTAAACACATAAATAAACTCAAGGTCACAGTGAGGATACCAACTGTTGCACAACGACTGCCAATGCTGATCCATATGTCATGTTGCACTGCAGCCTGGTTCTCACCTGCAAATATAAGAGATCGGATGTTCAAGCATTAAAAGGGTAGAAAAAAACTGAATAAGAACTTAGAATTGAGGCGGCCAGAGGAAAAGGGGTACAAGTGATAAAAAAATAGTTTGGAGAAAATTAAGTTTAAAGATCAATGAGAATATAAAATTCCAGAATATCTGAGAAGTATCATAAATTGTGTTTATGTTCCTTATATATGAGTCAATTTATCCGCAAAATATAAACAGATTCTATATGAACATTAGCCCATTCTATAACTTTTTTTTGCATTAAGAGTCACTTGTACCCATGTCCTCCAAACAATATTTTGAAATAAATTGTCCAAGAAAAGTAGATTCATATCAACTTTTTATTATGACTGGAAATACGTACTTATCCAAAGAGTTACATATTACGACAAGATTAATTGACAAAATCAGTCTTAAAGTTCATTGCAATTAAACCTGCATTCATGGATACATTCTCTTACCCGCCTCTCCACATGAATGTTTCCCTTCCTTTCTGTATACTGTTTGCCGACATTCCTTCCTCTTTTAACTTTATTTTGTTCTCCAATTTTCTGGTTAACTAATCCTCTTTCTTCCAACATATTGGAGCATCGTCTTCTTCTGTACCCTATAATGCCAGGTTCTCCAATGCCATTTTCATTGGAATGAGTTAAGAAAACAAAAACAGCACCAATGATCAATCTTCATAGCCTATTTAAAAAACATACCTTTATTATAAACATTATTAGATTGCAAGTCCTGTAGAACTAAATAACTAAATCATATTATATCTTTAGATTGTTAAATAACTTCCAATTATATCAAAATATATTGCTAAAAAGTATTATTTTATAGTATACAATTGTGAAAAAAATATGTAGATAAAGTAGTTAAAATATTTTACTTACCCTGAAGGCTGAGGTTAAGTTCATACTCATGTTCATCAAGTTCTGGTTCAGACATAATAATATTTGATAAATCAATAAACCTCGATGAATCATCAGCACTATATTAAACACTAATAATACAATAATAATCTTCACGTAAAATTTGTTGGAAACATTAAAAAAATACAACGCTCCAAGCTTGAGTCCACCTAGCTGTTGGAAACTATAGATGTACCCCGTCCTCCACGTAGAAGAGCTGTTTCTCTGAGTGATTTTTCTAAGAGTCCACTACATGTCAGAATCTGTCAAACTCACACAGGCATCAAACAGTTTGTCACATTAGCGAACAATCCTGAATTTATCTATTTTTTTATAAAATGTCACTTGTACCCCTTGTCCTCTGACCTCCTCAATTGTAATATGCCAAATTAATCATCATCACGTTTGGTACTACAACTCTTAAGAAATTAGTCCTGATCTCCGGAACAACAGCTTGCCATTCTGTTCAATATTTTATTTTTTGCCTCCAATTACTGTTTCCAGTTCTTGTCAAATCATTCTTTACATCATCCATCCATCCATCTAATCTTGGGTCTACCATGTCTTCTTTTAGAGTCAAGTTTTGCGTCTAGTATATCCTTGACGGTTCGGTTTGTGCCCATTCTATATACATGTCCCAACGAGTCGACTATCCTTGCTTTAATATCTACTATTAAATCTACGCCCACCGCTGTGGTCTCGAGGTAGCGTGCTGCCTTGTCACGCAGCGGGCCCGGGTTCGATTCCCAATCGGGACAGGCTCCTGGGTGAGGTTTTTTCTGGGGTTTTTCCACACCTACAAGACAAATGTCAGGATACGTAGGGCCCAACTGTCCCCGAAAATTATCCGGCCATCATCAACATCATCATCATCATCCTTATCATTATCATCATCCTTCACCGGTGTGGAAGCAACAGGAAGCTACCACACCTCTAATTCCCTAGTAAAGCTGCAAAGCCTAGCATGAAAATGCTATAATTGCAGTGAAGGATCTGCCCTCGGGTAGAATTACTATGGATGGATTAAATCTATGTCTTTGTATAAAGCTTATAGTTCCTGATTACTCCTAATTCCCCAGACTCCATTATCTCTAGATGTGCCATATATCTTCCTCAATTTCTTCCCCCCTTTCTTTTTTCTTCTCGTTATATAACCTTTTCTGTTAGTGTCCAGTTTTCACTACCATCTACCATGATAGTTTAATTACTGTTTTGTGATATCTTACTTCTTTTTATTATATACGTACCTAGAAGTTATACTTTTGTTCAGTGGTCTTAGGCAACGATTATCATAACAAATATCTCATTAATTTCGACTAAAATGTCATTGTTTTTAGTAACAAAAGATCTTAGATGTTTGAACTTCTGGACTGGCTCATATCGTCTTCCATTTAACTCGTTATTACTATGAATATTGTCAGGAGGATTGTTAAAATATTTTGTTTTATTATTTCAATACCTGCTTGAATTGTTATCCATCGCATTTGCATTTGTTCTAAGGATTCTTCAAGATAATGTTCCTTGCCAGGAGAACAACATCGCAAATCCCAATATCTGTATGGATCGGTTGAAAATGGTGACGCCTGGGTTTAATTTAAGTTTCTAATGATTTTTCTTAGCCAATATTGAAGATAAGAGTCGATAATGAATGCCATTGCCTAATTGTACATTTGGTCTAATTAATGCAACCAACATTTAATTTGCGGGATATTATAAGCAAATGTGAATACGTCTATCCTAACTCGCAAAAAAGTATTAAGTGTAGAAATAAATGAGAAATTTGGATCTCAAGTCAGCCTTTTGTTGATGAAAAAGGGATGTTTATATTTGTTCATATTTAAAGGGATGAAGAAGTACTACAAATGTGTTAAATAAGCTAGAGACAGTTTTAACAGCAAATTCATTTATGTAATAATATTTGCAAATCATTTTGAAATGTGTCTGTAATTATAAAATTTGCACCTCAGTGCCTCAATAACTTCTTTATAATTTTTTTTAATGTTGAGTGATTCCGGGCTTTGTGGCCGTGGTCCGTTACTGGTGTTCCTACCAGACGTTTCTCCCTCAACTGCGGAGGGCATCTTCAGTGCATTCACAGTCGAGCCTCCGACCAGGAAACAACATCTAGAAGTACTCGCCACTGAAGATACCCTCCGCAGTTGAGGGAGAAACGTCTGGTAGAAACACCAGTAATGGACCACGACCACATAACCCGGAATCACTCAGTATTATGATTACCGGCCGTGAAAGCCTGCATTCAACAATTTTTTCTATTTATCTCAAAATTGCTTAAATTGGAATTAATTAGATTTAAAAGTGGAGACGTCAATTATTTAAGATTCATCTATAGGGCATACTGCGCTGTGTTTGGTACGCAGGTGTAACCCAAATCCTTAGATGGTTCCTGCCCAATTGTACATTCCACTGTATCAATAGGAGTAACAAAACACCTCAATGTTTTTAACTAACATGATCTTGAAATACATGAAAATTATTATATGAACGAGCACACTACTGAGGAATACAAGTGTATATCTCACTGAAATAGTAGGAAGCACAAGGAAACTTACTGTTTTATACCAACATTCTCTTAAGATACATACCATTGAGTACAGGAATGTGGATCACTACTGAGGAATACACGCGTACATACAAGTCTTTTTATGAATGTTCTCTACGTTACTTACCACTGAATATATTAACGTTCACCACTATTGAAAAATGCATTGTATAGATATACAGGGTGCTCTGACATTCCCTTTATAAACTTCTAGGACTTGTAGAGGGGACTGTGTTCATAATTTTTAGAATTGAAAACCATATCCGGAAACATTACCAACGATGCTAAGAGCAACATTCATTGCGCGCTGAATTGTTCGTGTGCTCGTTGACAGGTTCCCATCACCTCGATGCATTACGGGCTCTTTTAATTCGGGTGCGGCGTCTCCGTGGAGCACCACAGTCATTCCTGCTGGCGGTGAAGGCACCCCTTTCTCGAAAACGTTGCTTAATTGTGGCGAAAAATGTATGCGATGGATTTGGATGTTGTGGAAAACGATCTTGATGAAGGCGACGAGCAGCCCTTCCATTACCTCGAGCTTCGCCATACAGAAGGATCATGCCAGTGTATTCAGTAAACGTGTACTCAACCATATTGCTCTAACACTGAAAGACACGTGAGTGAGGCTCGAACCAGCTCCGAGAGGTAGGATAAACGTCAATTGACACCACGTGAATCCGATGTATGCGCCTTTTCATCATATAACTTTGGCAGAAGAATCTATTACTTGTTGAGACATGTGACGTACGTTCAGGCAATGCTTGTTTTCAAACGGTAAGTTTCCGGACATGGTTTCCAATTCTAGATATTATCAACTCAGTTCTCTCTACAAGTCCTAGAAGTTTGTAAGGGGAATTTTAGAGTACTCTGTATATCTCTCACTGTGTTTAAAGGAAAAAGTCAATGTTTCTCAATAACATTTCTTAAAGTATTTACTAATGAGAACATGAACATGGGTAACTAATGAGAAATACACGTGTACAAGATACTATGTTAGAAATACAAGACACCTCACTCTTTTTCATCAATGTGCACTGAAAGCACTTACCATTGAATATACTGATGTTAACCACTGCTGATAAATACATGTGTACCATGTAGGAAACTCAAGGCACTTCACTATATTTCATCAATGTGCTCTTACGGTACTTACCATCTACAATATTTACGTTCAACATTACTGAGCATTACATGTGTACATACTATTGTGTTAGTAGGAATTTCAAGCACCGCACTCTTTTTCATCACTATAATTTTAATGTATTTGCCATCGAGTTTATTTCGTACACAACTACTAAGGAATACACATTTTACATAATACTGTGTCAATAGATAAAAAAGCTCCTGTCGCGACAGGCCTACAAGGCCCTTAGCCTACCATCCGGCTGCTGGCCTCACATCCACATGTGTCAACCACAGAGGTAGATGATAATCAGCCAGTGTAGGGGTGACATGTGGTCAGCATGTCGAGTCCCCCAGCCATTATAGCTGGTTTTCTCAACCTGGAGCCACTACTTATTGTAGCTACCCAAATGCATCACGATACTGGGTGGGCACCGGTCCCATACTGGCCGAAATACCATGAGAAAATTTCTTCCCCCATGGAGACTCGAACCAGCGCAAGTCCCGTAGCTCTGCGCCAAGGCTTCTTGCCTTAACCACTCAGCTACGGCGCGGGGCGTATCAATAAATAACACCTCATTATATTTACCAACATGCCCTAAAAGCACTTACCATTGAGTACATGAACGTGCACCACTACTGACGAATGTTTGGATAATGAACACGTGTACATCCCACTGTCACTCTGGTCAGCTGTAGGAATCACAAGACGGCTCACTGTGGTTCCGCCACTTGGTTCAGTACTGCGGAAAGTAATAAGTCTTTACATTATACACACAATTAAAAAAGTTGTAGATAAATCTGTTCTAACACTTTGATATAACTAAAATCATTTAACATACAATAATGAAAGCATTTCATATTAAGGGAGGAACATAAAACAATTTTTAATGCATAAAATATATAATATTATGTACCAAGTATTTTTATGCATGTATTCTTATGATAAGTAGATGACGCCACAGTCGCATCAAAATGGTCATTCATAAAGTTGCATTTCATCTCCAGTTGTTCCGATATTTGCGAGTTCAAATTCATACTGCCAGATTGTTTACAACTCTACGGAAATTAAAACCTTGTATCCCTTCATTGTTTATTTACTGTACTTGCGAAGGAACGTCTTTGCAAAATAAGAGGTTTCAGAAACAAAACTGATCATCCCTTTCGCTAACAGATTTCAATTCTGAAGCAAATTCACTCATTTGTTAAACAATGTTGATAACAATATTTTTTACATCTAGTAATCTAGGTGCAATTATGTTATGCTGTTTTTAATGATTATGGTGGTGATAATAATAATAATAATAATAATTATTATTATTATTATCACTATTATTGTCCACTGCTGTGGTCTCGAGGTAGCGTGCTGCCTTATCACGCAGCGGGCCCGGGTTCGATCCCCGGTCGGGGCAGTTTTTCTGGGTGAGGTTGTTATCGGGGTTTTTCTTCACCTGTAAGACAAATGTCAGGAAAACTTTAAGGCCCAAACGGTCCCCGAAATCATATGGCCATCATCACCATCATCATCCTTATCATTATCATCATCATCATCATCATCATCATCCTTCACTGGTGTGGAAAGCAACTGGAATTTACCACACCTACAATTCCCCAGTAAAGCTGCAAGCATAGCATGAAAATGCTATGATTGCAGTGAAGGACCTGCCTGCCATCGGGTAGAATTACTATGGATGGATCATTATTATTGTGATAATAATTATAATTATTTTACTTAAACTGTCAGTATTAATGATCCTAAGGGCTCTAGTTCCTCTTAACTGTAAAATATAGGCCTATATAAAGAGTGTCTTTATACAGGGCTTCCAATATAAAACCGGACACGCCTCACGGGGTTTCACCCGTCAGGCTGCGCTCTCTCCTCGTCCGCATTTCACTCTGCCAGCCGCAGAGTGTCCGGTTTTATACTGGAAACCCTATACAATATAGGCTACATACCTATCTCGAATGAAAATACTAACATAAAAATACACTTAAAATAAATACATTAGTTTTAAGTACTACAGAATTCATAAATAATTTCTAATTTATAAACGACTCATAATCTGATATATAAAATTAATGTTTGCTTGTTTGTTTGTTCGTATTTTATGCGCGGTCATACCGTTGCTCCGATTGTGATGGGGCTTTTTGCAAAATGTTCAGGGGATTCCCGGAATGAACATAGGCTATAAGATAGTTGTAATACCCAACCCCTTCACCCTTAAAAATCACCCTTTGTAATGAAAAACGTGAAATATAGTCACTATTTTGGCGCTTAAATGGCTTACGCTGCCTAAACCGTAATAAATATACATGTACACAGAATTGAATATCAAAAAACTCTACAAAAAAAGTCTGCGACAGCATATGTTTACCTTTTACGGATAACTCACAAGAACCATTTTTGTCTTTCATTGATGCCAAGAAGGTCGGAATAAGTAGATTCCCGGGCAAGCGTAACAGTGCACGGAAGGTATTCTTTTAGGCTATAACGAATTTTATGTTGAAGCTCATTTATGCCAAGTACATCGGTATACGTAGGTTCCCGGGCAACGCCGAGTAATCAGCATGTTGTATCTTTACTTATAGTGTTTGCTTGGATATCAAATTTTGGAAAATGAAATTTTATTTACTATTTGGATTTTATGAAAGGTAATTTGGAAAAGAAATTAATTATTTTATTGTTGTTTTAGCTGCAATAACGAAGAGAGCAAATTTATAATTATTTTTCCTTTTACTTATTCAATTAAACGTAAAAACACATTGTCATTTATTTAGGTGTAGCAGCGCACGCCATGCACTATTCTCTCTACTATTTAATTTGTACTTGCCATTAAATCTTTAGAGAATGAGGAAGGCTTACAACTCAATGGTATTAATAAGCTGTTAGTTTATGCTGATGATGTATTATTATTGGCCGATAGCGAGGAGATACTAAAGGACAACACGCACACACTATTGAGTAACACTAAGAAATTAGGACTGGAAGTAAATATCAATAAAACTAAATATATGGTCACGTAGAAATTCATTATATAATGGAAATGGACAGCTAATGACAAATGAGGGAAATTTTGAGGAAGTGGCTGAATTCAAATACCTAGGAACAGTGATCACAAATAGGAATGAGATGCACAAAGATATTAAACATAGGCTCAATTCTGGAATTGCGTGCTATTATCCATTGCAGAGACTCTTGATGTCCCAACTCCTTTCAAAAAACATTAAACTGAAAATATATAAAACTATTATTCTACCAGTTATATTATATGGGTGCGAAACATGGACTCTTACTTTAAGGGAGGAAAGGAGATTACAAGTATTTGAGAATAAAGTACTTAGGAAAATTTTGGACCAAAGAGAGATGAACAGACAGGTGAATGGAGAAGACTACAAAACAATGAACTACATGGTCTTTATAGGAAGCTAGATACAATAAGAACAGTTAAGTCTCGTAGACTGCGATGGGCAGGACATGTTGCACGTATGGGAAATGAAAGACTTCCATGGAGGCTTCTTGTAGAAAAGCCAAAAGGAAAACGCCCAGTTGGTAGACCAAGAATGAGGTGGGAGAATAACATTAACTATGATTTGAGGGAAGTAGATTATACAGGGAATGATTGGAAAGCATTAGCTCAGGATAGGGATATATGGAGAGCTTATGTCCTCGCGGCCATGAACCTACGGGTTCGATAGTGCCAGTGAGTAAGTAAGTAAGTAAGTATGTAAGTAGCAGCGCACGCCGGGTATTAACTAGTATTCAAATACAAGAAAATAAATGAATGTAGAGCTCCCACAAATGTTCTCAATGTTTGCTTGAAATAATCTATTGATCGGAATTTACATTGAATATGCCCGCACCCGTTCCCTTTATTTCTCTGATCTTGGTGTCTTTGTATACACAATCAATTCTTGCAAAGTGCGTTTTCTACTCACAAAATAGGCGGCGAGCAATATCTTAGCTTTTTCATATTCTGAGACAGAGAACGACTTCTCATTGTCTGTAACAGCTATCACTAATCAAATCGTTGTAACGCATAACACGGAATTCTCAACTTGAGACTTAAATAATTTACTACGCAAGTTGGCTTAGATGATAGCTATTGAGACTCGTAATTGGGAGGTCACGGAGTCAAAACCCGGTGTGTAGTAACCTAACTCGAACTTTCTTTAGATTTTAAAATGTTCCCACGACAAATGCTGTGTTGGAGTAACTTCATAATCACAATTTCATTTATTTAAAATTGAAGTAGCGAACTTTCAGAACACATTAAAATACAATATGCATATATAGCCTAATAAGTTGTTAAAACATATATTCGTCTATAGTAATTCTGCCCGAGGCCAGGTCTTTCACTGCAATCATAGCATTTTCACGCTATGCTTTGCAGCGTTGCTAGGGAATTATAGGTGTGGTAGCTTCCCTTTGCTTTCCACATCGGTGAAGGATGTGATGATGAAGTGATAAGGATGATGATGATGGCTGGATGATTTTTCGGGGACCGTTGGGCCCTAAGCTTCCTGAACATTTGTCTTTCAGGTGAGGAAAAACCCCGAAAATACCTCACTCAGGAGCCTGTCCCGACCGGGAATCGAACGTCCTATGTACGTTTGTTAACATGAGCTGCAAATAATCTCGTAGATGCCTTGAGATTTTAAAGGTATGTTATAATTTGGATATATGAGTACTTTGGAGATTGTGTTTTCAGAGCACAAGATAGTTTTAATTCTATGTTTTTGTTCCAATCGGTTTATTTTATCGGAAGTACCTTGTACATACTGTAATAAGGCAGTACCTATGGTTTATTCTTTCTTCTCTGATGTTCTTGGTTGTTTCTTCCTCGTTTAACACTCTTTCCATCGAGTTTTCTCGGAACCATTGGCATCAGCCAACGTTGAATCTGTGACTCAGAAAAACCCAAGAACTTTTCTTTATCGGTTCGTTTCAGTTTTCTTATATGACAAATTAAATTTGAAGAGAAAAATGTATGCCTAAATCGGGATTTTAACCCAATATCTCTGGTTCTGTACACCAGTGCTTTAACGATTTAAGCTATTAGACATCACGATTTAAACCAATACGATTTCCGTGCGCCAGATAGCAGTGAACTTTTGTTCCAATAACGCCATCTAGCGGTTTCTTAAATAAGAGCACTTTAAAATGGAAATCAACCTATTACATTTGTAGCACATAAAGCTAATATTCGATATTTAGTATTAAATTTATCACTTCTCATTCAATGACACTCAAGAATAAAAGGAGAATATAACTGTGTCTAATGTCTAGTGAAAATGTTTATATCTAGAAAGACAAACATACTTATGTACAAGGTTCTCCTTAGACCAGTGTTAACATATGAATCAGAAACTTGGACCATGTTGAAATCTGATCAGGAATTATTAGGGCGTTTCGAAAGGAAGATATTTAGATCCATATTTGGTGCCGTGAAAGACAATAATGTATGGAGAAAGAGATAGAATAATGAATTGTATAAACTGTACAATCTGAATTTTGTAAACATTAATAGATTGGCCTGGGCTCGACACAATATTCGTATGGACAGCAAAAAGATCTAAACAAGAATTTACAATGAGCAACTTCTTTGGCCAGAAAAGTTGGATGACCTAAATTAAGATGGGAGGATAATATAATTCAGGACATTAAGATTAAAAAAAAACTGGAAGAACGAAGCTCAGGACAGGGAATTCTGACATAAGCTTCTGAAGGCTGCCAAGGCCCACCTGGGGTTGTCGAGCCATTGATGATAAAGATGATCATGATGATAATGTCTAATGATTTTTGAGTTAACAAATTTTGAAACTGATAATGCACCCTCAAACAGGAAATGTAGGAACTGTCACTATATTAAACTCACCTTGTAGGCGTATATTTTACTTTGCTTGTGAGTTTGCTGCCATCTTTATTCCAGGTCACTTCAGGCGTCGTTGCGTGGTTGACTGGCGTCATCACTCGACATGTTAGCTCTATGGTGCTGCCAGTCTTGTAGTAGCGGTCATGCACAGAATGTCCGTGCTCATCCACAACCCGTAACTCTGGAGCTGAGAAACACACAAACTTCATTATCAAACACGAGTGAATTTTCAGCTTTTACAGACATCTTTATTGATGTCGTTGATGAAACGTTGAATTTCTTCCTTATGTTGGAAAACTGTTAGTGGTTAATTCACGTAGACTCTGGACTTCCCATAACCCCATAAAAAGCAGTCACATGGAGTAAGGTCACAAGATCTGGGAGGTCATTCCAAGTCGCCACGAACTGAGATGACAGACTGAGGGAATTGTTCATGAAATAGGGCTATTGAATCGCGGAATGTGTGACAGGTCTGACAGATCTAAAGTCTACATGAACAAACCACAAACAGTCCATCAACTTAAGGAAGAAATTCAACATATCATAAACGACATCAACAGAGATTTCTGCAAAAGGGTCATCACGAACTTCAAAGACCGAGTAACTGGCTGCTGAGTCAGTATAGGTGGATGTATGCCAGATATAATTTTCCGCACTTAAATGAAAGTGTATGTAGATGAAGAAAATATTTCGATTATTTTTTACTTAATTGTCGTATTTTTAAAAATTGCATAATATATTATGGAATACCCTAATAAATGCAGGCAAGTTTTAATAGTATAATATTTTTGTGAACTGGAATATTATTTTATTTCATACTACGTCTCATTTAAATATTTTTCGATTTTATAAAATGCAGAAAAATGAAACATTGGAGAAATGAACAGAAACAAAAGTTCCTCCAACATATGAATGAACAACGGCAAAATTGTTTAATAATGTTACAAATAAAAAAGTATACAATAGATATTAAATTAATTTAATCAATACATGAATATCACTAGTATTTATTTAATTATAAAGCGAAATATAAATAATTTATGACACGTTACATACATATAGTCCACCGCTGTGGTCTCGAGGTCGCATCGGGCCCGGGTTCGATCCCCGGTCGGGGCAGATTTTCTGGGTGAGATTTTTATCGGGGTTTTTCCTCATCTGTAAGACAAATGTCAGAAAAACTTTAAGGCCCAAACGGTCCCCGAAATCATGGCCATCATCACACATCATCATCCTTCACCAGTGTTGAAAGCAATGGGAAGCTACCACACCTACAATTCCCTAGTAAAGTTGCAAAGCATAGCATGAAAATTATATGATTGCAGTGAAGGACCTGCCCTCGGGCAGAATTACTATGGATGGACATACATATCGGAAAGTTCGGGTAATGTGGACCCTTCTCTTTGAGTGGATCTCTTAATATCTTCTTTAATTAATCTATAATTATCTAGTATGCATCATTTAACATAATTCTTATTGTATGTATAATTTAACTCTGGCGAAGTGGAAGAGAATACCTTACGGTCTTAACTCCATCAGGTAAAATAAATAAATAAACTCTGTAACATAATAGGCAGTGAGACATCACGGAAGAAGTGCCGCCTTACAGCTTCTATAATAAGAAAGTATTTTAATGAGAAACAAAAAATATATATACATACAGGTGTGAGATAACGCTCTAGCGATCGCAATTTTTCCCCCGAACTTATCTCGGCATCCAGCCACAGTAATTCTGCCCGAGGGCAGGTCTTTCACTGCAATCATAGCATTTCCATTCTATGTTTTGCAGCCTTACTAGGGAATTATAGGTGTGGTAGCTTCCCGTTGCTTTTCACACAGGTGAATGATAATGATAAGGATAAGGATGATGATGACCGGATGATTTTTGGGGACCGTTGGGCCCTACGCGTCCTGACATTTGTCTTACAGGTGAGGAAAAACCCCGAAAAGAACTCATCCAGGAGCCTGTCCCGACCGGGAATCGAACTCTGGCCCGCTGCATGACAAGGCAGCACGCTACTCGAATCTCAGCATATAGCAACTAATTATAAAAGTAAGGTCGATTTCGTTAATCTACAAAATCGGGCCGTTCCAATACAGTCGTACTTTGATTTTTTTGTTTTTGTAACATATCTAGTGAATGAAATAAAACGAGGAAAGTATTCTCCAAAAGTCAGCTAAATCCGATCATTAGAAATTAAAAAGTGACTTTAGCAGGTGTCAGTTTGGTTTGTTGTAATGTAAACGCATCCCTTATAATGTAATTAATGAATATAATACTTGGATAGAAGGGGTACAAGCAGCTATGAATATCAGAGGATTGGAGGAAGATCAATGGATGGACCGAGAGGAATGGTGTTTGGTTTCCGGAAGACGGCGGCAGCTGCCATGATACCGGATGATGATGATGATGAAATGAATATACACCTATGTCGTGAAAACCAACAAATTCGGACCATAAATTCAACTGGTTGCAAAATTCGCTTACTTTTTAAATTGTATTGTAAGCCCATGTTTTCCCTTCACAGAGATTTAGGCGCTCTCCCCCTACAGGGAAGAATTTGAACCATATTAATTTAGTTACACTTGTTTTCGTATAGATGTCATTTTGAGTGGCCCGTGGTCAGCGTTCCGCCTCATAATGACATCTAGCAAACCAAGGTAGTGATAGGACGGGAAAATTCGGTAAATTTTGCTTAGAGGCCTTTTCATTCAGACTTAAGGATTTTTTACGAGCCTGAAAATCATCAGACTCGGGACCCACGGCTTAAAGTCCCTCCCGGAGGACTTGCTCCTTGGATTTTTTCGTCCTAAAAAATTCATCGAACCCCGGCCGGGTTTGAACCCGCGTCCTCGGGACTAGAGGCAAGGAACATAACCACTAGTCCACCGCTTTTTACTTTTTAAATAAAGCTTTCTTATCATGGTGTTTAAAAAATATTATATTTTTAAACATATTTAATACTTCGCGTTGAATAGGGATAAAATATTGCGAATATTTTTCGTGGAAAAAAAGTATAAGAACGTTTCCGTGTTGTCAGAAGAGCAGTGCAATTCATAAGAATCTCCATTTCATGTGAGGAGTAGCCTGCAGTACATTCAGTTGGTAGTTTATCCAAAGCAAGCTCTTCTACTGGCTGAGGAAATCCCAGCCATTATGTGCACGTATTTCACACGAGCAGAAAGAAACCCCAGAGAATTCGTGTCCTATTCTTAACAAATAAAATATTGCCCATCGAGCATATGCTTTGTTTCCGTCTTGCATTTTTTTCTGGAATACTCACACTATTTATTATCCAACGTCTTCAATTTCCATTTTCGTTATACTTTTATGTCCAGTTCGTTCTCACGTTGAACTATATCTAATATACTATAGTTTCGAAGGACTCGTCGAAATTCATTAGAGCTATTTAGAATAGAGACAACTATTTTGAAGAGAATTTAAATACATTTAAAAATAAAGTGTAGTTAAGAGAGGACAGGAGATTATGAGTATTTGAGAATAAAGTTCTTAGGAAGATTTTTGGAACAAATAGAGTGATGAACAGACAGGTGTATGGAGAAGACTGCGTAACAATGAATTACATAGTCTTTATAGGAAGCCAGATATAATGAGAACAGTTAAGTCTCGTAGACTGTGATGGGCAGGACATGTGGCACGAATTCGAAATGAAAGACGTGCTTGGAAGTTTCTTGTAGGAAAACCAGGGGAAACGTTCTGTTGATAGACCAAGAATGAGGTGGGTGAATAACATTACCTATGATTTGAGGGAAGTAGATTATACAGGGGATGATTGGAAAACATTGGCTCAGGATAGGGATTTATGGAGAGCTTATGTCCGCGTGGCCATGAACCTACGGGTTCGATAGTGCCAGTGAGTTAGTTAGTTAGTGTAGTTAAGAAATATAAAGTTCGACCGCTGTATTCCATCATTGTGTCAGGTGAAACGAGGGAGTGTTCGATCCCCGTTCGGAACAAGTTTCCTGTGTGAAAGTTTTAGGGATTATCCTCACTTCTAAGATAAATGTCAGGAATTAAAGTCCCTAATGGTCGTCGAACAGCATCTGGCCATTTTTATCATCCATAAAATATTCGCCTTGTCTAGTTGCGACTTTAGAATGACAGGATTCTATGTGAAAAAATGTGTAAAAGTGATGTTTTTACACTACAGGGCTCTATCTGAAGGGTTGCATTAAAAATAAGCACCTTAATGTCATATGTGCTAAATATGGGAAATGCGAGAGTGACGAAGTCCTATCTGCATATCTTATAATTGGAGAACCTCTCCTTTCAATGACGCGAAGTTGACTGAGATTCAAACATACAGTAGAATCACCCTCAAACATACAGTAGAGATCACCCTGAACTGTGAACAGCGGTCAGATGGAAACAAGAGCAGGATTCAGACGTATAGAAAAGGTATACTTCGTTGAAATATAAAAGTTGCTCACTAAATGTTCGGAACATTTGGAGTGAAATATATCTAATATATAGTGTTTATTCTAAATTGTTTCTATAACCAGACGGTATAGAAAATTATTCTAACCCCCTTTCCTCTGACGTCATAAACAATGGTCGCATCAACCATGCGCTGAAATCGTGCTTACGAAGGAATTGTTTCATCTCTATTTATAATCCCCCGGTAATAAGGCTCGGTTATATTTGCGAGTGTGTAGTTAATAAAAGAACCTTATATTGTTCGTGTGTTTTCCTGCCAAATAGATATTTCCTCGTCATATATCTTTCTTGCTGCAATACAATGCTGTACATTGCTAGCGGGCCAATATAAACATACATTTCATATGTTTCTACCAATCACATCTTCACAACCACATTACTTCAGCTAATAGCATTCCAAACTCTTATTATTCAATGTCAGTGAATATATTATATTATACTGAACGCAATTCAGACTTTGGTACCCAGCATTATCTTCGTACAATTGTTTTAACGATCTACGCTACTGGAACGTCGGATACTAATTCCCTAATCCTGTTTGTCATGTTTACTGTTACACTATGAATGAGAGTTGAACTTTATTTGAAATGTCGCAATTTGAGTAATATTGCATTTGTCGAACTCTCGTAAATATTTAGAAACATGTCTCCTTCACTGTTATTTGACTATTTAGGACGATTAAAACCAAAAATAGCGTATTTAAAACATTTAACGATCCATTACCTCGTGAACCACAGCTTTAGCTTTTCGAGCAGGCGCATAAAAGGGACTCTACTTTTTGAAGCGGCTCATTCTTTTTTGTTGCTACGTGTACATTGGCAAATTGTAATGGATTGATATTCTTCATGTCTCAATGTGTTCTATTCCGTCTTGATTTGTTATATACATGTATTTTATTTGCAGGCTCTTATTTACATAGTCGACCTGCTTGAAGTGGTAGTATCAAATTTTCTGTTCCATTTGGTTCATTGCGTAAATTTTCTAGAAATATGCGTAAGCTCACTGGGAGATCGGAAATTATTGTTAGAATTTGGAATGGTAATCTTCAACATTTGTGTATTTTGGACAGTATTATATGAGGGTGTTTACGTTTGGACGTTCAGTATTTTCACATTTTTATAAGTGGATATTTATGTTTCTGATCATTTTCAATTGTGGACAAGAAACATGTTAATGGGCATTATGTATTGAAGATTAAGACCCAGGATGTATGGATCTGAATCTTGGGTACTTACAAAAAAATATATCTCACACATTCAAGCCACTGAAATTAAATTTTTGAGATCCGTAAAAGGATGTACACGCATGGATAGATTTACACAATGAATCAATAAGAAATTAACTGGAGGTATTTTCTATAGTCGATTAACTAGAAGAGCACAAACACCAATGGAAAGAACATTTAGACAGAATGGACAATACAAAAGATCAACACCTACAAACCACATGGACAAAGATCTTTGGGACGGCCAAGCAAACGATGGACTTGAGACCGGAACAGGTCGCATTGACCTAATCCTGGAAAGGAAGAAGAAGAAGAAGGATGTAACAATTGTATTGAATTTTTGTGAATATATCCCCTTTGGAATTAATTGGATTTAAATCCACGTTACGATTTTGTAATAGAGAGATGAAGCTTGCAGATCCTTGAAGTTTTCAATATGTCACAAGTATAACGTAAATTTGTATGGAAAATGAAAATTTAGTAATCATATTTTGTGCCATTATGACATTTACGTTACGACATGCTAAATTAGTTTCAAATTTGTTATGAATAACTCCTGTCAGCAAGCGTAGTTTAATATTAAAGAAGATTTAGAACAAGGGATGCCCCGAGGGAGGCAGATGTACATGTTATAATTGACAAGAATATCTGTGAGGCTTGTTCTGTGGAAAATAATTTTTGTCATTTTCTTGACATTACAGACATCTTTAGAAAACATCAAGCCATGGTATTATTTAAGGTTTGCCTTAGGATGGACTGAAAATTGCGAACTTGTTATAAGCCTTCACTCTTCCACCAACCCATGTCATCAACTCACCCCTCTACCTCCTTCTTTGTGTTCCAACAAGCACACATTTTTATATTCGAGAGGAAAATTATTCTTTTTTGCAAATGCCTCAGGTTGTCTTTTGACGTTCCTGGTGTTCTCTCCTGGCATGGCGTACTTGTAACCCACTTCTGAGGTTGGGGCGCCTGGAAGGCGAGGTTACTTTACCCCGATCATATAACGTGTGGTGATGATGATGATGATGATAGTGGTGCGCCAGGAGAGTCCCTAATCCTAAGCTTAATCTAAGATGAATATGAATGACGATAATTGCCATGGCCATATGATTTCGGAGACCGTTTGGGACTTAAAGTTTTCCTGACTTTTGTCTTACAGGTGAGGAAAAACCCCGATAAAAACCTCACCCAGAAAAAATGTTGCGGCTGGGGATCGAACCCGGACTCGCTGCGTAACAAGGCAGCACGCTACCTCGAGACCACAGGGGTGGACTAATTTTGAGGACACATTCTACGTTGAATTGTTACGTAATTACAGGTATTATGTAAAACATCATCATCATCATCTTCAAGGTATGGGCCTGTTGGCCCGTTCCGTTCCCCAGTGCACTATATGCTGCAGGTGCAGGTCGTCTTTCCAACGTCGTTTTGGTCTTCCTACATTTATTCGGCCTAGAGGCCTATAGTGAAGCAGCTGTTTTGATAAACGATTATTTGGCATTCTTTGTATATATTCAAACCAATTACGTTTATTTGTGTGCATTCTCTCGTTTATGTTATATATTTGTAATTCATCTCTGATATCTTGACTTCTCTTTTGATCTCTTAGAGATACACCTGCAACTGATCTGAGAAATACCATTTATGTATATATTAAATACAGCTGGTGCTAAGTACAGTATGTAGAGTATACTCTACCATATACAAATATAGTGTTGGTATTTATCTATTATAAAATTTAGACCCTAAGTCTTCGATGAAAACTAAGATTTGTGCACCCTCCCTCTACACGTAATATGCGGCTTAATTCAATTTAAAATATTACATTTTCTACAACAATGACTCCAATGTTTAATGTTTGACATTGAATTAAAATGTTTAGGCCTATTTATCTCAAATGCAGCGGGTCCAGATTGGAACTCTGGTAGGATAAAGATATCAAGGATTTTCGGTATTTTCCTTGCGTGTAAGATACATGTCAGGAAACTTTAAGGTCCAAACAGTCTCCGAACACTAACTGGTAATCTCAATATCATCCATGTCACATTCTCCTTGTATAGTTTGATTTTATGAGCAAATGATGTGACTTGTCTTAAATGTTCGTGCCAGGTGGTCCTAGCACTGAGCTCACCACTCATCCAGGGAGAATCCTTGTCTTATGCGTGGACAATGAAGTATATCAGTGATCAAGAGAAAAATCCTCTCCCGACAACTACCCCTTTAAAACCCGAGCGGCGTGGGGCACGTAAAAGTACCTATAAAGGGAAAAGTTAAACTAAACTAAATAACTAACTCACTGGCACTATCGAACCCGTAGGTTCATGGCTGCGCAGACATAAGCTCTCCATACATCTCTATCTTGAGGTAATGTATTCCAATCATTCCCTGTATAATCAACTTCCCTCAAATCATAGTTAATGTTATTCTCCCACCTCATTCTTGGTATACCAACTGGGCGTTTTCCCTCTGGTTTTCCTACAAGAAGCTTCCATGCACGTCTTTCATTCCCCATTCGTGCCACATGTCCTGTCCATTGCAGTCCACGAGACTTAACTGTTCTTATTATATCTGGCTTCCTATAAAGACCATATACTCGTAGTTCACTGTTATGTACTCTTCTCCATTCTCCTGTCTGTTCATCTCTCTTTGGTCTAACATTTTGCTAAAAAACTAAATGAATATATAAATAAAGAAATATTTGGCAAGTAACTTTTTACGCTTCTAGAGTATAAACTTTAAAATAATTAACCTTAAAAATATAGATTGTATGGTTACATCGTATGAAGGGTAAGAGAAAAATAGGTACGTCAATTTTCCATGAAACGTAGATAACGGATTTTTAATTATGCAACCTAACTGGGTCTACTTCTTTATAATCAGTTCAGACATTTAGTTTACAGGCGGCATCAAAGGCAACTGTTTCCCTCTGGTTTAAAAAATGCATCCTTTCTGCCAGGAAGAGCCAGGGAGTTGTTGTTAGAGGACTCTAAGACGCCGCTCCAATAATCAAATACTGGAAACAGTTCTCTGCCAATAATATCTTCGCATCTTTAAATGACGTTGCCATGTCTACTCCATGTTTTAATATAGTAGTAGTAGTAGTAGGACTTTATTAGACAAAAAGTAAGATATTTACAATATTATTTACAAATATAGGTCGCACGGGCAGTAAGCCGTACGTGCTGTTGACAGTCCGTTACAATAAAGTAATAATTGGTACTAGTGTAAAGAAAAATAAACAAAAACAGCAATAACATTACAATTACATAAAGAAAACACAATAAAAATATTACCATTAAATAATAACACAATAGCATTATACACTAAAAACATTAACATTACAATTACATAAAGAAAACACAATAATATTACAATTAAGTAATAACACAATAGCAATAACATTACAATTACATAAAGAAAACACAATAATAATATTACAATTAAATAATAACACAATAGCATTATACACTAAAAACATTAACCTTACAATTACATAAAGAAAACATAAAGAAAACACAATAATAATATTACAATTAAATAATAACACAATAGCATTATACACTAAAAACATTAACCTTACAATTACATAAAGAAAACACACAATAATATTACAATTAAGTAATAACACAATAGCATTATACACTAAAAAAACATTAACATTACAATTACATAAGAAAACACATTAATATTACAATTAAATAATAACACAACAGCATTATACACTAATTAATTTATATATAATTGTTAATAATTAATGGTATTGCATTCTGATAACATATATTTATTCATGAATGAGTGTTGTCCTTATTTTTCGCGTTTTGTCCAGAAATTTACCGAGGTTATCCCATATTTCTGGATTTACCAATAACTCGTAGCATGCCAATCTTTCCCGATTTGAATTTAGAAATCTTTCCGGTAATAACTGACGTCTCCAATATTCTAAATCATTACATTTTTCCTAATTATGTTTTCTCCTCTTCAAAGTTCCCGCACATTGACATATTTGCATACCGTGATCGTCGCTAAAGTTTTTAGAAATTTCCATGCACCGAGCTAAACCAACAAGCCCTGATCTCTCCTTAAATCCTAGGTTGAGGTATATCGATTCTTTTTCCCCAGACATGTTTTAGGTCTCAATGATAGTCACTACAGAAAGAACGGTTAAATTTACTGATTCGAGAAAGTTCAAAGTGGCTTACATGGTTTCCGGATTTTTAAATTTTTTTAGCTTTTTTTATTTACTTATATGCTACAACCCGTGTTTCACCAATGGTATATCACGGGATATTTACGGTTTTACAATTGTTCAATTATTGTTCTAGTTGTTCTTGTAGTGGAAGATCCTCGTAAGAAATTCTGCAACGTTGACTGTGTAAAGTTGGAACTTCAGAATATTTGGCGGATAGCAATTTGTAGTATAGCTGGTTCGATCTCTGGAGAACCATGTTTACATTCAGTCATCAGATGGTGGGCAGTCTGCAGTGATTTTTCTGGGCAGTTGCAATAAGGTGAAGCAGTTTTGTTCATTTTGTGTATGTAGGTATAAATAGTCCATGGTTGGTGAGAATTGTGTGGTTATATAGTTAGGCCATAGAGATAGAGAGAGTCTATATGTATGTTGGGGATGAACATTTTGGTATGGAAGGCGTCATTTGATTTGGGTATAAATTAAATTCCAGATTGTTTCATAGTATTCTTTTAATAACTGCTTGCCCTCGTGTTATAGGGATGGAGTTGTAGTCGATAGTAGTTTTGTAGCTAGCGGCTATTTTAGCCAGATAGTCAGCTCTCTCATTCCCTCGAAGACCTGCGTGACCTTTATCCCAGTGGAGGTCAATCTTACTCGTCTTTTTGAGTACGATTAGCTTTTCTCTGATTTGGATCGCCAAAGGGTTGGTTGGTTTTCTATTGGCTATGGCTAGTTTTATAACACTATAGAATTTCTAATGAAAACAGACCCTATTAGTAGAAAAAAAATATGCTTTCATTCACATGAGGTGCACCCTGCATATGTTCACACTCAAATATCTCCAGAAAAATGTAACAATCTTCGCTCTTATCTTTTCTTTACACTTCACTAGAGACATACACTCTACTTGAATTAAGTTTATCAACAACACCTCACGTCTAGAACTTTCAACATCTAAGTCTTTTTGGATTGAAGCCGCATTAATATAACACTTTTTAAACAAAGTGTCAATTTTTGTAACTTATTAATCTTTGCATTTAATATTATTTTTGTTTTAGCAAAATAAATGTCCTCACATACGATTAGATATTTTTAAACACTCTTCTTAGAACTCAATAGCTACATTACTACAGACTAACTGAAACAGACTAAATAGTGATACAATACAATGAACATTGAGGAATGGGGATTTGAAGAAAGAACTAACATCCACTGTTATTCAAACAAAAAATTAAAATAAATGTAGTAAGAAAAAGGGAATCAAAAATAAATTTACATTTTTAATTTTCTTACCAAAAGTATAACTTCTAAACAAAAATTTTACATTTTATTTTTCAAATGATGTCATTTTATTGTTGCATAGAGGGAGACGAGACTTGCGGTATTACACATACATTGAGCTGGCTGGGCTGATATTGAAACAGAGAATGTATACTTAGCGACAAAAAGAATGAGCCGCTTCAAAAAGCAGAGTACTTGTTATGGCCCACTGCGCATACTCGAAAAGCCACAGCTGAGATTCACGAGGTAACGCAATGTTAAATGTTTTAAATACGCTGTATTTGGTTTTAATGGTCTTAAATAGTTAAAGAACAGTGAAGGAGACATGTTTCTAGATATTTACGAGTGTTCGACAAATGCAATATTACTCAAATTGCGATATTTTAAATAAAGTTCAACTCTCGTTCATAGTACAGAAGTAAACACGACAACTAGCATCCGGCGTTCGAGTAATGTAGATTGTTAAACTACTTACAACAAGACGAAATGTATGTGAAAGCGAAGGTTCGAATCCTCCGACAATTTTTTTATTCATTTGTATTTTCGCAAAATACATCCTATAACATTTAATTCCTGCCCTGCCACATAATCTACGTCCACTTTACACTACCTTAAGTAATATTCATGCCTTCGTAAACTCTAACACCATTTAGCTACCGGTATAAATATAATTGTGTGTTCAGTGCTACGTTTTAATAATAATGCTATAAATTTATGTAATAAAATATAATATAGCTTCATATATTTATGAGTTTATTTACTTATTACGTATTAGTGAGGAAAACGTTTCAACCTTCAATTAAAATATTTGGTTTATACATGTCAGTCCAGCATAAATAGCCCATAATGATTGACATAATAATAATATAATAATAATAATAATAATAATAATAATAATAATTAATAATAATAATAATAATAATAATAATAATAATAATAATTTTATAAGAAAGGAGACAAAACTGATTGCAACAACTACAGGGGCATCTCATTACTTTCAACTTCGTATAAAATTCTAACAAATATATTAGTACGCAGACTTACTCCCTATATTGATGACATTGTAGGAGATCATCAATGTGCATTTAAGAAGAACAGGTCTAACAACAGATCAGATTTTTAGTATAGACAGATTTTAGAAAAGAAATGGGAATATAATAGTACTCTACTACATCAACTATATGTAGACTTCAAAAAAAGCATATGATTCAATTAAGAGGGAGAAGTTATATAGTATCCTGCTGGAGTTCGGAATTCCTAAAAAGTTAGTTAGACTTATACGAATGTGTATAAAAAGGCACAAAGAGTACGGTGCGTGTAGGCAAACAGTTTTCGGACACTTTTGAAATCCAGAATGGGGTTGAACCAAGGAGATGCACTATCTCCTCTACTATTTATATTTGTAACTAGAGCCCATGCCATTAAATCTTTAGAGAATGAGGATGGCTTACAACTCAATGGTATTAATAAGCTGTTAGTTTATGCTGATGATGTAGTATTGTTGGCCGATAGCGAGGAGATACTAAAGGACAATACGCACACACTATTGAGAAACACTAAGAAATTAGGACTGGAAGTAAATATCAATAAAACTAAATATATGGTCACACATAGAAATCCATTAAATAATGGAAATGGACAGCTAATGACAAATGAGGGAATTTTTGAGGAAGGCCTGAATTCAAATACCTAGGAAAAATAATCACAAATAGGAATGAGATGCACAAAGAAATTAAACATAGGCTCAATTCTGGAAATGCATGCTATTATGCATTGCATTGTCCCAACTCCTTTCAAAAAAAGTTAAACTGAAAATATATAAAACAATTATTCTACCAGTTATATTATATGGGTGCGAAACATGGACTCTTACTTTAGAGAGGAAAGGAGATTAAAGTATTTGAGAATAAAGTACTTAGGAAAATTTTTGGACCAAAGAGAGATGAACAGACAGGTGAATGGAGAAAGACTACATAACAATGAACTACATGGTC
Source organism: Diploptera punctata (assembly GCA_030220185.1). Classification (NCBI taxonomy): domain Eukaryota; kingdom Metazoa; phylum Arthropoda; class Insecta; order Blattodea; family Blaberidae; genus Diploptera; species Diploptera punctata. The sequence goes on from JASPKZ010000432.1 coordinate 811,694, forward strand.
TTTACAGGAAGCCAAATATAATAAGAACAGTTAAGTCTCGTAGACTGCAATGGGCAGGACATGTTGCACGTATGGGGAATTTCATATTCATCCTTCATTATTTTAAGAAGAGATTCAAGTTGGGTTTTAACTACAAATAAAAGAAATTAGATTCCATTATTATTTTTAATTTCCGCCTAATGACTTGCATGGAAGCTTCTTGTAGGAAAGCCAGAGGGAAAACGCCCAGTTTGGTAGACCAGGAATGAGGTGGGAGAATAACATTAACTATGATTTGAGGGAAGTAGATTATACAGGGAATGATTGGAAAGCATTAGCTCAGGATAGGGATGTATGGAGAGCTTATGTCCGTGCGGCATGAACCTACGGGTTCGATAGTGCCAGTGAGTAAGTAAGTAAGTAAGTAAGTCTCGTAGACTGCGATGGGCAGGACATGTTGCCAGTCATGGGGAATGAAAGACTTGCATGGAAGCTTCTTGTAGGAAAGCCAAGGGGAAACACGCCCCAGTTGGTAGACTAAGAATGAGGTGGGAGAATAACATTAACTATGATTTGAGGGAAGTAGATTATACAGGGAATGATTGGAAAACATTAGCTCTGGATAGGGATGTATGGAGAGCTTATGTCCGTGCGGCCATGGACCTACGGGTTCGATAGTGCCAGTGAGTAAGTAAGTATAATAATAATAATAATAATAATAATAATATAATAATAATAATAATAATAATATAAGGGATGTATCAAATGATGTAATTATTTGGGGATCAAAATTAACTCAAAATGTATCCAAGAAAAATAAGGTAAACATTTTAAAAAGCTTTGGGCATAGGAAGATGTTTTATTATTTGCATATCTGTTTATAAATACTTACTTACTTACTTACTTATTGGCACTATCGAACCCGTAGGTTAATGGCCGCACGGACACAAACTCTCCATACATCCCTATCCTGAGCTAATGCTTTCCAAAGTTTTAAATTAAATTATTTTCCCATAAATCTAGATATCCTATCCCATCGGAGTCTACGAGTTTATAAATAGATAAATAAATACTAATATGAATAATAAAAATAGTTATACTTCCAAATAGTTAGTCCATTTTTTCTTTAAGAATTGACATACGGAATAAAATAGATAGGATTTTAAGAATTAATAAAATGTACTTCGCCGGGAATCGAACCTGTAACCTCTTGCATACGAATCAAGCCACTAAGCACCGAGCTAAGCTTTCGCTCCCTTGTTCTGTTTAGAAAGAATGTTCTTCAACGGAAGAAGGGAATCATATTGTAGCTCTACTGTGCTATTAGTTTTGTTGTGTGAATCGCGCGTTAGAACTTGAAATATTCGAGATCAAGAGTCGGCCCATTCTTTTTGTCGCTAAGTGTACATACGAATATGTTATTATTAACAATGCGTAGTGAATACGAATTATAAATATTGATTAAGGCTTTTCTTCATTAATTGATTATGACTTTACATTAAATGTATTTTAAATAATTGTATACCAAAAATCATGTTCACATTATTTCCATGAGCGTCCTAGTATTCAGTCCTTCACCTACATCGAGGAGCAGCCACGCAACAGATCCTGGTCGTCCAATTCAATGTTCCTCAAAGTTGATAATTAGTAGTATTTGAGTATCGATATTGAAGTGTGATGGGGCTCCATCATGCTGAATATAGAGCACATCAATCTTTACACTGTCCAACAGATGAATACCTACAATTTCAGACCACAAGTTTTCACCACTGCATGAAAATATAGATTAACTATCGGCATCTACGTATAGTATCTAAATTTCAACTTAAAAAAATCTTCGGAGAGTAAAAAATATATAGAATAAAATAATGAATATTATGAAATATAAGAAAATAAAGAATGAGATATTCCTCTTAGTAAGATACGTAAGATCAATTGTGAGGAATTGTACGCCATTATCACAACAATGAGGAAGTAGTAAGACTAGAATAAAATCTCTATCCATCCATAGTAATTCTGCCCGAAGCCAGGTCCTTCACTGCAATCAGAGCATTTTCATGCTATGCTTGCAGCTTTACTAGGGAATTGTGTAGGTGTGGTAGCTTCCCGTTGCTTTCCACACCGGTGAAAGGTGATGGTGATGATGATGATAATGACAAGTATGATGATGATGGCCATATGATTTCGGGGACCGTTTGGGCCTTAAAGTTTTCCTGACATTTGTCTTACAGGTGAGGAAAAACCCCGATAAAAACCTCACCCAGAAAAACTGCCCCGACCGGAGAAACCCGGGCCCGCTGCGTGACAAGGCAGCACGCTACCTCGAGACCACAGCGGTGGACAAAATCTCTATATGATTCTATATTATTCTATTTAAAATATATTATTATTAAAGGAAATAACAGAAATAACTCACACCAACATTCAACTGTTATTCTTTCCACCAAACCTTTTTATAATGAATGGCACATGATAGAGGAACTTTTAAAGTTTTATGTTGTAATATTTTTGGAGATCTCATAATAAAAATTGTGTTATATTTCATCAATATGTAATTTGCAGTTATTGGCTTGGCGAATTGAAGTTCCCAGTGAGCTCTCTTATAAAAACACTAATTTAATGACGAGAAGAAGTGCCAGAACAGCGATTCGACATAATTCAAAAGGGTTTTGATCCCAGCCCAACTATATCCCGAGCAAGCAGACAACTAGGATTCTAAAGTCAACTGTTCAGGATGTAGGTTACGGTAAACCTTCGCGCATACAATTTTTAATTAGTGCACAAACTGAAACTAATAACGTATCACAATATATGAGTTCTCTATTGACATGCTGTAGAAGATAAGCAAAATACACATTTGGAATTTTGCAGCGACCCGAAACCTTAAAAGTTACTTTTCAAATCGACTTCTGATTTTTTTACGCTCATGCTGTAACTCTCCGTATTCTCGATGCAAGTCGAATGTATGATCAGTTTTTTTTGTTTACTAATTAAATATTTCATTTGTTAATTAAAGCATATGTACGCAGATTTGTTTCAAGGAAACGTAAATCGAGGCGGTAGAACAATTTTCAATTGTTCGGTTCGACGTAAAGCTCTACTCCTGATTATATTATTTTTGGTCTGGACATCTTACCTCAATATTAATGTTGATTTGTTCTTGGAAATGTTTCAAAACAATTCTGTTTTTTTCGTCAGCTTTCCCAGACTGGGAAGCTGACGAAAAAACAGAATTGTTTTGAAACATGTCCAAGAACAAATCAACATTAATATTGAGGTAAGATGTCCAGACCAAAAATAATATAATTAAAATAACCTCAAAATATAACTTCCTAAAATTAAATATTAATTACATCTACTCCTGATGTTCAAATTTTGCTAGTTTACAGAATACGTATCTTTTGATAATTTAATCGCATATATCAAGTTTTGTTGATAAATAAATGACAGCCGCTACAGCTATTTTTAGAATGTAGCTATCAGTTAACGTCGGCTAATTTAATTTATTTTCGGAAAATATCTTTCTAGATTTATTTTAATTGCATGTACCGAGTTTTGTTGCGAGAAAAAATTAAATTGGTGTATTTGAATTTTCTCTTCGGGTTAGTCATCCGATTTTATTACATCATGAACATGATCTTACGTCTCTTAATTAATATATGCCAAGTTTGGTTCTGGAAAAAATGAGACTACAAGAGAGTTAAAGAGCGCGCATGCACACACAAGCAAGCGCGCGCGCACACGCACGCGCACACACACATACACACACACACACACACACACATATATATATATATATCGTTTGTCGATTTTAAAGCCTGGTACAAGAGTATAAAAATAAAAAACACTTTCATGGGTACAACCTCAATAAATGAGATTATTCGGAATTTGCTGAAACCAGCGAGAAAATATGACATCACACAACTGGCTGTTTCCGTGCCCATTATTTCTGGACAGTTTTGCATTATTTCCATCTTTATTTCTCACCCCTACTGTTTGGAACATCACTTTTGATACACGTTGTATAATGTATGTCTTTTTTTTTATTTATTTATTTATTTATTAACAACATGCTCCATTACAGAGTAATACTACATGTTTGGAGTATTATTTTACAAACCAATTAAAATTTACTTAAAATACAGTTCTATGAGTACAATGTTATAATGCTGATAAATAATAATAATACTAACAATATTAACAATAATAATAGAAAAAATAATATTGAAATAATTAATAACATGATGCAGACTAATTACTAGGTATTAATGTACTGGATTTTACATTTTAATAAATTGTTCTTAGAATATACTTATGTCAATAATTATAATTATGTGTACAAGTTTATTAATTTCACTATTGCTTTTTTTTTTTTTTTTTTTAATGTATGTCTGAGTGATAGGACAGTGGTCTGAAGTAACTGGCAGACATGAATGTGACAGTTCGCTGAAGTGCAACGTAAGTCATGAAACAGAGCTCTGTAAATGTGAAAGGAATGTAATATGCTGGTGATTAGTGGAGAACTTTTTGTTCTACAAAGAATTCTAAGTACGCGTAGGCCTATTGATCTGCCAGAGTTTAAATATGGACACGAATCGTTGCTTTCTAATACCATTCCTGGATCTAGTATCATCCGTACTGAACACCAAAATAATATAAAGTCCATTAATATATTAGGAATTCATTACGCCAACATATACTAATACTTTTATATCACGCCAGGTAATTCAGAAACGGTAAAATTGGGGTTTTATAGAGAAATGTATATTATTGACTATTTAACTCATGCCCCAAATGGGAGTCAATGACCAATCACATTTCAATGATTTTTTATTTACAACCAATCACAGTCGTGTTTCGCCTAGAATTTACCATAGCATTTCCATGTTATGCTTTGCAGATTTACTAGGGAATTATAGGTGTGGTAGCTTCCCGTTGCTTTCCACACCGGTGACGGATGATGATAATAATGATAAGGATGATGCTGACGGCCGGATGATTTTCGGGGACCGTTGAGCCCTAAGCTTCCTGATATTTGTTTTAAAAATGAGGAAAAACTCAGAAAAAAACTCACCCAAGAGCCTGTCCCAACCGGGAATCGAACCCGTGACAAAGCAGCACGCTACCTCGAGACCACAGGGGTGGACAAGCATTATATATATATATATATATATATTATACTTGTGTAGAAACAGAACATAGCTCATTAGATTCGTTCAATCCGGTTTATCTGTTGTTTGTGATTATGCTATTTCGCACAACTATAAGTTTGAAGATTTCACATAGTTTAGTCGAATTCCTAAATATGTTGATGCTTTTCGCTATAAATATTGTTCATGTCGGCATAAAACAGGCTTTCTTGTCTGTGTCCAACACCTTATTGAAACAGAACTGAACTAGAAGCTAAGAAAATAATATACATGATGTAACAGGAATACGGCAATATATTTTGTGGTTATTTGAAGGAGGAAGGTTTTTACCGGAAACCGAAGAAGCCGACGTGCTGAAAATCGCAAAGAGGAAGAAATTCATGCTATCCCAATACATACGTATCATAAATAAATGAATGACTTCAAAAACATTTCCAATTTTATGGTTTGCATGTAAATGGGCCAATAAATTCAACTGGTTAGTATTTTTGTAAGTTATTTGTTTTGTTCCATTAGACAAACGTTAATAACTACTTTTCAAATGGCAATGTCATTTTTCTTAAAATAATAATATTACTATCGCACTCTGAAATTAAACGTGGTACACAATGTTTAAGGCCAAAATCCCGATAAAATTTTGAATTTTCGGTGATAAAATTCCGCCAGTGTATGTTAAAAAGGCTGGCTCTATTTTAAAAACTTGTCCACCGCTGTGGTCTCGGGGTAGCGTGCTGCCTTGTCACGCAGCTGGACCGGGTTCGATCCCCGGTCGGGACAGTTTTTCTGGGTGAGGTTTTTATCGGGGTTTTTCCTCACCTGTAAGACAAATGTCAGGACCAAACGGTCCCCGAAATCATATGGCCATCGCAATCATCATCATTCATATTCATCTTAGGTTAAGCTTAGGATTAGGGTCTCTCCTGGTGCACCATTATCATCATCATCATCATCACCCATAATATCATCGGGGCAACGTAACCCCGCCTTCCAGGCGCCCCAACCTCAGAAGTGGGTTACAAGTACGCCATGCCAGGAGAGAGACCAGGAATATCGAAAGACAAACCTGAGACATTTAAAAAAAGTAAAAATAAATAAAAATTAAGCATAATTTTGAATAACAATTAAGGAACCATGGGTATTTTATATGGCGAAACTCGGACACCTAGAAGGACCTTTTCAAGTAAGTAACAAATTTAATGACTTGTCAGGACATGTATCTCCAATTTGAAAATCATGTAATAACCTTAGAAAAGGTTTAGTAGTTAGAGCTTGGTTCAGAAACTAATTATACACCACAGCATGGCATTAGTTGAAACTTTGCGCTGTAACCTGTAACAAGAAGGAAATCCCACATTGTTCTCAATCATATTAAATAGAGAGCATCCTTCTAGCATATTTGGGTTTTAAACAATAAAACTCTGCTATTATTTGCACCTTAAACAGTATTAGTATTGGTTCTCTCAACTGTGTACCAGGACTCAAGTATTGATGAAGCAAATAAAATATCAGCCGCAACCTAATATTTCACTCCAAATTAGGACAAATATTATGACTTATTTTCGGGGCTATATATATACAGAGTGTTGCAAAAAACACCAACAACGGAGGTGAGGTAGTATATTGAGATATGTTGATCATTTTTAATAAGGTACCAAAGTCCGAAAATGATGCGTTTTAACAATATGACTAGTTAATTATGTCGCAAAATCAGTGTTAGTTCGAAGGATTTGAAGACTCATTACGTGACAACACCTCACAGGTACGGAACCTGTGATTACGTGGCTTCGCAACGGAATGTGGCTGCAACATGACGGAGCTCCAGCTCACTTCGATGCCAATGTGAGAAGACATTTGAATACCACGTATCCAGGTAGATGGATTGAAAGAGGGGAACCAGTCCCATGGTCTCCGAGATCACCTGATCTTAACCCTCTCGACTATTTTTTTAGGGTGACATGAAACAGTCTGTTTATCACACTCCACTTCAGTCACGTACGGATCTTATAGGCCAAATCCACACTGCTATAGAAATAATTCAAATGACGTCAGGCGTATTCGAACGTGTGCGCCAATCACTACACCGCCGATGTTCGCTCTGCAATGAGATGGGAGGTGGATATTTTTAAAACGTGTGACATTATTGTCAACTATTGAGTCTTGAAATTCAACAAACGGAGCTCTTGAGAAGTTAGCTACTTATAGTGACAAAACGCATCATTTCCGTTCATAGGTACCTTATTAAAAAACTATTAACATTTCTCAATATACCACCTCACCTCCATTGTCGGTTTTTTCGTAACACCCTGTATATATATTCTCTTATTTAAGATTCTACATACCTCGATTCCCAATCATCTCGTTTCCAGTATCTATCCTGAAACCACAACTTAAGCACAAGATCACAACATAGTCTCTTGCTTAAAATACCGCAACATAGGACATCACATCACTCCATGTCATATAGGCTACTATCTTCACTTCTGGCAACTGGAATTGCCTACCACAAGAAATAAGGGGCTGCCGGACATTGGCATCTTTAAAAAAATCTAAATTTATATTTGCTCTAACCTCGACTTCATTATTACCCAGTGTAAGGTATATATATATTAATTGGTGTTTCTCGTATAATTTATCATATTTATATTATATTATTATTACATTATTATTATTATTATTATTATTATTATTATTGTTATTATTATTATTATTATTATTATTATTATTATCGTAAGTATTATTATTATCGCATAAAATGTTGTTTGTACATGAAATTTACATTGCTACATTTAGTGTATCTTTAATCCATCACCGGTGTGGAAAGCAACAGGAAGCTACCACACCTATAATTCCTTACTAAAATTGCAAAGCATAGCATGAAAATGCTATGTTTGCAGTGAAAGACCTGCTCTCGGGCAGAATCACTAAAGAAATAAGAATATATGTGTATATAAATATATATAAATAAATATGTAAATAAATAAATAAATAAATATATCTATATGTAATATTAAATAGATAATAAATAATTATATATGTAAATAAATAAATATATAAATAAATAATTAAATAATTAAATTAATGTTTTATTACCTCACCTCATATCCTTTTTCTTCTTACTGCAGTTTCGGAGCTTATCTCCATCGTCAGTAGCCTCTGGTCGACCGGTGTTATGTCGTTTCTTGGCGGTTTCCTTCTTACTTCTGTCGGTGGACCGATGAACCTCTGGATTAGGTCAAAATTTGCGGGAGTTTCAAATTCATGAGTTTTTCTTTTTTGTTTTTTGGATGTGGATTTTTTCCCAGACTGTGAGTTCCTTTAGTTTATCTGTTTGTTTGATTAGGCTAGCTTCTGTATCTATTAAAGTTTTTCAGACCAAGCATGGGCTGCTATACGCTGACTTGTCCACTTCCCCCTTTTTTACATTTCTAAGGTGTTCCTTCAATCTAGTTTTTAAATTTTCTTTTTGTTTTTTCCTATATAGAATTTTGTCGCAATCTTGACATTTGATCGATATATTCCTGATTTATATTCTTGTCCAATTTTTCATTTTGTTGGTTTTAATTATCTTGTTTAGGCTGTATTCATTCTTTGGGCCAATCGAATGTTAAACTTATTGAAAATTTTCTGGAACTTGTGGTGTTTTTACAGGATGGTAAGTGAATTTTTTGAATCTTATGTTCTCTTCTGTTTGTTTTTAAGTGTGCTTTCATTAATTAGTTTTTGCCTTTTGAACTTATTTATTTTCTTGTGTACCTTGTTCTCTTCATAACCATTTTCTATTGCTACTTTAATTATGTATTCTTTTTCTTTTTTCTTAAAAAACAAACAGAAGAGAACATAAGATTCAAAAAAATTCACTTACCATCCTGTTAAACACCACAAGTTCCAGAAAAATTTCAATAAGTTTAACATTCGATTGGCCCAAAGAATGAATACAGCCTAAACAAGATAATTAAAACCAACAAAAATGAAAAAAATTGGACAAGAATATAAATCAGGAATATATCAGATCAAATGTCAAGATTGCGACAAAATCTATATAGGAAAAAACAAAAAGAAATTTAAAAACTAGATTGAAGGAACACCTTAGAAATGTAAAAAAGGGGGGAAGTGGACAAGTCAAGCAAGTAGCAGCCCATGCTTGGTCTGAAAAAACATTTAATAGATACAGAAGCTAGCCTAATCAAACAAACAGATAAACTAAAGGAACTCACAGTCTGGGAAAAAATCCACATCACAAAAAAACAAAAAAGAAAAACTCATGAATTTTGAAACTCCCGCAAATTTTGACCTAATCCAGAGGTTCATCGGTCCACCGACAGAAGTAAGAAGGAAACCGCCAAGAAAACGACATAACATCGGTCGACCAGAGGCTTACTGACGATGGAGATAAGCTCCGAAACTGCAGTATAAAGAAAAAAGGTATGAGGTGAGATAATAAAAACATTAATTTAATTATTAAATTAAACCTCATAAGTGTTCTTTCCCTGTGAAAGTTAAATATATAAATAAATAAATAAATAAATATATATATATATATATATATATAACACTGGCGAGCATTGAACCCCAGTTACTCAAGCACTGCTGGGGTAATTAGTATATTCATAATATTGGATTGAATTAAAATATTGAATTTCCCAAATTTCATTCAAAACGGTTATGCGTGAAGATTAACATTAAAACTTTCGCCGCGGCACGAAATGTGCTGACATCTATCGCAGTCAGCTTGACAGAGTCTTCTCCCTGCAACACCAGTAAATTCATAAGAGATAAATTCACACATGCGTAGATAGTATAATTTTATATCCGGTTGCTAGACAAAGCTAGTGTCTAAATTTTCAAATTGGATTAATGTACACCGAGTTAGAATTTCGTAGAGATGCTAAGGTAGATATTTCAGATGGTGCACTCTCAGTTATGACACAAACGTGCGAAGATTCATTGATGGATAGGTTGTGTTTCCAGCTTCTCGTTCGCCTTTAGATTTTTGTACGGGCATGTCTAAAAGCAAAGGTCTGTTACACTAGTTCACTTGACATTCAGACTCTCTGCAGATACATCACCACTGTTTTTCGATTACATTATCAGATGCTGCATTAAATGCATCAGCATGCAGTGCGTCACCTTTATTATTGTACACGCTCCGAGGGAAGAACAAACGAGCGTGAAAGGAAAAGTAATATTGAAAATGTGACAGCAATCCCATTTAAAGATAGAGGATGGTATAAGTTAGTGATTTATTTTAATTGTTTTTATTTTTTGGCTTAAAAGTAGGTCAGTGTCTGATCATATTACATATCGTTTCAGTTGAATATATAACTAACTAACTAACTCACTGGTACTATAGAACCCGTAGGTTCATGGCCGCGACGACATAAGCTCTCCTACATCCCTATCCTGAGCCAATCATCCCCTGTATAATCTACTTCCCTCAAATCATAGTTAATGTTATTCTCCCACCTCATTCTTGGTCTACCAACTGAGCGTTTTCCCTCTGGTTTTCCTACAAGAATATTATATATATATATATATATATATATATATATATATATATATATACATATATCCATCCATAGTAATTCTGCCCGAGGGCAGGTCTTTCACTGCAAACATAGCATTTTCATGCTATGCTTTACAGCTTTACTAGGGAATTTTAGGTGTGGTAGCTTCCCGTTGCTTTCCACACCGGTGAAGGATGATGATGATGAAATAATGATAGGGATGATGATGACCATATGATTTCGGGGACCGTTTGGACCTTAAAGTTTTCCTGACATTTGACTTACAGGTGAGGAAAAATCCCGAGAAAAACCTCACTCAGAAAAACTGTCCCGACCGGGGATCGAACCCGGGCCCGCTGCGTGACAAGGCAGCACGCTACCTCGAGAACACAGCGGTGGATATATATATATATATATATAATTAGAGCTATAGAATATATAAATATATATATATTATAAATTACATTTTAAAATGCCATGGAAAAATGAGAATTGCTCACTCTTATTAAAAGATGCACGTAACATTTTATTACAGTTTTCCATAAGTTTGAACCTAACGTAACCTAACATAACCTGCACCTAAACTGAACCTAACCACAACCTACACTGATCCTAATCGAATCTAACCCGAACGTAAACCTAACCCAACCGTGCCTAACATAACCTAATCTAACCTCAACCTATATTGATCCTAACCGAACCTAAACCAACCTACACTGAACACACACTGAACCTAAACTGAACCTATACTGACCCTATACTGAATATAACACGAAACTAACCCGAACCTAAACTGAACCTAAACCGAAACTAAACTAACCCAACCGTGCCTAACATAACCTGAATCCAAGCCCGAATCCAAAACACGAAACCAATAATGAAAGGAAAACTGAATTGAAAACTGAAACCCAAATTGAATTCAAACTGAACCCAAACCCGAACCTAAACTGAACTCGAACTCAAACTGAACCCGAATCCGAACTAGAAACCAAAATCTGATCTAACCCGGAACAAAACCTGAACTAAATTTGACCTAAACCTGACATAACCCGGACATAATACTATCCTTAACCAGACCTAACCCTGACCTAACTTAACCTAACCATACCGAACCGAACCTAAATAAACCTAACCTAATATATCCTAATCTAACGTATCCTATCCTGTCCTAACCTACCCGAACCTAACTTGACCTAACCGATACCTAACCTAACACAAAAACAATCTATAAAGTCCAACCTATCCGACCAAACTACCCCTAAATCGATGAAATTATCTCTACAAAGACCAAATTACCAGACGCTAATCAAACTACCTATATAAAGACAAAAACTACCAGTAAACCGATTGAACTACATATAAAACGAGAAACTACCCGTAAATCTAAATCAATAAAATTTCCCTTAAACCGATGAATGTACCTCTAAAACAATCGACTAACCCGTAAACCGGCCAATTTACCTCTAATCCGACCAAAGAACTGCTAAACTGATAATTACGATATAAATGTTTTATTATTTTTCTTTTTACTTATTTAACTAAACATAAAAACACATTTAATTCATTTAGGTGTACCATCACACACCGGGTATTGGCTAGTTTTAATAAATATAAATTTCCTATGTGAATAATTCATAATAAAAATACGAAGTAAATTATTAATATTATTTTATGTTACATTTATTTTTAAATACTGTTTACACTTACGTAAGGATATTACGTACATGCCTTTTAAAAATGTATCATAATTTAAAGTAAAACTTTTGTGTGCAAGTTGATTGATGTTTATCGATTTTTTTACTCTAATGAATAAAAACATCGATTTCACAAAATTGTTACAGCATGCCTGTCTTTTTTTTTCGTATGTAATGTAATCGTGAGAATAAATTGGATTTATATAGAAAACAATCATTTAACACGCACATTTCATAATGTGCCAACCCAAATAACTATATTGTAATAAAAATAAAACACGCGTGTGGGAAGTAAAACCACAACCCTCTACGTATACTACATACAATGTATATACAAAAAATATCTAAAAGCTACTGTTATTATTTATTATACGAAACAAATTACTGAATTCTAAATGAACTGAACATTATTTGAAACAATATGAAACAATAAATATGTATTTGCCGCCAGGTTATCACTAAATTGGTCTCACAGCCTCCTGTTGTTTCAACTAATAAACATTGCCCACACTGATGACGAAAGTCAATTGTTTATAATGAACGCAAATATTTAAAACAAAGATGTTATTATTTTATTATTATTGTTATTTATTATTTTTAAAACACCAGCACGCAAAATAATAATGTACAGCGCATGCTTGTGAAGTGTTTCACACAATCTTGGAAATTAAAAACCTCGCAATCGCTCGATTTTTAAGCATTCTCCTCGATTCTGTAAAAATCGCTTCCCAACCTCGCATCGTAATATACTATAAGCACATTTCTATCGAAACTTACATAATGGCACATTGCCGGTTGATGCATAACGCCTTCCAATTATCAATTTCTTGCGGAAATTTGACTGCGGCAATGTTATATTTTTATTCAGAAACCAGCGTACCTGGCAGACGTTGTCCTGCCCGAACGTTCAATTCTCATGTCATGGGCGGACGATAAAAATATGTTACTTTTTTACCATAAAATTCAGAAATTATGACATAATCAGATATTATTAAAGAAGTTCGCAAGAAAACCCCTTACAGCCTTCTGTTGTGGCTCAAGAAGAATGGATGATGACGTCACATAGTCATGAACATTAGAATTGTATCCTCCTTTGCAGATAAGTTAAGAACCGTCATATAACAATTATATTGGAGTGAACAAAAAAGATAAATTGATGAGAGTGAGTCAAAACAGTTATTTTGTCCCCCCCCCCCAGCTAGATTTCATTCCTGACCCATACTGGCCGACATTCCATGAGAAAAATGTCTTCTCCCGTAGAGATTCAAACCAGCATAAGTCCCGTAGTTCTGCGCCAAGACTTCTTGCCTTAACCACTCGGCTACGGCGCGAGACTCTTGGTATCAATGAAAGACAAAAATGGCTAGTGTGAGTTATCCGTAAGAGATAAGGGACTCTTGGTATCAATGAAAGCCAAAAATGGTTTTTGTAAGTTATCCGTAAGAAATAAACATATGCTGTCGCGGAGAGCTTTTTGAGATATTCAATTCTGTGTACTTAATTTTGTGTATTTCTTATGGTTTAGGCAGCGTAAGCCATTTAAGCGTCCAAAGAGCTACTTTTTTCACGTTTTCCACTTCAAAGGGCGATTTTTAAGGGTGTAGTAGTTGAGTATCACAACTCTCTTATAGCCTATGTTCATCCCGGGAATCTCCTGAACATTTTGTAAAACACCCCATCACAATCAGTCAACGGTATGGCCGCGCATAAAGTACGAACAAACAAACAAATATACAAACAAACAAACATCAATTTTTATATATAAGATTTCATCTGCCATGAGAATAAACTCATAAAGCGGATATATTAGTAAATAAAGGAGAGCTGTTAACAAAGTTACATAATGGCTTTAGAAGTGTTAGTGCAAGGAGAGCTGTGGTTTTCTGATAAATATTATATAACCCGAGTCTGTAACCGCTACAAAGTAACCTTATTATTGGACTGGACAAAATGGTTGTAGCTCGCTTTTTAATGTGGTTTGATAAAGCAGCCGCGTGTAGCTAATTGTGAAACACAGAATCCCACAACAAGTGGTTTCAATTCTTTACATGAGATAGTATAATTATATTTTTTACTGTAAAAGTTGTGAGCTTAGCGTTAACAGAACATTCTAGTGAGTAGGGTGGTGGTGGTGTGGTTAAGTTCTTTGCCTCTATTCCAGACAGTCGTGCGTTCAAACCCTGCCGCATTTTTAGGATGGAAAAAATCCAAAGGAAAAGTCCTCCGTAGGTCCCGAGTTTGAAGAATTTCGGACTCGTAAATGTACTTCAAGCCTAAATTAGTTTTTCTGAGTTAAACTTAAACATACAAGTTATACCTAAGTTGCCTAATATATGTCTCATTGAGGCAATGTGCTGATCACAAGTCACTCAGTAACATATGTATGGAAATAAACGTAACTAAATTATGCTTGATCAAGTAACTCCGTTAGGAATGCATCCATGTTTCAATGAGGAACGGATGCGTACATACATAAACTTTATACCTTAAATAATAATAATAATAATAATAATAATAATAATAATAATATTATTATTATTATTATTATTATTAATATTATTATTATTTATTTAGGAATATTCCGCAATACAGTGTTTCTCCTTCAACCCAAAGTGATTTGTCGCCTGAGGTTCCTGTCTAATGCATCTTCTTTCCTCAAATCTGTAGCTCCCATACTTCTCTTCACTACATCCATCCATCGTTCTCTAGGTCTGCCTCTTCCAACTTCTTCCATTACCTTTCAAATTAAGGGTCATCTTTGGTATTCGCTCTTCTTATGAAGTGTCCATACCATTTCAAACGTTTTTATTCTATTTTTCCTAATATTATTTTTCAACTTGCATAATTTTCCTTATTGTGCTGTTTCTGACCTTTAATAATAATAATAATAATAATAATAATAATAATAATAATAGTAATATTAATAATAATAATAATAATGGCTTTATTTTACCTGGCAGAGTTAAGGCCTTAAAGGCCTTCTCTGCACCCAACCAGATTTTAAAAAATACAAAAAGAAGTCTTACATGGGATTCTATTAACTAATTGCGTGGCGCGACAGATCTAGAAGGCCCTTTCTACCAGTCAGTTTGCTAGCCTTATATCCACATGTGCATTTCACAAAGATGGAAGATGTGGTCTGAATTGTCGGGTCCTCCAGCCTTTATAACTGGTTTACTCACCTGGAGCCGCTGCTTATTGTAGCTACACAAATTTCTCAAGAAGCAGGGCGGATATCGGCCCCAAACTGGTCGAATTTCTATGAGAACATTTGTTTCTTCTGTGGGGACTCGAATTAGCGCACATCCCGTAGCTCTGGACCATGGCATTGATGCCTTAAATCACTCGCCTACAAAGTGCGACAATATAGCATAGGCCTATAGGTTGTTTAAAATATGTTGCTTTAACTTGTAGGAGACCCAATAAATATTTTATTTTGTTAAATTAGCCACGTGCCAGAAACTCATATTGAGTGCATACTGAGATTGGTTAAAGTTATTAGGAATTACAATTGAAGGCATGCGAATGATAAGTGGATAAAGATCACTTTTTGTGAATTTGAGTTATTAGCACAAAATACAATTAGATTGCATGCTCCATCTATTCGTGTGAGAATGGTAACAAAATACTTCAGCATTGCCAATAAATCAGAAGAAACTGGATGGTATTATGAAGTTGGAAAAGTTTATTCCTCCAGTATACAAGCAGTGGTATGAACTTGGTGCGGATAATGAAAAGAATGAATGTGAAGACTATAATGCACATCAATGTGACGTTATATGTTCTAATTAATTGGTTAATTGTTTCACAAAGCTACATAATAATATTATCTGATGCATATTATAACACAATGTAAGTTACATAATTCAAATGAGTGGTGCTTCAGTTCACATATCAGTGATTTTGTGTTGAAAAAATTCATAACTTTGATTGAGAATGAGAAGTGGATAAATCCATCGACAGTTTCTGTTAATAACTCACTTTAGGCTGACTTAATATTTACTTCAATACTAAAAAATGTTTAAAGATATCGGTAACATTGCAGTGACTACAAAAAAAAATACTAAATGGTGAAACAAATTGATTAGAATAGTTTTTCTTGATTTTCTCAAAAGTAGTGAATTGGTCTTTATCCACTTATTCTCATGCCTTCAATTATTGTCGGCAGCTCAATATGTGAGTTGAATAATGGAACAGACTTTTATAATTTCATTTACAGAGTGTTGAGCTTATGAGTACAATAAAGTAGATAGCTATAACTTCTGAACATGCGAATTCATTGATTAAAATAATTGTCCCATGGGATTAAAACTTATGTCACATGCACTTTAAATACCTTCCACTAATGACATGGGAAACCTCCAACTGGCAATCTATCGTCATCGATGTGTTGTGAAGAATCTGTAATGTGACATCGTTAACAACAGCGTAAATTGTATTATTTTCCGTAAATCCCAAAAAGGTAGATCTGATCCTTTACAAATCCCTATACCTTATACGCTCTTAGAGTGATACTAATATAAACAAACGCCAATTGTATCTTCCGCCATTCGCGTCACAATTACTGTCACAATGACAGGGAACACGTGTGAATTATATAAAACATGTGATCGTTGAATGCTGTAGAGATTGTTCACTAAACTTGTGAAATATAGTTAAAAAACTGTTTGTTGACCACTATTCAAAGGTTATCTAGACTTCTGTTTTAAAAATTTTGATCGCGACACAGCAACAGAAGACTCGACCCGTTCAGCCATTTTTTGCATCAGAATCGACTGAAGCATGACTCAAATGCATCACACATATGTAATAAAGTTTTTTTTAAGTTGTAATTATTGATGAGCTGCGTTTAGAATAGATACTAGTAAAATTCATGGTAAGTTTCCGTTGAGGTATTAGTTGACAGTAATATAATGTACAGTTAAAAACTATAAAGTAGTTACCTTGTAGGTCGGTCTCCTCAACTTAAGTTGTTTTAAAACTCTGTAGGCCTTTCGGGACTAGTCCCCATCAACATCAATGCATTAGGTCCGTACTTGTTGACCCTTGCTGAAGCACTGACTTGGTTGTGAGAATTTTGTGAACTGGGTATGTATTCATTGAGAATCAGGTTGTTGTTGATTTCTCTTAGGATTGCGATTTCCTCCAGTATATTTATCCTCGTTGGGATGTTTTTCTATGTTCTATTGTGAGGGTGTTATCGATGTTATGCATATGGTGTCCAGCCTGAATTACATGTTTTGCGTAACTTGATTTTCTTCCATTATAAATGAAATGTCTGAAATGTTCCTTGAATCTAATGTTGAAGCTTCTGTTAGTTTTCGCAATGTAGAATTTATTGCAGTCTGAACATGTTAATTTGTAGATGCTTTTATTGTTGAATTCATCTATTTCTTCGATGTTTTTGTTTATTAAATTGTTTAATTTATTATCAGTTCTGTAGGATATATTTATATTCTTATCGAGCTTTTTTTAGTGTCCTCCATGAGAGGTGAGAGGAAACGTTTTGCTAATCATGTGATATCCAGATATGTGGACATTGGATGGCCGGCCAGGTGGTCCGATGTGTTAGCATTTACATTTTCTTGTGGGACTATTTCAAATTTAAATTGTTTAATGCTCGCAATTCAGGAACTGAAGTGTCAAACTGAGGAAGAAATTAAACAAATTACTTAGGCGAAGGTGCAAAGAGTAATAAGAGATATTATCAGAAGATTTACAGAGTGCATGCATAAGAATTGTGTTCATTTGTAGGATGTTACTTTTGGACAATAAGAACTTTATTAAGAAATATTAAATTGACTATTTAGTATCCCACAGACCAATAAAATTATCTATTTCTGTTGATAAAATTGCCTCTTTCTGTCAGTGTTGCCAACACAAATATTGTTCCTCTTTTGAAATTAAAATTCGTAATGAGAGATATCTCCGCAAATTAACTTCTTTGATGAGGATATCGATTCAGCAATGTACGATCGATATGGCACAGCAAGAAATGCCAAAATAAAACAACTTCAAAAATTACCCGAAAAAATAAAGATTAGTTCTATTGCTCTAAAAAGTTTATTATAGGTTGTATAATGAATCTGAATTATTATTAATAGTTATTTCTCATACAATCATTTGTATTGTTTTTTTCCCAAGCACAAAGAGATTTAATAGTAAAGCTGTGCTATTTATAACTATATAGTCGGCTTAGAAATCTCCCGGAAGTAAGATCGGAATACACAACCTCACATTTGGTAAATATTAAACATTGTAATTATTTTAGCTTCTGATGTTGTATTATTCGCTAAAAAGTCACTCCAAATCCAACGCGAAGTTGAGTTTTTGATTAGACAAAATCTCTTGCTAGAATACTATTGATAAAAAACTAAATACTCCTATAGTTAAATTGTGTTCATGCATGTTACAAGTATATGAATTTATTCATTCACTCTTGTAAAGTTCATACAATCGCCCGATTCTCTGCCGCATCCTATACAATTGAGTTTTCGGAATAAGTTAGGAATTGTGTGTGATGTTCTACCTTACCTGTGTAAACTTCAGTTAGAATGACGATGGTTACTTTAATTGGACTTTTCCTCACAAAGAAAGAAAATTACCGCGCGGGATTTAAGTTATGCGGACAGGAATGAGAAAGTCAGCGTAATTTACAAGTTTCGTGGAACAAAATGCAGTTTAATTTCCAGTTTTCCGTCTTCTTGTAATATGGTGAGGTAAAACTTGATAAAATATTATAACTTGAGTTTTACGAGTGAGTGACCTCAAGCTGTGCACACAATCTAACTTATACCAAGTACGTTCCGGTGTGTAACTTAATCCGGTGAAAATTATGTTAATAAATTTAATTCAGTGTGAAAAAAAGATACATTATTTAGATAGAAGACAACATACGTCAAGACAAACAAATCAAAAGCTTCATACTCATGTATCTTGCTTTCTGATAACTAGGACAAGGATTTTAATGCACTAAAAGTTAAAATTGCAACACAGATAGTATATTCAATTGTTTCTGTGTAAAACCAAGACAAAATACATCAGAAGTACCTTAGGCAAAGCGTATGGGACATTGAAGCTGCTATACCCTATTTTAAATAACCATAACAAAATTCGAATAAACACAGGGCTAACAATCTACAAGGCATTATTAAGGGCAGTACTCACATACGCAAGCCCCATATGGAGACACGCCGCTAGAACTCACATAAAGAAACTGCAAGTTTTTGAAAACAAATTATTACATATGATTACAAAACTACCGCGTGTAACACCGGTTGACATATTGCACGATCAAACGGGTGTAGAAACAATCGAGGAGTATATTAAACGCATGGCTCTTAAATTTTATAATACATGTGAAGGTCATGATAATCCACTCGTGGCATCGCTGGGAACCTATGAAATAACAAACACAAGCGTCCAAAATGGATCCTGGACAACACATGACCGGTGAAAGCTGATAGGGCACACACACACACACACACACACACACACACACACACACACACACACACACACACACACACATTACACAATTATTCAATTATAATTACAACATTGGTATATAATGTGCATTAATAAAATATATAAATACAACACATTAAAAACTAATAACTAATATTACTGCTTACAGGTTCATCCCACCAATTCCAGAGAAATTGACATCACCTGACAACTACAGATAGAACAGCAACAACAACTGAACAGTAGAAAAAATAAATTAAAAAATGCACGTTACCATAATTGTTTGAATAATTGTAATAATCTGGAATGTACGCGCAATATATTTAAATAAAGAGAAGCTTGGATGCCCTCCCAATATAGAGTCATCCGAAAGCCAAACTTGGCAAGATCCCGCGTGATCGACTATTTCGATTGAGGTTTTAAACGGTTTCCCTCAATCCAAAGAAAAAATGCTGGAATAGAACCCCAAAAGGTCCGCTTCCGACTTCACTCTGCTAATTAACTTCAAATTTGAATTCAAAATTCAAACCGGGGCTAATGTATTTTACAAGAACCCGGGGTTCTACCTATTAAGGAGGGCCAAAATGGATCGCTCACCGCCAACACTTATGTGATGGCCGCAGAGTTTTCCATCTATCTATCTATCTACACCAGAAGTCTAACATGTCTTTATGTTGTTCAATTGTTTTTCTGTGAAACCAAGACAAAGTAAGTCAGAAGTCTAACAGCTCTTTATATTATTCAATTGTTGTTCTGTGAAACCAAGACAAAATACAGTCAGAAGTCTAACATCTCTTTATATTATTCAATTGTTTCTCTGTGAAACCAAGACAAAATACAGTCAGAAGTCTAATTTCTCGTTATATTATTCAATTGTTTCTGTGTGAAACCAAAAAAAAAAAAAAAAGACAGTCAGAAGTCTAACATCTCTTTATATCATTCAATTGTTTCTGAATGAAACCAAGACAAAATACAGTCAGAAGTCTCACTTCTCATTACATTATTCAAATGTTTCTGTGTGAAACCAAAACAAAAAGACAGTCAGATGTGCTAACCATATTTAACTCAGTGACATCTGTAGGTATATAAGCGTAACTAAATTAGATTGGTTAAGAAACTCCCACCAGGGATCCCCCATGTCCCCACGCCGGACATGTGGGGTATATACACACACCAACAAGTATGATAATATACGTTTTTTAATGATAACTAGGATTTAGGATTACTGCGGTTATCAAGCCAATGTGCTAATATCTTAAAGGCGTATATGATTATAAGTAATGCCATAAGTGATTTCCAAATTATCTAGAGAATTTGGAAATCACTCATGGCATTTGTTAGGACTATTTCTTCTTCTTCTTCGGCTTTCCCCCACTTATAGGTTTGCCGTCTTCAGTTTCCATTTATCTCTATCATTCCAATCTCCCTCTTCCAAATTCCTATCATCCATTATAGTTCTGACGTAGGTTTTCCAGTTCCATCTTGGTCTCCCAAGTTTATTTCTTCCAGGGGGTGACAATTAGGATATATTTTTTGGCCATCTTTCATTTTCCATTCTTTGTACATGACCATACCATTTAAGCGTTTGATTTTCAATCCTCTTAACAACAGATGTGGTGACATTCATTTCTCTCCTAAGAAATTCATTTCTTATTTCATCCTGTCTTGTTTTTTGGAGGCTTCTTCTAAAATAATCAAATTCAACTGTTCTAATTTTATTCTTTTGTAATTCCGTCAGAGACCAAGTTTCACTTCCATATGACAAAATATTCTGTATTATGCTCCTATAAATTTTCATTTTAGTTTCCTTTGTAATATTTTTATTCCAAATCATTCCATGTACTGTCTTAGTTGCATTTTTTGCCATTGCAATTTTAGTCTGTACGTCTCTCTCACATGTACCTAACCTTGTAATTATTGACCCAAGATATTTAAAAAATTCACACTTTTTTATTTTCCCTGTTTCAAGTATGAGGTCATCCACATCCTTTCCCAAACATATATTCTGTTTTCTGTAAATTTATATTCAGTACCCATTTTTTATATTCTTCCGTTAATTTATTTATCATATATTTCATATCATCTTCATCCCCCTGCAAAAATAATTTGATCATCTGCAAACAACAATGAATGCAGTACTTTTCCTCCTATAGGAATACCCATTTCAGAACATTTATTTATACAACTAGTTAAGAGCCTCGTCTAAATAAATGTTAAAAAGAATTGGTGATAAATTGCATCCCTGCTTAAGGCCTTTATTCACTGTGAATTCCTCTGTTAAATTATTCTGTATTTTTACTTTAGCTTTTGTATTATTATAGATCCTCCTAACAATATTAATCCATTTATAACAGATATTCATATTTTGCATTGCCGTCCATAACAATTGTCGAGGTACACTATCATATGCCATCTCTAAATCATTAAAGGTCATATGTAGTTCTTTATTTTTTGCTAGGATTTTCTCTTGTAATTGTCTAATACAGAAAATATTATCAATACATGATCTTCCACTCCGGAATCCACATTGTTCTTCTCTTAAGTTATCTTTTATCTCCTTAAGTTTAAAATTTATAATTTTACTAAAAATCCTAGCTGTTGAAGGTATAACGCTTATACCTCTATAATTGAAACACAGTTTTTTATCACCTTTTTTAAAAATAGGAGTAATATACGATAAATTCCAGTCTTCTGGGATATCGTCTCCAATTTCAATTTTATTAAAAAGTTTTGTTAAAAATATTACTAAAATATCTCCTCCATGTTTTAGGAGTTCCGTCTGAATATTTCCTGGTCCTGGTGCTCTCCCATTTTTTGCCTCTTTCAAAGCTCTTTTTACTTCATCTTCTGTTATCTCTGGAGTGTCAAATTTATATTCTACATCCGTATCTTGAAGTTGAAACTCATTTCTATTTTCTTGAAGTAAACCTTTATAATGTTGCATCCATTCTGATGGTCTTATCAACTGAATATTTATCTTCTTTCTTTCTGATTTCCTGATATTTTGTAATGTTTTCCAAGCTTCTTTGGATCTAGCATATCCAATCGAATGATCTATATTCGAGCATATATTATCCCAGTACTCATTTTTTGTTCTTCTCACTTCCACATTTGTTTTATGTTTTAAAGTGATATATTCATTTCGAGGTGTTGTTGAGTGATCTGATAACCATTTCATCCGTGCTTTCTTTTTTTCTTCTACTATTTTTTTAATATCGTGATTAAACCATTCATTATTTCTTTTTAGTTCTCGATTTTTTTAAACCAAGTGCTTCTAAAGCTGCTGAATGTATACTTTCCTTTAGTTGATCATACATTTCCACTGCAGATTTATTTACATTTAAATTAAGTTTTTGCTTTAATCTTGATCGAAAAATATATTTTATACTCTCATCATAGAGTAAACTTACTTTATATCTTTGTTCATTTCAAATGGGTTGTATTTGTTCTGTCTTCCGTTACTTCAATATTTTGTTTTTTCCTACTTGTTATTATGAATTTTCCCAAAAGCATATAATGATCACTTCCGCAATCTGGTTTTCTATTCTATACACTCTAACATCTTTCACTATCATATCACGTTTTTGTTTCACAATTATATAATCTATTATTGATTTGAGACTTTTTGTTGGCTGTTCCCATGTGTATTTATGTATTTCCCGATGTTGGAAGAAACTATTCATTATCATATAGCCATGTTGTTTACATAAACTTATCAATCTATCTCCATTGTCATTTTCCACTTTTTCCCCAAATGGTCCAATCACTTCATCTTTCATTCTAACTTCCTACTCGACTATTAAAATCTCCTGTTATTATTACTTCTTGTGTTTTTTTATTTGTCCAAAATTTCTGACAGTTTGTCAAAAAATTCATTTTTCTCTATGGTTGTTGCATCCTCATTTATGGCATATACTCCTATTATTATAAGCTCTATCCCAAAAAGTTTGAGATTTAAAATAATAATTCTTTCATCAATTTCTTCCCAAGACACTATATTTTTTACCAACTTATTTTTTATCAAAATGGATATACTTCTTTTTGCTCTACTAGTTTTTGGTACTCCACTCCAGATATATGTATAATTTCCTAATTTTTTCCTGTCCTGTTTCCCTTTCTTTTTTGTTTCTGAGAGCACCATAATATCTGCATTCATTGTTGTAATCTCATCTATTACTTCTTTTTCTTTAGTATTCAAGCCTTGAACATTCCATGTGCCAATAGCAAAGGTCCGGTTTTCGTAGCTTAAGTCTGTCATATTTAAATCCATCCGGCTGACATATTTTACTGAAGTACGTAGCGATATACTTTTTTCCAGGGCCAGGTTGCCAGCCTGACGCCTAACCCCCAGACATGGAGGACCTGGTTTTTTTTTAGGGTTTGCTCCCTTAGCTGACAGGTCTCAGTTTTAAGGCGCTGAGAACTCGCCTTTCGTCCCATCCTGTAAACTAGTTTATTACGACTGCAGTCAGGGAGCACGACGAGAACGTAGGATTAGGACTTGCTGGCAGAGCTGCTAAAAAGTCGCAGAGGCATTACTCGAGATTTATTAAGGTATACATAGTCGGCATCTGTACCCTTCTCGAGGCCGTACCAACCATTTGCTCCCCTGTTAGGACTATTTAACCAATAAAATTAAGCTGTTTACTCACAAATCATTATTTAAATATAGTTATTTTAAAATATTTATATATTTAATATAAACGGCGATGTTTGAAAACAAACAAAAACGTTTGTTATGTTTCATTTGTTCATCACTGTAAACAAATCTTATTATTTATTGACAAATAGGATCCCAATGTTGTAAGAATGCACCCTAGTGGAGAAAAAACGAAACACATCAAACTGTTCATGCACAACATTATAGGTTATTCATTAATTTCTGACGTCCTATGATGTAAATATGTCAATTATATTTTTCTGGAATGTAAATAGCTAGGAAATAATACGTTCATGAAAGTGAAAACAAAGGTTTTTTTATTGTGGTATAATCAATTGCTAAAAGAAATTCTATTGTATCCCGCAAGCAGTATCTGGTTACATTATATATACAATCTGCGAGCCACATGCATTCTAGGATTCTTACATCTTAATATATAAATTGCTATATTCAACGTATTTCTTAGAGAGTCTTAGAGAGTCAGTCACTGCAAAATAATGCTCTGACCTGTTCAGAATATTATAAAGGAAGAGCTTTCTTTTATATGATAAACTTAAGATGATAAATATCGGGGTGAAACACGACTGTGATTGGTTGTAAAACAAAATTCATTGAAACGTGATTGGTCATTGACTCCCATTTTGGGCATGAGTTAAATAGTCAAAGTAAATAACTTACCTAATACCGTGACATTTGTAGAGAGCACCCTGGGCGGGTGCGTAGATACTTGGCACATGTAAACACCTTCGTCCTCGCGCTGGACAGGGCTGATGTGGAGCCTCCAGTTGTTAGGATACTGGAACTTGACTTCCAACCGAGGGTCACTCGTGTAAGGACTCGCTCCTACAGTCAGCAGACTCACCCTTTCAGCGCTCCGTCTCAGCCACATCACCTACAAAATGCACACCTTCAGAGAGATTACTTAGACTGGAATCTATATCTCCTCCTAGCTTTTCCACGATCATTCAAATACATTGAATAGCAGTGTGTTATTTAGCTTTTTTTTTTTTTTAGTTACTAAGATACCTCGGTCCAATTATAGTAAGTGCATGTTTCAAGGACAGAAAGGGAGGGTTGTATTCAAGCTTCATCGACGGTCAAATGACATCGCATACCCTACATCCGTGTAGGGAAGACACAGTTTCAAATGTCAATTTAGTATTGTTGTACCTATTATATGAGTACCGCCAGATATCTGAAAGTGTGTATTAAGTTAGAGCCGACCACGATTGCTTTCTATCTCTGGTTCTTTCTCATGCGTGTTAACAACCAAACTAAAAGTATCTGTCGATTACTAACACTACTTCACAACAAACAGCTTGTCACAAAATACAGGATTCCTGAGTTTTGTATAAAGAGTGACGTAGACGGTCCACACATGCGTATGAAGCATTCGGATGATTGGCCTTAATTATTTTTATCCTTTTAGATACCTAGAAGTCTCTATAACTGTATTACAAATTTTACATTTTGATTTACAAAATTTGTTTAAACGTACAAATAAAAAAAAAAGCTGCATAGCTGTTAATTTTCAAGTTATATTACTCTTGATGGAAGTAATTTTGTATTAAATTAAGCATCTATGGGAAACCATACACCGCGGTGAATGTTTTGTTTCTACTTTCGTCATTAACAGCACTGACCTAATAGAAACAATACCACCTGCCGTTATTATAACTAAAGTCTCTAAAAATGAATTCCTGTTTTCGGAAAACTTGCATATGAAGTGTTAAACTCTTGCAGACTTACTAACATTGTATGGGAGATAATGGGTTTTGACACTAGCTTTGAGAGGTGAATGTCTGTGGAAATTTAAAATCGAGAGGTGGGAAACTTTTCACCATGAAGAAAAAAGTAAAATGCTTGAAACGTGACTTGAAGTAGCTCCTGGGTTTTCAAGACAAGACGCTTAAAGTTCTCTTCAAACTGCTGTAGTTTGCAGATTCAAACTGTTGTGCGATAGCCCAATTTTCTTCCATATATATTATACCTGGAAACACATATATCCTAAAATAAGATATACAAGTGATTCTTCAGACAGAGATTACTCTTTTTCTTTTCTCTTTTTTTTATCATCAGCGACTCCATCTATTCAGGGGCCCCTCAACATGAGTCTTTATGATTCCCAATTAGGAATATTTTTTAAATATATATTTTAATGTAGCGTGCTGCCTTGTCACGCAGCGGGCCCGGGTTCGATCCCCGGTCGGGACAATTTTTCTGGGTGAAGTTTTAATCGGGATTTTTCCTCACCTGTAAGACAAATGTCAGGAAAACTTTAAGGCCCTAACGGCCCCGAAATCATATGGTCATCATCATCCTTACCATTGTCATCATCCTTCACTGCTGTGGAAAGCAACGGGAAGCTACCACACCTACAATTCCCTATAAATCTGCAAAGCTTCTTCTTCTTCTTCTTCACGGTTTAGGCTTATTTACTAAGCCTGTTGCGGCTCCAAATTGCTGCTCTTTCCATCTTTTCCTTGGTCTTCCCAAACTTCTTTTTCCTCGTGGTGAATAGTTGTATGCTGCTTTTTGTATTCTATTCCCAGTCATCCTTGCCAAGTGTTCTTTCCAGTTTATTCTGTATTTCTAAAGCTGCAAAGCATAGCATGAAAATGCTATGATTGCAGTGAAAGACCTGTCCTCTGGCAGAATTACTATGGATGGATGGATATTTTAATGTTGTCTCTCATACTTACGTTTGAATGGAGAAGACTACATAACAGTGAGCTGCGTGATCTTTATGGAACATCAGATATAATAAGAACAGTGAAGTTTCGTAGAGTGCGATGGGCAGATCGTATGGCACGAATGGAGAACGAAAGTTTTAACCAGAGAGAAAACTCCATATAGGTAGAAAGAAAATGAGATGGGGGAAAACATTCAACTTGATTTGAAGGGGGTGAATTATACAGGGAATGACTGGAAAATATTACGTCAAATTAGGGAATATAGGGATAAGTCAGCGCGGCCAACTAATATCTTAAGTTCGACACAATGAAAACATCAACTGCATAACAACTCATGCTATAAATAATCATCTAGGAAGCTACTTATTTTATTTTATAGCATTTTAATTTTATTATATTCCATGTTTTTGTTAGTATTAGCTAGTATTAGATCGAATCATTATTGCATTTTGTTTAGTCTGTATTTTAATAACATCTTAAAATTGTAAGAAGTATGTAATTTTTGGTCCCGCGCCGTAGCCGAGCGGTTAAGGTAGGAAGCCTTGGCGCAGAGCTACGGGACTTGCGCTGGTTCGAGTCTCCATGGGGGAAGAAATTTTCTCATGGTATTTCGACCAGTATGGGACCGGTTCCCACCCAGCATCGTGAGGCAATTGGGTAGCTACAATAAGTAGCGGCTCCAGGTTGAGGAACCAGCTATAACGGCTGGGGGACTCGACATGCTAACCACATGTCACCCCTACACTGGCTGCTGATCATCTACCTCTGTGATTGACACATGTGGATGTGAAGGGCCAGCAGCCGGCTGGTAAAAGGGCAACCGCTGAAAAGTGGAAAGACCCTCAATCGGAATGTAATTTTTGTATAATTCTACTATTCGCTGGTTGAGTGGAAGAGAAGGCCTTAATGTCCTTAACCCTGCCAGCTAAAATAAAGCATTATTATTTATTATTATTATTATTATTATTATTATTATTATTATTATTATGCTTCAGATTCAATAGTGCAAGTTAGTTACATTTTGAGGTTCTTTTAATCAAGTTTGTTTTTTACACGCTTTATATTAGCTTGACCTGTATCTATCTATCTATGTAACTGAATCTTTGAACGCGATTTTCACCCACTTAAAATCATTGGATTGACTTGAAACTTTGTATACTTGTAAATGACCCGTGACAATGCAATAATGTTATATTTTGTTTCTAAAATCCTGGACAGAATCATCATAAAATCCAAAAAAGTGTCCTTTTATCTATGTAACGGATACTTTGAACACGATTTTCACTCACTTAGAAACATTGGATCGACATGAAACTTTGTATACTTGTAAAGGACCCGTGACAATACAATAATTTCATATTTATTTTCTAAAATCCTTGCCATAATCATCAGAAAAAAAGTGTATCTGTATCTATGTAACGGAATCTTTGAACACGATTTTCACCCAATTAGAAACATTGGATCGACTTGAAAATTTGTATACTTGTAAAGGACCCGTGACAATACAATAATTTCATATTTTGTTTCTGAAATCCTGGCCAGAATCATCAGAAAATCAAACAAATTAAAACTCGTATAATAGGTTACGGACTTGTCGACTTTTTAGTCAATCGTTGTAAGAGCTCAGTGCTAGAGCGGTGAACTCTACTGGTATATAATTTCAGTAAGCCATAGGTCGCTGGTTCAAATCCGGCTGGGAGGATTTTTTTAGAAGAATATTACTTTTAGCTCATACTGCAATAGTATCGAATTTAAATATATTTACATTTTTATCTTATTCTGTAAAATATTAAAACTAAAAAATAAAAAATAAATAATAGTTTTAAAAAACTAAAACAACACGCTTTATTAGAAAACCGAACTAAAAAAATGAAAAATAATTTTAATTTCCAACACGCTTGGGATAAAATTAAAGTAGTCAACAAAAAAATCATCTCCAACACATATAGAATAAAACAAGAGTTATCAATAAAAAGAAAATAATTTTACCATCAAAAGCGTGGGGTGCTTTTTATGATTTTTACATTTTCTTCTTAGAGACTTTACTTTTACAAATATCTGTTTATTATCAAATATATTAATTGATATAGAGCACCCCACGCTTTCTTGTTTAATATTGTCAAAATTATATTAAAACTAGCTCATACCCGGCGTGCGCTGCTACTCCTAAATAAATGTTAATGCGTTTTTACCACCAGAAGTGCGCTGTTATGCTTGCCCGGGAATCTGCTTATCCCGATCTTCTTAGCATCAATTAAAGACAAAAATGGTTATTGTGAGTTATCCGTGGAAGATAAACAGATGCTGTGGCGGACTTTTTTGTAGAGTTTTTTGAGATATTCAATACTGTGTACATTAATTTGGTTTAGGCAGCGTAAGTCATTTAAGCGTCAAAATAGGAACTTTATTTCACGTTTTTCACTACAAAGGGTTATTTTTAGGGGTTAAGGGGTTGAGTATTACAACTAGCCTATGTTCATCCCCAGAATTTCCTGAACATTTTTCAAAAAAACATATCACAATCGGATCAACGGTATGGTCGTGCATAAAGTACGAACGAACAAACAAACATTCATTTTTATATAGGCCTATTAGATTAATGTTGGGATAATAAAATTTGCTTTCTATGACTTACCATATTTCCCATGTGAACGTCTCAATTTATATTTATTTTAATTAAAACTCTTACACCACGCCAAAGCGTTAGATCTTATTTCAGTTTTCTTTATTTTGTGTAATTAGTGACTAAACGTTATTAGAACATAAATCTAAAACATTTACTTTTAAATTCCCCCTATATATACTACATTCACAACTGCTTGTTGAGATAAATTTGAAAACTCCACAGGGAATATTATTTTACTCTCACATGTAAAACATGATGTCATTCTACAATTATGTCAGTTTTCGGTATAAAACAGTACATTTTATTATGATTATTAAAGATAAAAAACTTAATATATTCTATCAAAGAGATTTAATCTTGTCAGGAGAGTTCTTAACCTACATTCCAGACCATTTTAAAATAAAAATTCCTATGGTTTGACCAGGAATCAAACCCAGGACCTCATGAACAGTACTAAGGTACGCTGACCACTAACCCATGAGGCTTTATTATCATTTATAACCCATTATATCATCGGGGTAACGTAACTCCGCCTTCCAGGTGCCCCAACCTAAGAAATGGATTACAATTTTGCCAATGCTAGGGGAGAAAGCCAAAAATGTCATAAAAGACAACCTGGTGGCATATAAATGTGTGGGTCCACCGCTGTGGTCTCGAGGTTGCGTGCTGCCTTGTCACGCAGCGGACCCGGGTTCGATTCCCGGTCGGGACAGGTTCCTGGGTGAGGTTTTTTTCGGGGTTATTCCTCACCTGTAAGACAAATGTCTGAAAGCTTAGGGTCCAACGGTCCCTGAAAATCATCCGGCCATCATCATCATCATTCTTATCATTAACACCATCATCCTTCACCGGTGCGGAAAGCAACGGGAAGCTACCACACCTATAATTCCCTAGTAAAACTGCAAAGCATAGCATGAAAATGCTACGATTGCAGTGAAAGACCTGCCCTCGGGCAGAATTACTATGGATGGATAAATGTGTGGAATGGTCTCTACATATAAATTTACAGGAATATGTTTGCGGATCAGCGCTTCCTCTTTATTTAGAGGGGCGGCGATTGAATTTGTTGTGATACCTCGTGTGAGTATCAGGTCTATTATGCTGCCACCATTGGGACTTATGTAAGTCCAGTCTTCATGTTTGTTGTGTATTGTAAAGCCCTCAGTTTGCAGATATGTCATAAATTCCTTACATTTCCTTCCCTGTTTGTCTATTGCACAGTTAAGGTCTCTCGCGATTTTTTTTTACTCTCTCTACAGTGGCTTAGAGCTGTACCTAGTCGGTCGACTATGTCTGCTGCAGTGTGATCATCATCATTCTATGCGACCTGTGCGATGCAAGACAGACGATGGACAGATTCGAACTGTGAAATGCGTCATGTCACTACCAGACTGGCAGTCCATGACTTCCATCACAAGATATTCTGCAACAAGACATTTCATGAACCTAACGACATGTGTATATGTGTTTTGTGTTCACAAAAATGTGAAAAGTACCATATTCTGAATTGTAAAAAACGACTTAAATCAATCAGTGCTTATAGCAAAGACAATTAAGCACTTCACATGTAATATCTGCACGGTTTGTGCGCATTTCTCCTTTATTATAAATGTGTGGAAGAGAAAAAGTAGTGCCCTACTATTTTAAATATAAAACAAATAAACGTCATTTTACTTTATTGCAATCGTTATACGAGTTACAATGAATTCACCTAAATATAACAGTCGATGCTGAAAACA
This sequence comes from Diploptera punctata, assembly GCA_030220185.1. Classification (NCBI taxonomy): domain Eukaryota; kingdom Metazoa; phylum Arthropoda; class Insecta; order Blattodea; family Blaberidae; genus Diploptera; species Diploptera punctata. The sequence goes on from JASPKZ010000432.1 coordinate 843,206, forward strand.
ATCACATGAGAAGTATGATACATAAAATATTTTCTCAATCCAAAAATAAACTGAGTTAAGCTAAATTTAAGTACTGTACATCAACTATACGTAGACTTCCAAAAAGCATATGATTCAATTAAGAGGGAGAAGTTATATAGTATCCTGCTGGAGTTCGGAATTCCTAAAAAGTTAGTTAGACTTATACGAATGTGTCTAAATGGCTCAACGAGTAGGGTGCGTGTAGGCAAACAGTTTTCAGACACTTTTGAAATCCAGAATGGGTTGAAGCAAGGAGATGCACTATCTCCTCTACTATTTAATTTTGTACTAGAGCATGCCATTAAAACTTTAGAGAATGAGGAAGGCTTACAACTGAACGGTATTAATAAGCTGTTAGTTTATGCTGATGATGTAGTACTACTGGCCGATAGCGAGGAGATACTAAAGGCCAACATGCACACACTATTGAGTAACACTAAGAAATTAGGACTGGAAGTAAATGTCAGTAAAACTAAGTATGTGGTCACACGTAGAAATTCAGTATATAATGGAAATGGACAGCTAATGACAAATGAGGGAAATTTTGAGGAAGTGGCTGAATTCAAATACCTAGGAACAACAATCACAAATAGGAATGAGATGCACAAAGAAATTAAACGTAGGCTCAATTCTGGAAATGCATGCTATTATGCATTGCAGAGACTTTCGATGTCCCAACTCCTTTCGAAAAACAAACTGAAAATATATAAAACTATTATTCTACCAGTTATATTATATGGGTGCGAAACATGGTCTCATACTTTAAGAGAGGAAAGGAGATTACAAGGATTTGAGAATAAAGTTCTTAGGAAAAATTTTGGACCAAAGAGAGATGAACATACAGGTGAATGGAGAAGACTACATAACAATGAACTACATGGTCTTTATAGGAAGCCAGATATAATAAGAACAGTTAAGTCTCGTAGACTGCGATGGGCAGGACATGTTGCACGTATGGGGAATGAAAGACGTGCATGGAGACTTCTTGTAGGAAAGCCAGAAGGAAAACGCCCAGTTGGTAGACCAAGAATGAGGTGGGAGAACAACATTAACTATGATTTGAGGGAAGTAGATTATACAGGGAATGATTGGAAAGCATTAGCTCAGGATAGGGATGTATGGAGAGCTTATGTCCGTGCGGCCATGAACCTACGGGTTCGATAGTGCCAGTGAGTAAGTAAGTAAGCTAAATTTAAGCTTAGTTTTAATAGTGCCAGTTTAAACAATAGTCGATTCGCATTATAGTTTACTATGTTTGATATTCGTATCTATAAGTTTGTCTGCTGTGAATTCGTTAAGCCAGTGCACTGTTTCGCTAAGTTATATTACACTCTTCTGAACACAAACTTACTTCGCTTCGTTAATATTACAGGATTGTCAGCGCAAACTTTTGTAAAGTAACTAAAACATCTACAATATAATCCAAAGTATTACAATATTGTGCAAACGCGAATGTAGACTTATGTTTTACTGCATCGTGTTCATTATAGCTCTAGAAAATTAATATATACAAATAATAGTTTAAAAAACCCAACACAACACGCTTTATTAGAAAACCGAACTAAAAAATGAAAAAAAAACTTTAATTTCCAACACGCTTGGGATAAAGTTAAAGTGGTCAACAAAAATATCATCTCCAACATATCTAGAATGAAACTAGAGTTATCTACAAAAAAAAATACCATCAAATAATAAACAGATATTGGTAAAACTAAAGTATCTAAGAGGAAAACGTAAAAACCATAAAAAGCACCCACGCTTTTGACGGTAAAATTATTTTTTTGTCGATAACTCTAGTTTTATTCTAGATATGTTGGAGATGATTTTTTTGTTGACCATTTTAATTTTATCCCAAGCGTGTTGGAAATTATTTTTAATTTTTTAGTTCGGTTTTCTAATAAAGCGTGTTGTTTTAGTTTCTTAAACTATTTATTTTTTTTTTACTTTGGTTTTCTAATAAAGCGTGTACTTTTAGTTTTTTTACACTATTATTATTTTTTAAATATTTAGTTTCATTGATTGTCATAAACCGGAATCCCATGAAATTTTAATTGCTTACGATATTTTTAGTGTCTATGTACGAATATAATTATATTTCTTTAAAATTATTACTAGCTAACATTATTATAATATTTTTGAATATTTAATATAGATACATAGTTACAGTTAATCGTATCGGTCTCATATTTTTGGATAAATTACAATGTGGTAAGTTTGCAAAATTGTCAATATTTTACAGATTAAGATACAAATGTAAATATCTTTAAATTCGATACTATTGTAGAATGAGCTAAAAGTAATACTCTTAAAAAATCCTCCGGGTCGGATTTGAACCAGCGACCTATGTATTACTGAAATTATATTCCACTACAGTCCACCGCTCTACAAACTAAGCAACCAGAGGATACAACATTCATGTCTTACAACGATGGACTAAAAAGTCGATGAGTCCGCAATCTATTAGACCGGTCTTTATTTTTTTTATTTCCTGATGATCCTGGCCAGGATCTGAGAAAACAATTAAGAAATTATTGTATTGTCATTGGTCCTTTACAAGTATACAAAGTTTCAAGTCGATCCAATGTTTTTAAGTGGGTGAAAATTGTGTTGAAATATTCCGTAACATAGACAGATACAGGTCAAGCTAATATAAAGTGAGTAAAAATGAATGTTTCTTTGTTCGTACTTTATGTTGATTCGATTGTTATGGGCCTTTTTGCAAAATGTTCAGGGGATTCCCGGGCTGAACATAGGCTATAAGGGAGTTTTGATACTCAACTCCTATACCCTTAAAAATCACCCTTTGTAGTGGAAAACGTAACAAAAGTAGCTCTTTGGACGCTTACGTGACTTACGCTGCCTAAACCATATCAAATTCACAAAATTAATGTACACAGAATTGATTATCTCAAAAAGTTCTACAAAAACGTCCGCGACAGCATATGTTTATCTGTTACGGATAATTCACAATAACCATTTTTGTCTTGCATTGATGCCAAGAAGATCGAGACAAGTACGTAGATTCCTGTGCAAGCATAGCAGCACATGGCGGGTATTCTTTTACTGGTAACTCACAATAACGAATTTTGTCTTTTAGCTCATTTATGCCAAGAAGATCGAGATAAGTAGATTCCCGGGCAACACCGGGTAATCAGCACGGGGAATCTTAAAATAATTACGATATACACTTATAATTACTTTTCATTTTACTCATTCAACTAATCATAAGAATTACATTAATTTTTGTCTTTCAGTTCATTTATGCCAAGAAGATCGGGATGAGTAGATTCACGGACAACGCCGGGTAAACAGCACGGGGTATCTAAAAATAATTTTACGATATACATTTTTGCTTTTACTCATTTAAAACACATTAATGTTTGTATTTCAACTCATTTATGTCAAGATGATCGGGATAAGTAAATTCCCGGGCAACGACGGGTAATCAGCAAGGGGTATCTAAAAAATATACATTTATAATTATTTTTCCTATTACGTATTCAACTAAACATAAAAGCACATTAATTTTCATTTCTTTAGGCGTAGCACCGCACGCCGTGTATTAGCTGGTTTGTTATAAATTACTCTTCTTAAAATCAGCGATCTACTTTGTATATTACTAAGAATATAGTAATCTCGTTTCATTTTGTGAAATGTCTTACACGAGAGTACAATGTCACAAAAGAAATTCCTAAGTTGGTGTTTAAATGAAACCAGAAGAGACAAGACAAAAGGAAAGGGGGTAGATCGAAAAAAGTATGGATTGGTGATGTTGCTGAAGCCATGAAAAAAGAAGACTACAAGAGCTGAAATGGATGTATAGAGAAAGTTGGGAAAATAAACCAAATGATTTTAGGCACAGAAAAAAAATTATTGCATTATAAGGCGTACTTAATAATAATAATAATAATAATAATAATAATAATAATAATAATAATAATAATAATAATAATAATAATAATAATAATAATAATAATGATAATGATAATGATAATAATAATAATAATAATAATAATAATAATAATAATAATAATAATAATAATAATAATAATAATAATAACTTAAATGTTGATATTTTAAGGTTTAAAATTCTATCTTCATGCCACAGGTAGTCCAAAAACATTAAAGATTAAAAGTGTATAAAATACTGGCTCTTCCAACTCTTTTGTATGGTAGCGAAGTATGCACATTAAAACAGAATGATGAACTTAGATCTGCTGAAAATGAGATACCTTCCGAAGACTGCAGGATACACACTACTACATCACAAAGAAATTAAGACATATTTAGAAGAATTAGACATGGAACCCTTATAAAACAAAATTTCTGATTATAAGTCAAGATGGATGCAACATGTTCATGGAATGGAAGATTACAGGATACCCAAACAAATGTTAAGATATCAACCTGCAGGAAGAAGAAGACAAGGACGTCCACTCTAAAAACCTATTGGATGGTGTTTCTCTTAAGGCAGAAACAGGTCAACAAGTGGCCTAAATTCGTGAATATACTATGATGATGATGATGATGATAATAATAATAATGATAATCATAGTAATAAATGTATTTACAACACTATTGTATGTAGCATAAAGTATCCTGTACCAAAAATATGAACATGTTACACTAGGTGACACGTAATGTAGTTTGAGATGTGTGCCATTAAAGGTTAGAAGTATAATTACGGTATAAGCGATGGATAATAGGGTAGAAAAAAAATAGATATGTATTATATAATTTCGTTGTGTCCATTTTTTCGGAAGACCATTTTTCCGAAAGTTAAAATCTCGACGTGCAATGCGCCGAAACTAAATAATCCGAACATAATGTTTACACCTCTTATTAATTCGGAATTAAGTGAGGATTAACATTATTTTAAATGAATATCTGAATTACAAGAATTATTATCAATACATTATGAAGTGAGTTGTAGCTAGTGGGCGAAAGTAATCCAGCCAACGGTATTTCTCTTTCTAAGTCTGGTAGTTTGTGTCTCTAGTTTTTATTCTTTGCGGGATCTTCCATGTTTCGTCATCCAATTCTGAACTCATTTATCATAGTTTCCGAATCGCCCTGTTCTCTCCGAAGTTCTGATATAATAGTGTAGACGTCTCGATGATGCCTTCCCACCCATAGCTGGAGTCGATTGTGGAAACATTAATTTACTGTGCTTATATTGAAGTTTTGTCTGATATTTATTCAATAAATTAATTGGGTATCTAGGCGGTGCGGGATGAATTCTTCCTCGAGTTCTTGTGCCTTCATGAAATATGTACTGAAGTAATCTAGCACAACAAAAAATTCGTCTACAGATCCTTGGCTTTTTTTTTCAATGCCACCAAATTGTCTTTTATGACAATTCTGGCTTTCTCCTATGGAATTGGCGGTATTCCAATACATTTCGTAGGTTGGAACACCTGGAAGGCGGAATTACGTTACACCGAATATATCCATCCATCCATAGTAATCCTGCCCGAAGGCAAGACCTTCACTGCAATCATAGCATTTTCATGTTATGCTTGCAGCTTTACTAGGGAATTGTAGGTGTGGTAGCTTCCCGTTGCTTTCCACACTGGTGAAGGATGATGATAATGATAAGGATGATGATGATGATGATGACCATATGATTTCGGGGACCGTTTGGGCCTTAAAGGTTTCTTGACATTTGTCTTACAGGTGAGGAAAAACCCCGATGAAAACCTCACCCAGAAAAACTGCCCCGACCGGGGATCGAACCCGGGCCCGCTGCGTGACAAGGCAGCACGCAACCTCGAGACCACAGCGGTGGACGACTGAATATATAATGGGTGCTAAATGATAATGAAGCGCGAGGAGAGATCTTAATATAAACTTAACTTAAATTTCAGACGATGGATAACCATAGGGGTAATTTTCACACGGTATAAACGCAAGGACGTGCATCAAGTGTATCTATATTTTCAATTGGCGATCTTCAATAATATTATTTATTGATTCAGCAAATCATCAGCCTTTATTCTTCTATAAACATATTGGACCATGTTGAGGTCAGAACGGCTGTTTTACTATTAATAACTGCTCCTTCGAAGTAGCACATCACAGTAGTGAGGTATGTTACTTGATCTGACAAGTTCGTGACTTTACAAAAATTCTCTCTAAAATTTTGTCTGCGATTTGTTAGCTAGAAACGCATATGTGAAAAGAATTACCAGGCTCTTATAATATTCGCCAGTATTGTCTGTTGTTCATTTTACCAGCCCCAAGACTGTGAATATCTGCATAAAAATGGAGGGTGCGACTCGGAGTATGTTTCCAAGAACCACGTATCACTTTTTATCAGCAACTGTAAATTAGCGTTCCTAGTGAATATAACCTCCCGATTTTCGTTTTTACTTCCTTCGTGTAAGTGTCACTCAAAATAAATCTCTCACCTTGTATAGTAATAGTAGCATTGATCATAGACATTCATCGCTATCACATTATCAACTCCAATTTAATAGCTCTGGTACTGTACTCTTTCGTTTTCAATCTTCTCTACTCCCACTAGACTTTTTCAACCAGTATCCGATGTACTCTTATAATGTACATTTCTCCATGCAATAATTTCATCACTCCTTTTTCCGTCCTAATAATAATAATAATAATAATAATAATAATAATAATAATAATAATAATAATAAAAGCTTTATTTTACCTGGCAGAGTTAAGGCCTTAAGGCCTTGTCTGCCACTCAACCAGGTTTTTAAAAAATACAAAATACAAAAAAAAGTCTTACAACTACATAAACAATTACATATTATAAAAACAATACAATACAATCAATATTTATAATCTATTTTGATTTACTCTAAATTTAACGAATTAAATATATAATATGTACAAGTTATAAAAAACGAGAAAAAATTATTAATGACATAGTATAAATTTAAATAAATAAAGAGAAATTAATTATTAGACAACAGGTAACTGTATAAGCGTGACTTAAAGGTGCCAAGTGTGCGGCAACCCCTGATATCTTGAGGAAGGAAATTCCAGTAGCGGGCAGAGGCTACTGTGAAGGAAGTACAATAAGAGGAAGTGCTATGAAGAGGAATTGTTAGCAGACTGTTATCTTGTGACCTAGTGTCAATATTGTGGTAAGAGGATAACTTCTCAAATCTGGACGCCAGGTAAGTAGGAATGTAGGAATTCAGAAGCTTCAAAAGTAGTGAGAGAGAATGCAATTTACGTCTGTCAGTAAGACGGAGCCAAGAGAGGTTTATTAAAGTGTTTCGAAATATGGTCATAACGACGGATATTGAAAATAAATCGAACGCAAGCATTATGAACACGCTGCAATCTTTACGACAAGTCATGGTTTAGATCATTATATATAATGTCACAATAATCGAAGTATGGCAACACAATATTCTGTACAAGGATTTGTTTTAACGAAACTGGGAGAAAATTCTTTAAACGTCTAAGATAATGTAAGATGGGGAAAGTCTTTTTACATATGTGTTTCACTTGTGTTTGCCAGGTTAAATTTGCGTCTAGATGTAGTCCAAGATCTATTACTGAAGAAGAATAAGGGATAATTATTGTATGTATTATTTATAGTAATGTTTGGAAGTGTAGATATGTCAAGAGTTGTAAGCAGTCTTTGTTGTCCCATTAGAATTACTTGTGACTTGTTAGGATTTAGATTTAGACCGATACTTGAAGACCAGTTAAATATGGATGTGAGATCGTCATTCATTTTCGTCAAGCTGTTATAGAGAGAATGAGGAGATGAATGTAGGTAAATTATCGTTATAAAAATCTGTAAACAGGTAATTTGAACATGTTCGATTTTATTATATCCCGGTAACGATAAAAATACTTCGGGTGAAATTGTTTCGAAAAAGTAATTAATCCGATGATTTGTAATTCGGAAGAATATCTATTCGACGCGGTAACTTTGGAAATAATTGGTTCGGAATAATGAGTTTTGTAGAAAACAAACTTTCGGAAAAGTGGCGGAAATATGACTGCAATCAGATAATTTATTAACAGTTTCAGTAATAATGAGTGGAAAAGCGGTATAAGTAAGTCGATAGAATCTACATAATTACCGGAATAGCAAAATAGAGTCAGCAGATTAATTACTTACAAATACCGAGAGATTTTCCCAGTCAATAGAGATACTAGTGTAAACGGTATACAATCTATGGTAATGTAATACGTGACGTACGGTCACCGGATACGATTTCAAATTATTTCCTCTGCAGCAGTTGACACATAGTATGTTTGTATTACACAAATTAAAACTAGATGCTATAGTTCTGAGACCGTGCTCAGTGTCACTATAGCATGTTGTTTACTAGCTAATTAGTTGCAATAGTCAATTAGAAAGGACTATTGCATACAGTACAATGGCATCAGGAGATAATTCAAGACTGCATTTAATTGTAGCTGAGTTTATTACTCATTATCGGATTGTAGGGTAGGGCTTTATGGACGCGCATGCGTAACCTCACTCTTATCAACTCGCATTGGCCTGGGACTTCCCCTTGCTCTGTTTTTTTAAAGGCGGATATATGTGTTTCCCTACGACTGCATAATAGTGAATTACAAAGTATTTATAGGAAGTCAGATATAATAAGAACAGTTAAGTCTCGTAGACTTGATGGGCAGGACATGTGGCACGAATGGGAAATGATATACGTGCGTGGAAGCTTCCTGTAGGAAAACTATAGGGAAAACGCTAGTTGGTAGACCAAGAATGAGGTGGGAGAATAATATTAACTATGATTTGAGTGCAGTAGATTATACAGGGAATGATTGGAAAACATTAGCTCAGGTTAAGGAGAGCGTATGTACGGGCGGCCATGAACCTACGGGTTCAGTGCCAGTGAGTTAGTTAGTTGAGTTAGTTATATGTGTTTCGCTTTAAGTATGGTTTCAATGGGTTCTGCTGCTACTATTCACGTCGCGAGGTCATAAGCCCCTTGTACATAAGCAACATTTGAAATGTGAACTCTAATCATGAGAAACTCATCACTGTATTCCGTCCAATAAAACAGTTTTATTTCGGCGTTTAGTTCGCTGTAGCAAAGGACGTAACACTGTTTACCTACATAACATAAGAAAGGCTAGGTAAACTACAATAACAGAGCGAATATTGAAATCAAGTAATTTTGCACGATAGTCAATAATTGTGAAAGGAATATATACATGGACCAATTCACCCAAAGACAAGTTATTCAAATAATATTTAAACAATATATTTTTTTTTATTTTTTTTAGAGGAATTAAACCCAATGGGTACAACTTGGACACTACATACACCCAGTCCCAAGGTTGAGATTTTAAAAATCCCTTACCCCGCCAGGAATCGAACCCGGGTCGCCGGAGTGGAAGGTAGGGACTCCACCGACTACGCCACAGCGACGGACAATATATTTTTATTTAAGTAACGGATTATACCATTGGATGTAGTAGTGAAAAATCGATTATACAATAGTATGTGCCCATGTCCGTAAGTATCTTCAACGGTTAAAATAAAATATATCCAATAAATTATCTAATGGTCCTCCTCTTATTATAAGAGTCTCTAGGAGTCCTAATTCTTGCATTTTTCGCCAAATACTTTATTTTAGATTAAGAAAGCTTGGCCTCAATATAGCCAGCCGGAACAGAATTAATTATGGATATTTTTAAGTGTGATCTTGTCAATGTTTGTTGTGATGTTTGCCAGCTTGAATCAAAATATATTTCTGACATTTTCAGCCCTGAAGTGGAAATATAACAAGCTAAATTTTACTTTTGTGTTTAATTTAATTTTTAGCTCATTATCAAAGTAATATTCATTATCAAAGCAAAGGCTATTTTTGTACTCCGATTTTTTAAGCCCTTTTGTTGCACTATATATCAAGTGCAAAATGTTTTACGTTTAAAAAAGGGATACATTTTACGGAGATTGAGTGTTTGTCATTTATGATACAGTACCGTAGGTTCCTTTTGAGATTTTACAAATGAAACAATGGTGCCAACAGACCCTAAGAATTAAAAAAAAAAAAGAAGATGAATCATATTCCCCATACCAGTTGAATGATGATGGTGAACCCATCTGTTAATTTTTTTTTTTCAAATTCCCCAGGTTTGTCTTTCGACATTCCTGGTTTCTCTCCTGGCATGGCGTACTTGTAACCAACTTCTGAGGTTGGGGCGCCTGGAAGGCGGGGTTACGTTGCCCTGATGATATGATGGGTGATGATAATGGTGCGCCAGGAGAGTCCCTAATCCTAAGCTTAACCTAAGATGAATAAGAATGACGATGATTGCGATGGCCATATGATTTCGGGGACCGTTTGGGCCTTAAAGTTTTCCTGACATTTGTCTTACAGGTGAGGAAAAACCCCGATAAAAACCTCACCCAGAAAAACTGTTTCGACCGGGGATCGAACCCGGGGCCCGCTGCGTGACAAGGCAGCACGCTACCCCGAGACCACAGCGGTGGACCCATTTGTTAATATTAAATTCAGGATATTCTATACCTCGTCTGCCTGATCCGGGAGAAACACAGAAATGTAACTAATCTCAGCGATCATGGTATTTTGAGAGTGAGAAGAATATATGGTATAAAGGGACTGAAAACTTGAAGATTATTTGGAGTATTACTTTGAACGATGTTGTTGCTTACCAATTCATGAACTAGAGAGAATGTATAACCAGCATACTCTTCATGTACTGTGACTATCTGTGAGACAGATATTTATTTTCAATTGTCTTAAGAGTTCTATTAATACACCATGATGTGGATCACCTTAATTACCTGAAATTGTTTTTTGAAGCATCATCTTATTCGTTTCTGTAGTCACTAAGGGCCGGTTGTACCAACTCAGTATAAGTTCTGAATACATGCTATCTCAAGTATTCAGCCAAAATTGCGTTGTACCACGACAGTATTGCACCTTAGCCGGAGCATAAACTCGGTAGACTTTCTACGGTCATTCGAAGCCGATTATTGTGAAATACTCGAGTTAACTTTCCAAAATGGCAGCCAGAAACATGTCTAGAAATTTATTTCTGGATTCTGATAGTGACGACGAAGTATTATACGATATGTTTCTAAAGACCCGGAAACTCAGACAAATCAGGGGAAGACCGGATCATATTGAAAATTACAATGATGAAGAATTTTTCGTCCGCTTTCGCCTTGATCTCATCAGACATCGATTAGAACATAAGACGAAAAGGTAAGATTTTAACATTTTTCGTTTGTATTTTATTATTTCCACAATCATTGTTTAATATTTTTAGGTGATTATTTAAACATTTTTATTTAAAGAGGTATGAGCATGAATTAGCATTAATACTCGTACTTGAACCTGTAGCTTCATTAGATAATACTGTATAATGCAATGCATTTTATAATAGGGGTAGGAGTTAAAAAAATAATCTTCTATGAAAGTGTGCTTTTCAAAGTATAATTGCTTTTATTTTACACACTATAATTTAACAAAACATTGAAGTGCAAATTTTGAGGTTATATTATAATGCCATTAAATTAAAATCTTAATTACAACGTTGGTTATGCCATTGACTTTAAATAAAAAATGTGTATTATGTCGTGTGCCATAACCTTTTTTCTAAACTATCATAAAATTATTATTATTATTATTATTATTATTAATCAGGATATTATCAGTAACATAACCATAATTTTTTCAACATTCTACAGAAAAATCTCAAGGAGACCAGTTCATCTTGAAGAAGGTATGGAAGATTGTTTCGTCTGGTTTCGCTTTTGAAACGAAGCAATTACGTTCAATGTGGATCTGATCATACATCGATTACAACAGAAAGGTAAAATATTTTATATTTAGTAAAAAAATTAATAAAAAATAGTCTTCTATCCAAGTGTAATTTCTTAGGCTATATGTTACATACCCACAAAAATGTAACAAAAGAACATTGAAGTGTTAATTTTGAGATTATATTACAGTGCCATAACCTTAAAACTTAAGTTACAGTAGTGATTATGGTATGCATGTTCAATATGCAAGGTTGATTATGTTGTACTACCATGGACCTCTAAACTTATACTTAATTTCCAATTTTTCAAGCTGTTATTACATTGACACATTATTATTAAAATGCACTGGCTATTGTATGCCAAGAGACCACGTATACTTATTTTGGCTCAAGTTTCCATTAAGTGCAGTGAGAATTTTTCCTAAGCCCGAGACAGACACAACGCGCATGCGCCAACAAGGTTTTATTTTCAAATTATTTCCCACCATTTACAACAAATTTTACATTTTTTCTAACGATTACTTGAACACATTTTTCTATGATATTTAACTATATACGTAACATGAAGACGTGGCAACCATATTGATTTTAAGGAATATTCTATGCAACAACAGTGCAGCCAACATAGGTTATGTACTTCAGAATTTGAGAACTTACTATTTATTTTTGGGTGTTGCATTCTTTCACAGGTTAGAGTGCTTAAATTATGTTAGGTTAGCTTTTAGGTTGGTCTTTCATAAGTTAGAGTACTTAAATTGCATTACGTTAGCTTTTAGGTTTGTTAAATAGCATGTATAATGTTGGCTGCATCGCGATATTCCATAGAGTAAACTGCTTCGCGTTTGTCGTGCATGCGTGTGGTGTCTGCCTGGGACTTACGTACTCCTTCTGTCTTTACTAACTTTTGTACTTTTTTAAACATTTTCGCTTCCGACTTCACTCTGCTAATTAACTTCAAATTTGAATTCAAAATTTAAACTGGTGCTACTGTATTTTACAGGAACCAGGGGTTCTACCTATTAAGGAGGATCAAAATGGATTGCTCACCGCCAACACTTAAGTGATGGCCACACAGCTTTCCATCTATCTAACATTTTGCAACAATACTATATAACATTTTTTTTTACAATTATTAAATATTTATCTCCATACACAATTATTTCTTTGAAGTATGCAGAATCATTGTGCACATGTGTGAACGCTAGAAGAACTTATACTAGATGGTGAAGATATCTGTGAAAATTGGAATGACCAACATTCAAAAGTATATTCTCAGAAAAAGATGTTCACTCAGTTCATTTTGTAGGTTCTGATGGGACAGGTTAGTGTATATCAGATTAGTATATGCTTCATTAAATAATATGCAAATAATTTATTTTTTAAGTTAGGAAGGAGAAAGTTGGTGTATATCCATTTCTAACAAATGTTTGGGGATGTATTGAAGTTTGGTCGCAGCTACATTCTTCCATCTAGTGTCAATTCTTTAAATTTTCTGTAGAACTTCTTTGTGATTCCATCTAGTGACAACTCTATAAACTTATGCTCATGCACATGTTTCACTGTAGGACACAAAAATTAAGGGAAGGTAAACTAAAGTTTTTCCGGCTCAACTGCACTTCTACAAGCACTTGATTTTTCAGTTATATTGTAAACTATAGCTCTTCCTCTATATTTACTAACATTACTTAATATTTTAAACTTTTTCAAACAATTTTTATAACATTATTAGACAATTTTGAAGTATATATTTAAATATACAAATCACAATATTATGATACTGTTATTCAATATTGTAATGCTGCTATTTTCTCCACAGAGTATATTACCTAGTCTCTAATTTTTCTATTGCTGTTTTGGGTTATCGCTGGTTGGATCAATATGAGGGAGTGATAAGTGAGTGTACACCCATTTTTAATAAACGTTTGGTAATTTTAATATTATTAATATATTTTTTAAACATAGATTTGGAGATTTATTGCAAATATTGGTCATTTAAATTTCATTGCGACGGATAGTAACCGAGGATGATAATCGATATGTAGTTTGATTGTGGGTTATCGCTGGCTCTATAAACTCTGGCGCATGCGCACTGTTGTTCTATAGGACTTTGAAAATATTTCACGCTAGTTTAAGTGCAGTTTTTTCCATTTTTCCTACATAACAGTTGTGTGGATGCTCAAAGCTTATGAACTTACTCGATAGATGACGAGTATCTGTGCTATTGGAATAATCAATCTTCACAATAAGTTCCCAAGCATGCTTTTAAAGAAAGGAATAATTTATTATTTGATAATCTAATTTGGTGTACAATAACTTTTCCTTCTTAACCAAACAAAATAAAATAGTAGTTATATTGTGAAAGATTGTCATACAATAGCACAGTTAGTCTTGCCATATATTGACAAAACCTTTTGCATGCACATATGCACTACAGCTCTGTAGAACTTAGAAGAAATGAGTGAGAGATTTTATATACATAGATAAATATATAAGAAATATAAAAAAAATGTTTTAAGAATCGTTACAAAATGTTAAAACAGTAGGAAATGTTAGTAGAAATGGAAAAAGTAAATAGTGTAACAGTGTCATATTAATGTTGTATGGTATAGCATAGTGGGTCATAAACTATAGTTCAGCCATCATAGATTTAAGCAACTTTCATTGTATATTTGATAAATGGTGACCTTTATTACAGCATAAGTCAGTTTTGGAGATTCTATGCCTCTAGTCCACCTGCATTAGTCACTGTTCAAACAGAATAGCCAACTTTGCCTTATGGTGCACTGCAAGTTTGTGTACACCAATTAGTTTATTAGATAATATGGCTTCCCATAAAGAAACCTCTAATTTAATTAAAAGCGAGTTAATAAGAAATGCCATAAATATAGCAACTTAACGTTTGTATGCAATTGCCCAAAATGTTGTATTTGTATAACATGTTCTGGTATGAACTGTGAAAACATTATATGAGAATTAGAGGTGAGTTGTAATCCAATACATCCATAATGAGAATAATGAAACTTGTTAATACAGTAATCATGAATAAAATAATGTGTACCAGTAACTGAAAGGGAATCAAATTACAATGCATAAAGTAATGTAACATATCAATTGTTGCTACACATTATGTTTTTCTTGGAACATTCTTTTTTTAATATAGCAGAAAATAAAAATTTTGCCCCTTAGCTTATGACGTCTGAGAAATTACAATGTTATTAAAGTAGTAGAATCCACTAAAAATATGCATTTGTTCTATAGTCTATATTTGATGGTGAATAAATATTAGTCACTTTTGATTATCTGATAAAATCATAAACATTCTTTTTTTTTTTTCTAGAAGGCTTGCTGGGATATTACATCGCTTCATTCCCGAATGTCACCGAAGACTTGGACTGCATGCACATAAAGACCAGTTCTCCAGGATAGTACAATACTGAGGAACATACAAGGAATAAAAGTGTATGATGTGCAGTTAAACATTTTAGATATTATTGTTTAGTTGTTTCTTCACTCACCTCATACTTCTTAACTCCCAAGCAGACTCGAGTTTCTTCACTTCATTTGTGATATTCTCAATGTTGTATTACATTCACAACTGATGTCCAATGGCCTCCTATCCTGCAGACTGACCTCCGCGCCATCTGATGGCTGACCGACGAACTTCCAAATCAATCCCCTCTCCTTATCACCGGGTATTTCAAAATTCATAGTTGTGTTTTTATTCTTGCATATATAATTTTTTTCCCAAATTGTGAGTTCCTTCGGTTTTTCCAATTGTTTAAGTAATTTTGTTTTGGTTTCTATTCTGTGTTTTTCTGACCAGGCATCTACAGCTATTGCAGATTTTTCTGTTTCTCCATTTTTAACATTTCTGAGGTGTTCCTTTAATCTTGTATTTAGATTCCTTTTTGTTTTTCCTATGTATATCTTTTCACAATCTTTACAATTAATTTGATAAATTCCCGATTTTTTGCAGTCTTCAATCTTTTCATTTTTGTTGGTTTTTAGAAAAGATTGAAGATCTAACATATGACTAGACAATATTTAACAATTGTGCATTGAAGACTCAGTTTGAAAAGGAGTAAATGTTCTTTAGTATAAATGGAGTAGAGAGTCAATCATAAGCATCATCATTACCAGTACTATGGTCCATAAGAGCCAGGATCCCCTGATATATACATCCAATTTTGATTCCCCAACCCATATAAAGGTTTCTATTATTATTTTATAAACTGTACATAACCACTGATTTAATATATTATCTTGTATATCAGCAAATTAAGTTTTCACCAATGTAGACAGATTTTTTTGAAGCTGTAATAGTATTTTAAAATGCAATAGGAAGTATCATTAAGAAGTTTGTTTAATAATTAAGACATTTTGTCTATACATTCTTACCTCTTATGGTTGTTTTTGTCAAATATATGTTTCAAGGCTTCTGAGCCCCATCGTCAGCAATTACAGACTGTAATCAGAAGCCTTGAAACATATGTTCAACAAATACAACCCAAAGAGGTAAGAATGTACAGACAAAATGTCTTAATTACTGTAATATGTTTTCTGCTGCTAATTTTCATTAAGTCTTTACAAAGACTTTACTTGGATGGGAAAGGCCATTCAATTTTGCTCCAATGTAGGCTGAGATTATGTTACGAGCCTGAAATCTTCAGACTCGGAATCCATGACTCTAAGTTTCTCCCAGAAAACTTTTTGTTTTCTAGGATTCATCCATCCTAATAATATATCGACCCCAGCCAGATTTTAACCCTTGACTCTTGGGACGAGCAACTTAATCCCCAGATCACAAGCCGGATATTGAGATATATACTATTTTATAATCGTTTTGTTAGAATCATATAAGCAGAATTCAGTAGTTTATGTTTTTCTCTTCAAGTTTTTTTTAAGCTTTCTGCCACAAAAAAAAAAAATAAGATGACTGCAAATTAAATTTCCTTGTGAGAAAATAAGTAAATATGTTCCAGGTAACTGCCATTAATAATATTCACAAATGCAATCCTAATAGGCAGGTTGTAATTCTATATATTAAATGTTTGTCTCATGATATTGGTCAAATTATGTGTAGTTTTACTGTACAGATAGAAATAATGTAAATGCATTATAAATTCTCACATGCCTGTGCTGCACCCTCTCTTCTAGCCACTATTATGCCATGACTTACTTGTTGTAGTCAGAAATCCAAAGATTCATTCATTCACCTATAATGAATATCCATCTATAGTAATTCTGCCCGAAGGCAGGTCCTTCACTGCAATCATAGCATTTTCATGCTATGCTTGCAGCTTTACTAGGGAATTGTGTAGGTGTGGTAGCTTCCCGTTGCTTTCCACACCAGTGAAGGATGATGGTGATGATGATGGTAATGACAAGGATGATGATGATGATGGCTATATGATTTCGGGGACCGTTTGGACCTTAAAGTTTTCCTGACATTTGTCTTACAGGTGAGGAAAAACCCCAATAAAAACCTCACCCAGAAAAACTGCCCCGACCGGGGATCGAACCCGGGCCCGCTGCATGACAAGGCAGCACGCTACCTCGAGACCACAGCGGTGGACATAATGAATATAAATTATCTGAAATGTATTTATACATCTACAAAGAAAGTGTTTATTTAAAGTTTTATTTGTAATATACACCACGGCTATGGTCTCGGGCTAGCATCACTGTTTTGTTTGCAGAGGGCCTGAGTTTGATCCCCAGTCATGACAGATTTCCTGGATGATGGTTTTATTGATGGTTTCTCTGAACCCGTACGACAAATGTTAGGAAACTTTAAGGCCTAAACAATCTGTGATCATCATATTTGCCAGGTTTAGTATGAATGTGAGTGAATTGTGCATCTTGTCTTAAATATTTGTGTTGTCTTGGGGCAGGTCCTGGATTGGAGGTCCTCAGTAACCATGTGTGATCCAAAGTCTCTCTCTCTCCCAACCTATAAGATATGAGGTTAAATTACAATAGAGAAGAGAAGATCTGTATAATATATGTGTGTGTTCCAAAGCCACCTGGTGCACCTTTCATGC
Organism: Diploptera punctata; assembly: GCA_030220185.1. Taxonomy (NCBI): domain Eukaryota; kingdom Metazoa; phylum Arthropoda; class Insecta; order Blattodea; family Blaberidae; genus Diploptera; species Diploptera punctata. Next base: position 861,028 of record JASPKZ010000432.1, read on the forward strand.
TTTGGGTTTCATTATATTATGTAGAAAAATAGTTTAATGTGGTCTATTTTTATTTTACGCAGGTGATGTTTACTTTTATTGTGTATAATATAAGCATGTTGAATATCCATTGTATAATTTTTTATAATAAAGTAATGTATGAGTAATATATTTTTATTAAATGTACATAACTAGTACCAATAAATTACTCCTCAGAAGGTTGTCCCTAAAGAAAATCTGAAATCTACTGTCTTATGATTGGTTGTTTCACAAAGGACTACAGTTTCTATCAATAACAAATTTGTCAAAAATATGATAGAAAATTTGAGATGATATAATTATGTTAAAAACATATAAACGTTCAAATTTGTTTTATCTGCATTATGTTAGTTCAAATTGTGAAAGAAATCAATCATAAAATACAAATGAAAAAACGTATAGTGGTGGTCTTTAAGTCGACCATCAAAAATTTACTTTAAAAGCAGTCTTCTAATAGGGGATATCTCCTCATCCTGAATACAATCTGGACCTTTACACCATAATTGGAAAATGTTAACATTCTTCTTCTTTATTAGGAATTTCTTTATAATACAGTAGTTTTTCTACAACCCATTGTAAATTTTACTCCTCCATAAATCCCTATTCTCTGCATCACACTCTGTTATCCTCTCGACACTATACTCCTATTATGCACTCCTTGAATTCACTTTCTTTTGATCTCCCTTTTCTTCTGTTGCCCTCCGCTTCAAGATTTAATATCATCATAGGATCCTGTCATCTGACATTCTCTTTGTGACCAAACCATTTCAGTCTTCTTCAATAACTTGTGGAATGTCTTTTTGAACATCCATTACTTCTGTGATTTTAGCATTTCTAATTTTGTCTCTTTTTGAATTTCTAGAAATCCTCCTCCAAAATTGCATCTGTCGCCTATAGTTTATGTGCTTGCTCTCTGCTTAATGCCCAATATAGTATAGGGATTTCCAGCCAACCTAGACTCTGCCTGTCACAAGCCAGGAGAAATGGGGAGTGATGGAGGAATAACACCTCTTTAAAAAACCAGGGTTCATTCTGGCCTGGATGATAGTACTTTGTGACAGCTCCTTGCTAGGATACGGCAACTGCTGCCTTGTAAGGATATGTTGGTTCGTCAAAGCCTAGAGGAAGGAAACCTTGAACAAAAATCATCTGGTCCTCCAGGTTGAGGATTATAACAATGGCCCAGCTCCCCATTTTATGGAAAAAAATTAACTATGCTAAAGAAATTGATGTGAAGAAAATATCAACATCTGAATATAATTTATTGCAAGCACATTAATACTACTGAGTTCAGGTAAGATAATTTATTTGAGCAGAGGTTGCTGTTACTAATTTAACTATCATTTAAATATGTACAAATTGAAGACTAAACTCATATATCAATAGCTATCATAGAAAGATTCTGAATTTACAAACCAAATGTCTTGCATAGTTGCCTAAATAGGAAAAAAAATGTTAATATTTTTATTCTCAATTGTTGTATTATTAGATTTCAATGGGATACAGGATTTAAATAACTACTATTCTACCCCTCTGGCACACAGTGACAAGAATATAGCCTTCATTAGGTTTATTACATAATATGAGCAAATACAGGCAGTAAGACATTTATAAACTTATCAAAAGCATCGGCGTTGGTTGGGAAGAAGAGAGAGAGAGTCATCTTACAGAGGATCAGAATATATAGTCATAGGAATAATCCTTTCCAAGTAATTGTGATTGGTTTCAAAAAGTAGTTGTATGCAGAAATTTCACTATTTTATAATACAGTAAAGAGATCTCAACACAGAATGGACAAAAATTTAATAAAGCAACTTCATTTTGGAAAAAATGCAATAATACAAAAAAACATACTAACTTAAAATTAACAGAAATTCACACTGGGCTATTTTTATGCAGTTTATTTCTAGTGTGCCTACATGTAAAAAAAAAATTGAGATTCTTATAATTGGTCAATTTCCAACAAAATAGACATAGATTACATAGAAAAAAAATAACAAAATAACCAAATAGGTTTATATATAACATAAGACAATTTACTTGCCTTCAGTCATCTGATGACTATCTTAAATTAAAAATTCAGTTAATCAAAAACAAATCTTGGTACTTATAATAGCTATTTATAGCTAGAGCGAGGAATTATATGAAGAAAATTATAAGAAAATATGAAATCATAAAGACAAAATATGAAAATTATGACACAAAAATATAATGAAGCTACTATTTTCTAAACTTTTTACATATATTTATATGCATAGACGCACTACGACTTATAAGTGTACATACAGCACAAACAGAACTTATTTATAGCACAAGAAATCAAAATGTTCACTGTATTTTGATTATAATTTTTCATTATTTTTGACCCAATATAAAATATCATATTCATGATCTGAAACAATTTTAATGGATCATACCATAGCGTAGTTGTATAAGGAAACGTGGTACAAACAGGGAAGTCGTGAGTTCGAGTCTTGATATGGTCAAGATTTTTAGCTGGACCAGACCTTCTGATGGCATTGTAGACCTGGGATCGACTCAGATCCTAATGGAAGTGAGTACTATATGCATGTTCTGGGCACAAATGTAGCCATCAGGCAGATCTGACAACCCGGCAGACATCTAGTGCCTTTTGTCTAGAAAGATGGAAAATTCAACATGCCACTACCCCAAAGGCCTCCCAAGACTGTAGTGGAATTATTTCATAAATCAAATCTGAGAGTTTATATATAATACAATTAATTAATGTATTGAATGATTTTTAATTATGAAATTTAAACATATGCAAGAAACAAAACATTGCAACCCAAACTAACAAGTTTCCATGAAATATAGCACTGACAAAGTTTAGAGTAGGTACCGGTATAGTTTGGGTTATTGCTATCTTTACATTGCATGAAGATATTAAATTCATGTAGATGCAAATGTAACAATAACATTAAATTGGACGATTTAGAATACAAGTAAACCATTCCAGTATGTCATATTTGGAGAGACAAGATGTTAAAAGTTATTAGTCCATAATTGAATCTAGGGATTGTTTCAGAACTCTTTGCAATTACAGTTACATTTAATATTGAACTATAAACATGGTGAAATGTAGTTAGAATTATTTTAACGTTAGTTTTTTTGTATATATGAAATAGGTCTTGCATAGTGTCTAGTCTTGGTCTACTTGTGCTATGAACAATCAAATTGTCAATTATTAATTTTGTTCATAACACATAGATAGGATTTTTTTTAAATATTTTGTGATAGTAAACTATACAGCCTATCTGTCAGAATTGTTTTGCAGAATGAAAAATTATGCTCAACATCACATGATATTATGGGAGGATACTCGTATCATGCTATATTTGATACTTTGATGTAAGTGAGAAAAATGCTGGCCTAACCTACATCAACGTTACTAATTTCACAAAGCACTGCTTCAAGTTTCTTACATTTCAATTCTGTAATCTGTTCACAGAGTAAAGACTGTCCTCAGGTAGCAAGAACGAACTGACAGCTACCTGACTACAGAAAATTCCAATATTGTTATTCTACTTATTCATTTAGGCTCATGATCTTGTTCTGGGGGACAAAAAACTCCATCGAACTTGACACTCTGTGACTCATCATCCAATTATTTGCTTTTATAAAGATACTGATAAATTTTCACTTGTCTACCACATTACATTGTCAAAAATTACACAAATACATTCATTTCAAAAATATTTTAATGAATTCCTAGAACTTTTATTGAAAAAAAAATATCGGAATTTGAAAGTTGAAAAATATGGAGGAGTATGAAATTTTCACTAAAATATGAACATTTTGTTAAAATATTATGAAATATGAATTTTTTTGTTGGTCTTATTTGATTCTGCATATCATAAAATGTAAAGATACTTAACCTCAGCGCTCTCTGACAAATAGTTTAAAACATGAAATTTTATAAAATTCCTCTCTCTATTTATAACAAATATGAGAAAGTTTGAATTTCATATAATTAAACATCGCATTACTTTTTAAATTTTGGTGTGTGCGTGTATTATACCGTACATATATTTCACAAAACTATTACTACGTGTAGGCCTAATTACATTGAATTGTTATAATATTAAACAACTTCAAAGAAATAAAAATAATATTAAAATGAATAGCACGAAAATGGAAACCAACCCAATTTATTTAAGACTTTTTAAATTTTGGTGTGTGCGTGAATTATACCGTACATATATTTCACAAAACTATTACTACGTGTAGGCCTAATTACATTGAATTGTTATAATATTAAACAAACTTCAAAGAAATAAAAATAATATTAAAATGAATAACACGAAAATGGAAACTAACCCAATTTATTTAAAACTACGTACATATACACTAATTTATAATATTGAAAATAAACTATAATATAGTATAAAATTAATTATATCAGAATTGAAAACATTGATGCAGTATGGATAAATAATGAAAGCAGACGAATTTTTGCTATGGGAAATAAGAAAACATAAGAAAGATGATGCGCGTATACCCAATTCAGCCAACATAATACGGAGGGAAATTGGAATTCATTACCAACATAACTGAAAAGTTAAGTTAAAACCGGTATACGCAACTGGCGGTTAAAAGCAGGTGGTACAACGCATATTGACGTTGTACTCCTGCTAGCCTTAAGCGTCAGATGACTAACTTGGGAGTTAACCTGAAGTTCGTACAACCGGCCCTAAATGTATCAAAATTAAAAACGAAGGGTATCATTTGAAGATCAGAGAATTGACTCCAGCTACCGCCATGATTATTTCTTCGCAGTATACGTAATATAATTTCCATCCATAGTAATTCTGCCCGAAGACAGGTCCTTCACTGCAATCATAGCATTTTCATACTATGCTTGCAGCTTTACTAGGGAATTGTAGGTGCGGTAGCTTCCCGTTGCTTTTCACACCGGTGAAGGATGATGATGATGACCATAGTATTTCGAGAACCGTTTGGGCCTTAAAGTTTTCCTGACATTTGTCTTACAGGTGAGGAAAACCCCCGATAAAAACCTCACCCAGAAAAACTGTCCCGACCGGGGATCGAACCCGGGCCCGCTGCGTGACAAGGCAGCACGCTACCTCGAGACCACACCGAATTTAATTGAACCTTAATATTTCATTCATTTAGGCGTAGCAGCACACGCCGGGTAATAGCTAGTACTTTATAGGCCTATAGGAATTGTAGGCATGGTATTTTATTATTTATTTTTATTCTAATTTAAATAATAATAGAGACCGGAAATTTAGGCATTATAAATCCTTAAAATAGGCAGGCAAACAGACATTATAAATAGCTAAAATAGGCAGGAAAAAAGACAATATAAATAGCTAAAATAGGCAATAAAAGCAATTAGAAAAACTTACAAATTGAGATTTTCGACTCGATATTGCAATTACTGTTGGAAGCAAATACATCATCTTCCCAGTAGCCTTGGAAAGTGCATTTTTGGGTTTGATTGTACTGATATGTTCCGATATAAAATGTTTCTTTTTCGTAGTTCACTGACTGCTCGCATATTTTGCATGTGAGTACGTTACCGTCAGTACAAAATACGTCGGATCCAAAAGTTCTAACGTAACTTCGCATTTTACTGCGTAAAGGAACACTGAATTTCGGCATCTTGCTGCTAGCTACAATAACTTCGCAATGAACACTAAAATAAATATTAAGTTAGACCGGCACTCATTGTTCCCTTTTCAAATAAACACATGCAGTAATTAAAATGCTTTCTGTTATTTATTAATTTTTTTTTGCATGGCAGCACTCAGTGTTGCGAAGAGAATAATTATGAACTGACTGAAAGACAATAATATACATTCAGTGATGTCACTTTCATTGTAACGGTTATAGAAATAAATTAAAATATCTGTAAGGCAATTTCTAATAGTAAATTAATAAACAATATATAGAGAATCAAATAAAGGCAACATAAAGCATTTATTTCCTAAATCAGGCATTTATATTTAAAAAGGCAGAAAAAGACAACATAAAACTGTGGCATTTTAAACCATCCATCCAATGGCTGATTGGCTCAAATTCGAGCTTTGACCTCCGTTAACTTCTGCTTCCTATGATTTATATTTTGCACAGCAAGCCTCCAGTTGCGACACTTAAGTAGGTTTGCAGCATCTTCCTTAATACCATTCTCCCAGCGTTTTTTTCGGTCATCCAACCCGTCTATTCCCCATAAAACTTGCTGTAAGCATCTTTGTTGGTACTCGGTCTGTTGAGAGCCTTTGTACATGACCAGCCCATTCTACTTTCTTTAACTTAATAAAATTGACAAGGTCAGGTTCATTATATTTGTTATACAGTTCTCCACTGACCATAAGTATGTATTGGTCCAAATATCTTCCTGAGCACTCTTTGTTCAAAATTATTTAGAGCTACATGGCATTTTAATCACCAAGGTATAATTCATACAGATTCACTTTCAAATTGAAGGTAGATTCAACATATTTAAAAAGGTATTCTGCCAAAGTTCCGGTCCCTGATATTATTATTATTATTATATCACATTAATTATTAATATAGTATTCATACGAGTATATAATACAATATTAATAATAATAGTATTAGTATTATTATTATTATTACCATTATTATTATTATCGTAAGAGAAATGCTGCCATTGCAGAAGAATTAAGATTAACATCTACTGTTCATTACGTACTGTAATATAGACAAGACTGGCTTCAACACATGAAAAGAAAGAAACGTAACAGATTACCCCGTCAAGATGATTACTATATACCCCAGGGGAAGATACTTACTGAAAGACCTCACGAAAGGTGATTGGAGACCGTGATAGGTTACTAGGTTTACTACTTGATAGGATAATAGTATTAATAATAATAATAATAATAATAATTATTATTATTATTATTATTATTATTCGTTTGTTTGTTTGTTTATTGTGCAATTTACCTAAACTGTCTTCTTCTTCTTCCTTCCAAGTATTAGGCCAAGGCCTGTGACGATCCTATAGAAAATTTTCCCTCCAGCGTTTCATAGGACGGTCCAGTGATTTTCGTCCTCTTGGTATATAATTATAAACAGCTTTGGGGATCCGATTTGAACTCATTCTTTCAAGATGGTGTTTCCAATTTAGTTGGTACTGTTTAATATATTCCTCAGGGACCCTCAGGGGTCCTCATCTAGGGGATATGTGGATGGCGACCACAAGGTGCCCAAGCTGAGCAAAACATTTCTTCCACTTACTTGTGTTTTGCACTCTTTTAACTTTACTATCTAACCTCTCTTGGTTAACTTTTGTTTTTTTCGACCCCGACGCTATTAGGGCATCCGAGGGCTAGGGAGTCTTTCCTTTTTTCCATTTCTTCTTTCCTTTATTTTCTTTTCTTCTCCAGAAAAGCCTGACCAGAGGCTATAAGATGGCAGCCCCATCACTGGTCTTGCCTTCCTTTGGCCGGCAACTAATCGAAGGGACTATTATTATGTTTTCAAGTCTTATACGAGAATTTCCCAGAAGGATCAAACTACCTAAACTGTCAATTTTATAATTCTATGTTCCACGTCATATTTTCTGTATTTTTTTTCAAAATAAAATAAAAAGTTTCACAAAGATTATTACTTTTTCTTCCAGTTTGATTCGCATTTTATATTAAAGTTAGTGAAATAAAAATATTAATACATCTCAAATACAATATTAACACGAAAAGCAGTATCTTCATCTGTATTAAGGACGTAACTCGTTGAGATGGTTGTGCTGCGAAAAAAAAAATATTTTCCCACTAAAAAAATAATAATAATTTTGGTGCATATCTTACATGAGTACCATAGAATTAACCAGTACATTGAACGGAAACATGTTGCTAATTATTGCTTCAAATCGAAGCGATAACGATTCAATATTTTTTCCCTACAAAATGTCGTCTAGATTGTCTTGCCTTTTGTCGCCAGTGACACTGAATATTTTGGGCGGAGCCTCAAATTTTCTTCCAAAGAATTTTCATTTATTTTCATTGAAGAGAGGTCGTTTTGGTATATAATAAAATATTATTTAAAATTATTTTCATATAAACATTTTGCTTGTAGGTGTTCAATAACTATTTGATGGAATGGAAGCGTAGGTTCACAATAAAACATACTTTTTATTTTATTGCATTTTAATTACAGTAGACATGAAACTTTTAATTCTTTCCTTTCAGTATCGGTGGTGTATTTTCTCTCGGAGTAATTCAAGTTATAAGGAAACTTATAGAAGCAATTGTTTGTTTAGCGAATTTAACGCAAACTACGAGAATAATCGCGACGCTTAGGGAAAGTTACAACACCTTGGAATTTTCCAGGTGTTTCATTTCGCCGCACTTCTCTGCGAAAATACGCCGATAGTGTAGAAAATTTTGTCCTGAGAAAGCCGCGGCATTAAAGTTTCCACTTCGCAGTATTCCATCATTATCTGTTCGCATATTTTGAATATTAATTGAATAATTCGATTACTTTTATAGTAATATCTGAAACAACTACTATTAAGAAAAACGAAGATTAAGTTATATAAAACTCTAATATGACCAATATTATGTTATAAGGCGGAAATATGAACACACTCAGCAGTTGACATAAATCAATTAAAAATAATTGAAAGAAATATCTAAGAAGAATATATGGAGCTGTTTATGAAAATGATAGTGGAGAATATGAAGCAATGTTGAAATCGAAACTATATTAGATAATTGAAATATTGTAATACTTATCAAAGCAAAATATTAAGATAGTACATATTGAACGAATGAGGCAAGAGCGTGTCGTAAGTAAATACTTAACTCTGCACTTTCGCACTTATTATTTCTTACAGAAATTGTACACTGAGGTCTCACGGACATAAAAGTTTCTAATATGTTATAAAAATCCAGGAAAATTTTTACGTTTAAGAAGTGTGTTATTGTATTGTATTTTCACTGAAGAACGCATGAGAACAAAACAAAATATTTTGAATTGAAAACTTACACTTAAAAATGAGTATAGCCTATACTATTTTTTACACCGTTTAACACATTAATTAAAATTACAAATATAAGAACAAAAGACTTTACACGACAATGGAAATTAAATAAAAATATCATTAGTTAACATTATGACTTCACATAAATAGCCCATTTTAAGAATTTTGTTTTCAAATTTGAGTAAACATTCTTTGTTTCTCTGTCTCTAACTTTCGTACACACTGAACAACTCCGTTTCCTGACTAATAAACGAAACTGCTGTTTCCTTTGTAGAGGAAGATCCAGGCAAGCAATATCCTGCATGGAAGTTTCAGACTTATGTGTAGGGTTGGTAGTTTAAGTATTTTCTTAAAAAAAGATTCAATCAGATAAGAAGCCAATTCATTCAGAAAAGTACGTCGGCTTGTTCTTCTATTACCCTTGTTCAGAGAGCATAGTTCCATAGCATTTATTGCAATTTAGTCGAACATTCCAGACCAGAATATCTTCTTGTTTTATTTCAGTTTGAATAAGAATGCATAATCGATCGTAAGTATCTGAACCATGTTTAGTGGCTTCGTATTATTTCCAATTTCCCAGTCTCCTTGTTAACGCTGTTATCTAATGCATATATGGAGGCAATAGAACTACTTTATTCCTTCAGGGACATATAATACCATATTTTTATTTTCATCGAAAGCTCATCTTACATATTCTGAGTCTTTAACACGATGGAAAATGGCGACACTTCTATTTTATTTTCTCGCAATTTACCCACCATATGCACATGTTCAGCAAGCATATTATGGAAGAGAACAACTAATTACACGTGCCCTAACGTGCTCTATGTTCGGGGTTTCTATGTTAAAACGCCTGCAATGTCTTGCATTTATTCAAAGGCATTGAGTAGGTGTTTGTTATATTCAAATATCAAAGTTGGTTAAATGATTTATCGACCGACATCGAGCTATTAGAGATGACAAACCATTGAGTATATACATGGCTATCAAGTAGTCATTATAATAGCTCCCTCTATCAACACATCATTTTGGTTTCAAGCTAGGAGATGACAAACCATTGAGTATATACATGGCTATCAAGTAGTCATTATAATAGCTCCCTCTATCAACACATCATTTTGGTTGCAAGCTAGGAGATGACAAACCATTGAGTATATACATGGCTATCAAGTAGTCATTATAATAGCTCCCTCTATCAACACATCATTTTGGTTTCAAGCTAGGAGATGACAAACCATTGAGTATATACATGGCTATCAAGTGGTCATTATAATAGCTCCCTCTATCAACACATCATTTTGGTTGCAAGCTAGGAGATGACAAACCATTGAGTATATACATGGCTATCAAGTAGTCATTATAATAGCTCCCTCTATCAACACATCATTTTGGTTGCAAGCTAGGAGATGACAAACCATTGAGTATATACATGGCTATCAAGTGGTCATTATAATAGCTCCCTCTATCAACACATCATTTTGGTTGCAAGCTAGGAGATGACAAACCATTGAGTATATACATGGCTATCAAGTGGTCATTATAATAGCTCCCTCTATCAACACATCATTTTGGTTGCAAGCTAGGAGATGACAAACCATTGAGTATATACATGGCTATCAAGTGGTCATTATAATAGCTCCCTCTATCAACACATCATTTTGGTTGCAAGCTAGGAGATGACAAACCATTGAGTATATACATGGCTATCAAGTAGTCATTATAATAGCTCCCTCTATCAACACATCATTTTGGTTGCAAGCTAGGAGATGACAAACCATTGAGTATATACATGGCTATCAAGTGGTCATTATAATAGCTCCCTCTATCAACACATCATTTTGGTTGCAAGCTAGGAGATGACAAACCATTGAGTATATACATGGCTATCAAGTAGTCATTATAATAGCTCCCTCTATCAACACATCATTTTGGTTGCAAGCTAGGAGATGACAAACCATTGAATATATACATGGCTATCAAGTGGTCATTATAATAGCTCCCTCTATCAACACATCATTTTGGTTGCAAGCTAGGAGATGACAAATCATTGAATATATACATGGCTATCAAGTGGTCATTATAATAGCTCCCTCTATCAACACATCATTTTGGTTGCAAGCTAGGAGATGACAAACCATTGAGTATATACATGGCTATCAAGTAGTCATTATAATAGCTCCCTCTATCAACACATCATTTTGGTTGCAAGCTAGGAGATGACAAACCATTGAATATATACATGGCTATCAAGTGGTCATTATAATAGCTCCCTCTATCAACACATCATTTTGGTTGCAAGCTAGGAGATGACAAACCATTGAGTATATACATGGCTATCAAGTAGTCATTATAATAGCTCCCTCTATCAACACACATCATTTTGGTTGCAAGCTAGGAGATGACAAACCATTGAGTATATACATGGCTATCAAGTAGTCATTATAATAGCTCCCTCTATCAACACATCATTTTGGTTGCAAGCTAGGAGATGACAAACCATTGAGTATATACATGGCTATCAAGTAATCATTATAATAGCTCCCTCTATCAACACATCATTTTGGTTGCAAGCTAGGAGATGACAAACCATTGAGTATATACATGGCTATCAAGTAGTCATTATAATAGCTCCCTCTATCAACACATCATTTTGGTTGCAAGCTAGGAGATGACAAACCATTGAGTATATACATGGCTATCAAGTGGTCATTATAATAGCTCCCTCTATCAACACATCATTTTGGTTGCAAGCTAGGAGATGACAAACCATTGAGTAAATACATGGCTATCAAGTAGTCATTATAATAGCTCCCTCTATCAACACATCATTTTGGTTGCAAGCTAGGAGATGACAAACCATTGAATATATACATGGCTATCAAGTGGTCATTATAATAGCTCCCTCTATCAACACATCATTTTGGTTGCAAGCTAGGAGATGACAAACCATTGAGTATATACATGGCTATCAAGTAGTCATTATAATAGCTTCCTCTATCAACACATCATTTTGGTTGCAAGCTAGGAGATGACAAACCATTGAGTATATACATGGCTATCAAGTGGTCATTATAATAGCTCCCTCTATCAACACATCATTTTGGTTGCAAGCTAGGAGATGACAAACCATTGAGTATATACATGGCTATCAAGTAGTCATTATAATAGCTCCCTCTATCAACACATCATTTTGGTTGCAAGCTAGGAGATGACAAACCATTGAGTATATACATGGCTATCAAGTAGTCCATTATAATAGCTCCCTCTATCAACACATCATTTTGGTTGCAAGCTAGGAGATGACAAACCATTGAGTATATACATGGCTATCAAGTGGTCATTATAATAGCTCCCTCTATCAACACATCATTTTGGTTGCAAGCTAGGAGATGACAAACCATTGAGTATATACATGGCTATCAAGTAGTCATTATAATAGCTCCCTCTATCAACACATCATTTTGGTTGCAAGCTAGGAGATGACAAACCATTGAATATATACATGGCTATCAAGTGGTCATTATAATAGCTCCCTCTATCACACACATCATTTTGGTTGCAAGCTAGGAGATGACAAACCATTGAGTATATACATGGCTATCAAGTAGTCATTATAATAGCTCCCTCTATCAACACATCATTTTGGTTGCAAGCTAGGAGATGACAAAACCATTGAATATATACATGGCTATCAAGTGGTCATTATAATAGCTCCCTCTATCAACACATCATTTTGGTTGCAAGCTAGGAGATGACAAACCATTGAGTATATACATGGCTATCAAGTAGTCATTATAATAGCTCCCTCTATCAACACATCATTTTGGTTGCAAGCTAGGAGATGACAAACCATTGAATATATACATGGCTATCAAGTGGTCATTATAATAGCTCCCTCTATCAACACATCATTTTGGTTGCAAGCTAGGAGATGACAAACCATTGAGTATATACATGGCTATCAAGTAGTCATTATAATAGCTCCCTCTATCAACACATCATTTTGGTTGCAAGCTAGGAGATGACAAACCATTGAATATATACATGGCTATCAAGTGGTCATTATAATAGCTCCCTCTATCAACACATCATTTTGGTTGCAAGCTAGGAGATGACAAACCATTGAGTATATACATGGCTATCAAGTAGTCATTATAATAGCTCCCTCTATCAACACATCATTTTGGTTGCAAGCTAGGAGATGACAAACCATTGAATATATACATGGCTATCAAGTGGTCATTATAATAGCTCCCTCTATCAACACATCATTTTGGTTGCAAGCTAGGAGATGACAAACCATTGAATATATACATGGCTATCAAGTGGTCATTATAATAGCTCCCTCTATCAACACATCATTTTGGTTGCAAGCTAGGACGATTCCAGCTTCGGCAGGCTGCTGACTTTATAAAAAAATATATCCCAAGTACAGTTGTAAGGGTGACATGTGTAAAGAACGTCGGATTTCCAAGCCTTTATTCCTGGTTTTCTCAGCTGGATCGTAATCCACCAAATTCCTCATATACTGGTTCCATTAACTGGCCGAAATTGCATAAAAAATGGTTCCTTCATGGGGACTTGAATCTATAACCCAAGTAGTCATTATAATAGCTCCCTCTATCAACACATCATTTTGGTTGCAAGCTAGGACGATTCCAGCTTCGGCAGGCTGCTGACTTTATAAAAAAATATATCCCAAGTACAGTTGTAAGGGTGACATGTGTAAAGAACGTCGGATTTCCAAGCCTTTATTCCTGGTTTTCTCAGCTGGATCGTAATCCACCAAATTCCTCATATACTGGTTCCATTAACTGGCCGAAATTGCATAAAAAATGGTTCCTTCATGGGGACTTGAATCTATAACCCAAGTAGTCATTATAATAGCTCCCTCTATCAACACATCATTTTGATTGCAAGCTAGGACGATTCCAGCTTCGGCAGGCTGCTGACTTTATAAAAAAATATATCCCAAGTACAGTTGTAAGGGTGACATGTGTAAAGAACGTCGGATTTCCAAGCCTTTATTCCTGGTTTTCTCAGCTGGATCGTAATCCACCAAATTCCTCATATACTGGTTCCATTAACTGGCCGAAATTGCATAAAAAATGGTTCCTTCATGGGGACTTGAATCTATAACCCAAGTAGTCATTATAATAGCTCCCTCTATCAACACATCATTTTGGTTGCAAGCTAGGACGATTCCAGCTTCGGCAGGCTGCTGACTTTATAAAAAAATATATCCCAAGTACAGTTGTAAGGGTGACATGTGTAAAGAACGTCGGATTTCCAAGCCTTTATTCCTGGTTTTCTCAGCTGGATCGTAATCCACCAAATTCCTCATATACTGGTTCCATTAACTGGCCGAAATTGCATAAAAAATTGTTCCTTCATGGGGACTTGAATCTATAACCCTGCGCCTAGAGCATGGTGCGGGAAAACACATTTATATGCCTGCATCAAGCTCCACATACAATATTTTCGTTTAAACTCACCGTTTTGTCGTGCAGCATTGCAACTCGGCAGTTGAGGCAGAGAGATCCTCCAAGAGGTACTTGGAGGGAAAGTTGGCCCCCGTTGCTAGAATTATTTCCTTCTTCCTCGAAGAATGGCCCCCAGTGGTGCACATGGTGGTGCCTAATGCGGTTATGTTTGTGACGCAACAGAACTGGATAGTGGTTGTGCGTAGGTGTAATCCATGTGACGTTTTGATCCTCGAAAACATGCAGACCACTATCTGCTAAAAAGAAAAATCTCCAGTCAGTACTACTTACTTTCATAATCTAGGCCACTTGTACACATACAGACAATCTCATTGCATTTTTATATATAACTACACTTCCATCCTTAGCCAGAAGGACGTATTTCAACCTTTTAATGTTCATTTTTTATGACCAAAATATTGTTTAATTATATTTTATTTACTTACTTACTTACTCACTGGCACTATCGAACCCGTAGGTTCATGGCCGCGCGGACATAAGCTCTCCATACATCCCTATCCTGAGCTAATGCTTTCCAATAATTCCCTGTATAATCTACTTCCCTCAAATCATAGTTAATATTATTCTCCCACCTCATTCTTGGTCTACCAACGGGGCGTTTTCCTTCTGGCTTTCCTACAAGAAGCTTCCATGCACGTCTTTCATTCCCCATACGCGCAACATGTCCTGCCCATCGCAGTCTACGAGACTTAACTGTACTTATTATATCTGGCTTCCTATAAAGACCATGCAGTTCATTGTTATGTAGTCTTCTCCATTCACCTGTCTGTTCATCTCTCTTTGGTCCAAAAATGTTCCTAAGAACTTTATTCTCAAATACTCGTAATCTCATTTCCTCCCTTAAAGTAAGAGTCCATGTTTCGCACCCATATAGTATAACTGGTAGAATAATAGTTTTATATATTTTCAGTTTAACGTTTTTTGAAAGGAGTTGGGACATCAAAGGTCTCTGCAATGCATAATACCACGAATTTCCAGAATTGAGCCTATGTTTAATTTCTTTGTGCATCTCATTCCTATTTGTAATTATTTTTCCTTGGTATTTGAATTCAGCCACTTCCTCAAAATTTCCCTCATTTGTCATTAATTATATTTTATTTACTAAGTGAAATTCATCAATATTTATAAAATTCATATTGAACCACTGTTAAGGTTGATGTATATAGTTAATAAAATTAATATCGTCAACTTGTGTCCAACTCGGGGTCGGGTCGAAGGTTGAGATGAGATGAGTCCCTATATATAGAGGTCTGTGAATGACAAGGGTGCCGGCCGACCACGCCTGACGCACCATCACAGGGGCAGATGAATGAAATGAAACGAAATGGATGAGATGAGTATGGAGAAATGGTGGAATTAAATTGTGGCAGGGGAAAACGGGAGGAACCCCGAGGTAAACCTACCTAATCTCTATTTCGTCCACCACGAAACACATGGATTGACCGAGACTCGAACTCGGGACCCCAGCGGTGAGAGGCGAGCATCTAACCGCTTGCGTCATGGAGTCGCCTTGATGTACTGTATATAGTTAAAAATGACTATTTGACTCATGCCCCAAATGGGAGTCAATGACCAATCACATTTCAATGAATTTTGATTTACAACCAATCACAGTCTTTTTCATCTCTTTTTTATCAGTTTAATTTTATCATATTAAAATCAAGCTCCTCCTTTTTAACATGATGAATATGTCAGAGCATTATTTTATTAGTTTGCAGTGAATGACTGTCTAAGAAATACGGCTGCCAGATTGTATATATAAGTGTACGAATCTAAACAGATACTGCTTGCGGGATACAATATAAAACATTTGTAGTAATTGATTATACCACAATAAAAAGAAACCATTGTTTGCACTTTGTTAAACGTATTATTTCCCAGGAATTTACATTCCAGAAAAATATAATTTACATCATAGGACATCAGAAATCAATTAATAACGTTGGTTATAAACAGTTTGATGTGTTTCATTTTTTCTCCACGAGGGTGCATTCTTACAATACTGCGATCCTTTGGCAATAAATAATACGATTTGGTTGCAGTGATGAACAAGTGAAACATAACAATCGTTTCTCATTTGTTTTCAAACATCGCCGTTTACATTAAATAAATATGTTTAAATAACTATATTTAAATAATAATTTGTGAGTAAACAGCTTAATTTTATTCGTTAAATAGCCCTGGTAAATGCTACTCTTGATTTTAAAATTCTCTAGATAAATACACTCCTCACTTGGTGAGTCGTGAATTTATCTATAATTTGGAAATCACTCGTGGCATTACTTATGATAAAATAGGGCCTGAAGTCAAAATATTTTATCGTTAAGGAAGATGTGACTTCAGGTACTATTTTATCATATTAATTATAAGCTAAATAAGTTGTCATATCTGTACAGAGAGTCACGAAAAAAATGTAATGAATTATAAGCAGCATTTCATTAAAATCCTAAGCAAAGTATCAGGATCACTATTACATCAGCTGTTTAAACTAATAATACAAATACTTATGACAGGATTATTAAAGCTTTTGAGATATGTCTTTTCTGGCTTTGTAGTGCAGTACAGTCGCTCCCAATACCTTTTGTGCTGATACTACTATTGTTTTATTTTTATGTACTTAGTATTATGGCTTAATCCTTTCATGTACAGAGTCCATATTAATTAACATGGAAAAAAATTAGATTTATGTCGATAACCAGCCTACTGTACGTTTTAATACTGTTGGGTCATATCCAACAATTGCAATCAGTTTCAGTAATATATAAACAACAATAACAGAATATAATTTCAAATTAATAATTTCCGCAAAGGCTGACAGAGTTGTAAGGCAAGGATTTCCTGCCTCATCTACTCTATTCAACACACACACACACACACAAACACACACACACATATATGTGAACGAATTAATAAAAATGGCAGAAATAGAAAATCTCAAGAAGAAAACAATGAAGTACTTTATTATTTACAAACAACCAGGTAATCATTTCAGTCACAGGATACAACTTATAGCAATATACATTTGACTAAACAAAATGGTAACAGAATATGGGCTATCTCCATGAATTAAACCAAAACAACGGCATTTTAAGGTAGAGATCCATTAAAAATTAAAATCATAATTAACAATAAACTAACAGAATAAGTGAATACATTTAACTATTTAGGAAAATTAATATCATCTGCCGGAGTAAAGAATATCAGCAAAATTTAAATAACTTTACAAAAAATAGCTGGAGTAATAAACATTGTATTAAAAACGTTAAAGGAAACAAGAAGTTATAGAATACCTTGGCAATTACTACTACTGTATATAGCAGTGAATCATGGACTATCAAAGCAGCTGACGCCCCATGAATAAGAGCACCAGAGATGAGGTGTATGCGAAAAACTGCAGGATACAAATGGTCGGACAATAAAACAAATACACACATAACAAACGAACCAAAAATCACTTCGGTGTTAAAAAAACTGAGTCTATAGAATGGCAAAAAACTGACTACCAAAAATCATATAGTCTTACAAACCAATCAAGAAAAGACGACGAGGACGTCCAATGAAAAGACTTCAGGAGTAAGCCGAAATTGGGACCTTAACTGGCCAACAAGTGGCCTAACTCCACTGAAGGGAAATGATGATGATGATTAAAATAGGTAAACATTTAATAAAAAGGTGAAGTCAGGTATCATTGGATATTATTAGAAAGCAAATAAAATAAGAATATTAAATTCGACAGGTTATTTGAAAGAAATTAGTACAGAGAGAAAGGTAAAACATGTAGAGCGTTCCCATTACAACTATTGTACATAAGGGCTTTATAAGACTAATTCTGTCGAGACAGTCGAAGAGAGCGGACGTGTTTTTGTTATTGTGGTCGAAATGTGCAGGAGTTAAAGCATTATGGAAGAAGTGAGAAAGCTGATTGAAGAAATGTCAACTGAAGTGAAAGAGGGGTTTGAAAAGTGCAACGTAGGTGAAAAAATTCGCGATATTGAGACGAACATGCATCGGATGGAGGACAGACTGCAATAGCGTGAATCTAAATTAGACTATCTCGAAAATCAGAGTCGCCGTAATGATATTGTGACATATGGAGTGCATGAAGAAACAGGGAGAGCTGGGATGAAACTGAACTTATAGTTAAAAGAGTAGTGGCACAAATCAGGATTGACTTGGTGGACAGTGACATCGAAAGGGCACACAGAGTTGGTAGTTGGAATAGTGGGAAGAAACCGATTACAGCTCCAAGGAGGCACTTCAGGTAATAAGCGGTAAAGACCTGAATCTTTTTACACAATCGGCACGGTATTTCAACAGGGTTGTCAAAGCCCTGCGAGGCGGGCTTTTCGTTCAGAACATAAATATCTGGTACTCATTTCCGTTAGAGGTTTATTGCCTTATCCAATACGCCATGGATACAAATGCAAAACAGTTTTTTATTATTATCAAGAAGGATTTAAACTTACAGTGAAATCTAAAAATAAAATAGAAGGGGGTTGTGTAGATGAGGATGAAAGTAAAATTAAGTATGAATATCTGGAGGAAATCCACTGAGGGAGCGAATCAACTTATATAGTTTTCGGGCCAAGTCTGAAGAAACATTTATACTGAATTAAATGTGGTTGGCAATAAAAAGAAAGGTAACAAACTTCACCGATAATGACCCATTTGAATACTCGGGCTGATATGGAATTTATATTTGAAATAATGAGAGTGAAATGGTTTCCATATGCCAGAGAATATTCAGAAATCGATTCCGATTGGTGGAATGTCACATTCCGCGAAAGAGAATATTCAATGTGAATGAGGTAGAAGATTATGTGTAATAGAGAGTCGAATTAAATCCAATAAAAACATAATCATTACAGTAAAAAGTGGAAATATAATGATACGGGAATTACATTTTGCTGCCGGGTCAGTAAAAGTACGTTTGTGGGAAAAAATGGCAATAAGTAAAGGCATATTTGCTTATACAAGTGCAGAAAATCTTGGGATCAGAATTTCTAATCTACGTATAAAGTCAACGTTCAAGGATATTACTGTTCTATCAGTATCCTAAACAAGGGATTACAACCTTACATTTCCCCTAGTAGTGAACATAAAATTGACACTTCCCTTTCATGGAGAAAGCAATTATTAATGGATCAATTGTGCAATTAACTTAGATATATAATTTGGATTTCTTCATATATTCAAATACATTAAAAGGAAAATGGTGTTGTATAGATTTCTGGTACACACGAAACACT
Source organism: Diploptera punctata (assembly GCA_030220185.1). NCBI lineage: Eukaryota > Metazoa > Arthropoda > Insecta > Blattodea > Blaberidae > Diploptera > Diploptera punctata. The sequence continues at coordinate 880,791 of JASPKZ010000432.1, forward strand.
GTGATATTTCACCACAGCCAACATAGCATAATTAACATATTCATCACTATTATTTCCTTACTTCTTCAATTTTTAAGGCGAAAACTACTGTTACTAAGTGAGAAATGTTGAGTATATAATCGATGTCTTATGGCTAGAGCTTCTAAGTTCATGGGTTCCGGGTTAGATCCCCGCTATAATCGCATGAATTGTTTTCATAAAGGAAATTATTTTGGATATGGTCTCGAAATTTAGTAAAGTTTAGGTAGAGGTACTCTCCTGGTATTGCGTTAGCATTTACTACCCATCGGAATAACGTAACTGCACCTTCTAGGCTCCCAAATCTCAGAAGTGGATCATAATTCCGTGAATACAAGGAGAGAATTGTAGATGTGGAGCCATAGGACATTAAAATAATCAATATTAAACGCCCTTGTAAAAATTCTTTATTGCGTGTTAAGCAGATTGTGCATTTCAATAAAGACATATTAAATAATATTATTTAAACACATTATTACTTATTGGCTTTAGGTCCTTTGATTCTAGCCACTCCTTTTTTAGTTTTTAGATCAAGCTAATTTAGCTATGCCTTTTTCCTAAATATGTCACGAGTGATATGTGTTAGGCATACCGATCTAAAGAGACATCTGGTAGGATGATGGTCGATAAATCTTGCTTTGAGGCCTCTTTTTTCAGGCTTAAGGTTCTTTTACGAGCCTGATAACCTTCAGATTCGAGACCCACGACTTAAAGTTCCTCCCTGTGAATTCATGTTAGTAAAAACTGGACGATAAATAAGGAAGATAGGAAGCATATAAAAACAAATAAGTTTTGTAACTGGATTTAGCTATTGTCAAAGCGGAGATATAGCTATCCGGAACGAAATATAAATGTAGCTACGTAAGTTGAATGAAAAATCTTAGAAAATGTAATTGGTATCAATATGTTATAACTTACATAAATATTGCGCACAAATGTGCAAAAGTGATAACACAGCATTTTAACAATCACTAACACTTCAGCTTTGTCTTGCGTAATCACAAATTGTTTTTGTTCTTTGTGAACATGTTTCGATGTGATATCTTTCGCATTTCTGTTCATATACTTCGCATATGCATGACGTCTTCGGGTCATGAAATGTTTTATCTCTACACATTAGGTGGTGGAATCCATGCACGCTTAATCTTGTGATGACGTGTCGTATCTGGAAATTTGCTTCTGTCCAGTTCCTGTCTATCATCACTCCGGTGCTGAAGAATTCCGGCCATACTTCCTCTCTTTTCCTGCGTAGTGTTTGTAGCGCATGTTCCGAGGGTTCCGTGGTTGGTAGTAGGTAGGCTGTTTTCAAGTCCTCGATAAGGAAAGTCCCCCTTGCCAGTAGGAACACTAGACGGCTTTTTGTTGTTTTTGATACTCCTATTGTTCTTTTTATGTATATAGCTTTCCCTTTTTCCTGCGTCTTCAGATTAACTTCTGTAAGATGTGGCCATATGACTTCTATCCTGTAAGTTATTATTGAGAGGATCTTCGCATTGAATAGTTATAACTTATAAGAACGAAAGAAGAACGAGCGCTAAATATTTTATTAAACTATAGGCCTGATGAATGGAAAGAATCAATTATCGTACCAATTTATAAGAAAGGAGATAAAACTCATTGCAACAACTACAGGGCATCTCATTACTTTCCACTTCGTATAAAATTCTAACAAAAAAAATTAGTCAGCCGACTTACTCCCTATATTGATGACATTCTAGGAGATCATCAATGTGGATTTAGAAGAAACAGGTCTACAACAGACCAGATTTTTAGTTTCAGACAGATTTTAGAAAAGAAATGGGGATATAATGGTACTGTACATCAACTATACGTAGACATCAAAAAGCACATGATGCAATTAAGAGGGAGAAGTTATATAGTATCCTGTTGGAGTTCGGCATTCCTAAAAAGTTAGACTTATACGAATGTGTCTAAATGACACAACGAGTAGGGTGCGTGTAGGCAAATAGTTTTCGGACGCTTTTGAAATCCATAATGGGTTGAAGCAAGGAGATGCACTACCTCCTCTACTATTTAATTTTGGTACTTGAGCATGCCATTAAATCTTTGGAGAATGAGGTAGGCTTACAACTCAATGGTATTAATAAGCTGATAGTTTATGCTGATGATGTAGTACTATAGGCCGATAGCGAGGAGATACTAAAGGACAACACGCACACACTATTGAGTAACACTAAGAAATTAGGACTGGAAGTAAATATCAATAAAACTAAATATATGGTCACACGTAGAAATTCATTATATAATGGAAATGGCAAATGGAAATGGAAATGACAAATCAGGGAGATTTTGAGGAGGTGGCTGAATTCAAGTATCTAGGAACAATAATCACAAATAGGAATGAGATGCACAAAGAAATTAAACATAGGCTCACAATTCTGGAAATGCGTGCTATTATGCATTGCAGAGACTCTTGATGTCCCAACTCCTTTCAAAAAAAACATTAAACTGAAAATATATAAAACTATTATTCTACCAGTTATATTATATGGGTGCGAAACATGGACTCTTACTTTAAGGGAGGAAAGGAGATTACAAGTATTTGAGAATAAAGTACTTAGGAAAATTTTTGGACAAAAGAGAGATGAACAAACAGGTGAATGGAGAAGACTACATAACAATGAACTACATGGTCTTTATAGGAAGCCAGATATAATAAGAACAGTTAAGTCTCGTAGACTGCGATGGGCAGGACATGTTGCACGTATGGGGAATGAAAGACTTGCAAGGAAGCTTCTTGTAGGAAAGCCAGAGGGAAAACGCCCAGTTGGTAGACCAAGAATGAGGTGGGAGAATAATATTAACTATGATTTGAGGGAAGTAGATTATACAGGGAATGATTGGAAAACATTAGCTCAGGATAGGGATGTATGGAGAGCTTATGTCCGCGCGTCCATGAATCTACGGGTTCGATAGTGCCAGTGAGTAAGTAAGTAAGTAAGTAAGTAAGTATAGGCAAAAATAATATCGTGAAGTTGGAACAAAGAACAAGATGAGACGATTTTTCTGAGGATCAAGGTGGTCGAAAGGCATACACCTGTTGGAATAAGAAGAGGCAAGTTTATTTTCGCAGTTATTCAAACTATTTACTTTAATAGATCGAAGTCATTTGTTTAAAGAGCGAACAGATTATATATATATATATATATATATATATATATATATACAGCCTGGACTCAATGTAATATCAATTTCAGAAATATGTACCTTAAATATATTACGAAATTTCGTTAAATACTATGTAGATCAATATTTAATGAAGCAATTATATGAAGACTACAGAAAAAGATCCAAATAAGTCACTTTGTAGCCGACATACGTAGAGTTTGAAGTGTCATTATATTAACCATGTAAACACAATAATTTCGAAATCTGAAACAGTAAAAGATACAATTGTGTTATCGGTTTTATTTACCGCTCATATTAAACCGAAAAATATAAAATAATCCACTTCATTAATGTTAAAATGTCCACCGCTGTGGTCTCGAGGTAGCGGGCCCGGGCTCGATTTTCGGTTGGGACAGGCTCCTGGGTGGGTTTTTTTCGGGTTTTCATCACCTGTAAGACAAATGTCAGGACGCTTAGGGCCCAACAGTACTCAAAAATCATCCGGCCATCATCATCATCATCATCATCATCCTTATCATTATTATCACCATCCTTCACCGGTGTGGAAAGCAACGGGAAGCTACCACAGTTGTAATTCTGTAGTAAAGCTGCAAAGAATAGCATGAAAATGCTATGATTGCAGTGAAAGACCTGTCCTCGGGCAGTATTACTATGGATGGATGGAATGTTAAAATATGTGAAATCATATAGTATGGCGTGAAATATGTAATATTGTACCAAATATATGAAAACGTAATATAACGTTAGTGTACAAATTCCTTCATGTGTATTTGATTAGCATTTGCTTTTATTCGTGTATAGATACCTAGAATTTAGACGGCTATTCAGAAAGAATGAACGGACTTCAAACATTTATTTCTTTCAAACTAGAACAAAATAGAAACACAATTCCAACGTACCTGGAAAGAGGAACGTTTGAATTTCTGATCACGACCGCATTGGCGCTGTTGCTTGTCATGTTGATTGTATTAAAATGGCGACACAATAGCACGTTGAATTGGAAGCGAAGAGCAGAAGTTCAAATTCATTACCCGGTGGTCTCCCGGGTCACCCAACCTAACCGCGTGTGGATTTAATCTGTGGGGTTACGTAAAATACCATGTTTTTATCCCCCATCCATATGCCTGACACTGTCAAAAATCTTACTTACTTACTTACTCACTGGCACTATCGAACCCGTAGGTTCATGGCCGCACGGACATAAGCTCTCCATACATCCCTATCCTGACCTAATGCTTTCCAATCATTCCCTGTATAACCTACTTCCCTCAAATCATAGTTAATGTTGTTCTCCCACCTCATTCTTGGTTTACCAACTGGGCGTTTTCCTTCTAGCTTTCCTACAAGAAGCTTCCATGAACGTCTTTCATTCCCCATACGCGCAACATGTCCTGCCCATCGCAGTCTACGAGACGTAACTGTTCTTATTATATCTGGCTCCCTATAAAGACCAAGTAGTTCATTGTTATGAAGTCTTCTCCATTCACCTGTCTGTTGATCTGTCTTTGGTCCAAAAATTTTCCTAAGAACTTTATTCTCAAATACTCGTAATCTCCTTTCCTCCCTTAAAGTAAGAGTCCATGTTTCGCATCCATATAATATAACTGGTAGAATAATAGTTTTATATATTTTCAGTTTAACGTTTCTTGAAAGGAGTTGGGACATCAAGAGTCTCTGAAATGCATAATAACACGCATTTCCAGAATTGAGCCTGTGTTTAATTTCTTTGTGCATCTCATTCCTATTTGTGATTATTGTTCCTAGGTATTTGAATTCAGCCACTTCCTCAAAATTTCCCTCATTTGTCATTAGCTGTCCATTTCCATTATATACTGAATTTCTACGTGTGATCATATATTTAGTTTTATTGATATTTACTTCCAGTCCTAATTTCTTAGTGTTATTCAATAGTGTGTGCGTTTTGGCCTTTAGTATCTCCTCGCTATCGGCCAATAGTACCACATCATCAGCATAAACTAACAGCTTATTAATACCATTGAGTTGTAGGCCTTCCTCATTCTCTAAAGATTTAATGGCATGATCTAGTACAAAATTAAATAGTAGAGGAGATAGTGCATCTCCTTGCTTCAACCCATTCTGGATTTCAAAAGTGTCTGAAAACTGTTTGCCTACACGCACCCTACTCTTTGTGCCATTTAGACACATTCGTATAAGTCTAACTAACTTTTTAGGAATTCCGAACTCCAACAGGATACTATATAACTTCTCCCTCTTAATTGAATCATATGGTTTTTTGAAGTCTACATACAGTTGATGTACAGTACCATTATATTCCCATTTCTTTTCTAAAATATGTCTTATACTAAAAATCTGATCTGTTGTAGACCTGTTTCTTCTAAATGCACATTGATGATCTCCTAGAATGTCATCAATATAGGGAGTAAGTCGTCAAAAATCTCCGACATCAAATTGTCGAAGCTATGATTTCAATAACTAGAGACCAGCTGATTCGTTGTGTGGCAAGAAATGAGTCACCGTTTTTATATTCGTCGTGTAACAAGGGATCATGATCCTTTTGATTGACATGATCCTCACAAATTTTAAGAGTTTGTTCCCACAACGTTAGCACACAAGGGCTTTCATTATCGCCCTTTCTACGTCATTATACGGTTGCGCGGCGGCCGTAAATACATAGGAGTTCCAAGACTTAGTTCTGACACACACACAAACAACTATAAAGCACAAAGAAATATAACATTAATTTATTATCAACGTATGGAAATATTACACGTAGCACACTACAGTTTAAGTTGCCAGAGCCTGCATTATAATCCGATCATCCTTAGGGCGCACTACATTGTAATCTCCCCGATGGCAATCCGAGTACACTGGTGGATGCACTATCAGTACACTATAAAAGAAAACTGTCCAAATTTCATGTCTGTGTCTAAAGTAGCAAATGTTGTGAATCATATAAAATTTACATTTATGTATCACAATAACTTGCAGGAGAACACTTATAATGACCAGGCCACTGCCGAAACTTTGAACTCGATCGAGATTATCACTTTGAAGCGTCAGAATTAGATCAAATATTATAATCATTACACATATCTGTGTTATTCGTTGCTGGGGATTGTTTACCTTGATAGGGAAACTCAATTTCTGATGGCAGCTAATCTAAAAGTGTCGGACTGTAGTGAAAGCGAATTATGCATTATCGTTAATTATTAGCTCTTTTAGATTTATGTGTCGGATTGCAGTGAAAGAGAATTATGCATTATCGTAAACTATTAGTTATTTTGTATTTTGTATAATATGGCACCAATTTAAATAATATCTGTGGAATAATTTTTCTATTACTTAATTAAAAATGTTATATTAATTAAACTAATATATCTTATGTGAGACATTGCCAATCCAAAAGTTAATAAAATTATATGAAACAAACATGTCAATTGCTAGTCAATTTTTAATTTGGAATTTCTGGTTAACCCCTGTTTGTGTTGATTTTTAGAGAATACCTACTGAGTTCGAAGCGAAACTTCCAACATAAAGACAGCCAGAACGATTTTTAAATTTTCGTTTCAGGTGAACTCCTACACCTAATGGTCCGATTTTGCTGGTTAATGAACTCGATCATATTTTTATTTAACTAGTATTTGCGAAGACTGGTTCCGACGAAACAAAAATTGAGGCCGCTAGAGTATTACAATGTAAATGGCCATGCTCATTTTCCGCGTCTACCAGATAGGATCGATGAAAATCTTTAAATTTTTATAAATCTTTTGACGAGAAAAAGAAACTCAATATTTCCATTGCTTCGAAATTAGCTGAAATTATAAACTATAGTTCGTCAATAGATATCGTCATCATCATCATAGTACATTCACGAATTTAGGTCATTTGTTGACCTGTTTCGGCCTCAAGAGAAGCACCTTCCAGAAGTCTTTTGAATGGACGTCCTGGTCTTCTTCTTCCTGCAGGTTGATATCTTAACATTTGTTTGGTTATCCTGTGATCATCCATTCGATGATCATGTTGCATCCATCTTCACTTATAATAAATTCCTTCTGGATTTATTCGTGTTGAGACTTGCAAGTAGTTTTGAAGTTCCTTAGGACGGGTTACTGGCCCGACGCTAAGTAGTCCAGTGGTATGGCTGCTACCTTTTAGTCTCTGGACAGACATTAGGATACCGCATTTACTCAGTACCCGGTGGAACGGTTATACCGCCGTGACTCGGTCCTCAAAGCCTCGTTTGTGAAAACGGGTTGTACCACGAGAAGGTGAGGATGAGAATTGGGTAGGAGAGATTACATACACGTTGCTACCCTTTATAACCCTCAATAGATATTGAAAACGTAATTGTGTTCACTGCTATACCTACTCCAATACAATGTGATAGCAAGCGAATTCAGAGTGGATATAATATAATTTCGCAAATTTTCAGTTATAATTAGATAATCATTTTAAATATATGTATGTTAATCAATTTACATTACAAATTTTGTGTTGCAAATGTACTGTTTGAGCGGAAAAAAAAACTTAGATATTTATTTCTGAATTAATTATCCTACAATATTTGTAGTACTGGCCCGATATTCACACAAAAGTAGAGTTGGTGAACTTCCCCTTACTAATATCTGTCATATCCGCGCGTAGGCCTATATAAGTTCTCCATACACCCATGTACTGAGATAATTTACAATATTTCCCTGTATAATCCATCTGTCTCAAATCATGATTAATAGTATTCTCCCACCTCATTATCGGTTTAGCTATTGCGTGGGTTACCTTTTGCTTTCTGACTAAAACATTCCTGTCCCCATCTTTCATTCCCCATGTGTATGAAATGGAACAAATTATCTTGTATTTATTTTACTATAAAATATTGATTGAATTATTAGCTTAATAATATTGACAATACATTTATTTCCGTTAAATGACTAAATATTGACAAATTATTTTTCTTAATAGTTGCAGTATCACAAAAAATCTTATTTAAATGTACGTGTGTTATGACTCATTACCTTATAATCTTTGGGGGTAAATTTGGTACGTAATTTTACAGCCTTTTAATGAATGTTACATTCACCAAGGGTAACTTTATCATGTAAAAAATAAAAGTTTCAATACTAAAATCAATTGGAAATTTTCGACTTTTGACACTCACAAAGGGAGAGTATAATACAACTTGCAGACTAATATTTAATTCCAAGACACTAATAATGTAATATTTATTTAGGTTTTACTTTTAATATCATTTCATTAAATCAATTAAGTTGGAAAAAAATATTAGTAGAATGAAAATAGCGAGAAGGACGTGACGATGAACAACGTTGCCAATTTTACTCCAGGCTGTGCCAAAGTCACTGCTGGATGCCCATATCCCCCCTCGTGTGTTAGAATTTATGGTAAAATTAACTCTGGGACTGAAAAAATATCAAACGAAATAATACATTCTATATCTTATATCTATGTGATTTTTATACATTTAAGCAATTTGTGTATTGTTAGACGATTGAATTGTTAGAATTATGCAAATAAAGTTTCCTTCTACATTTGAAATGTCTCTGTTATTAAATTCTTGGATGTAATATTTTTCACTACTACTAAATACAATTTCTGATACTCTAAGGATAGCCAAACAAGTAATCGGATATCCAATATGACAATTTTAAAGATGTGAGGGGCATTAGAACAGAATAGGAAATATTTATTTAGCCTGGTGGAGTTAAGGCCATGTGGCCTCTCTTCCTCTCACCAGGACAAACATATGTTACATATAAATACAACAAAAATAAAATAATAGTCATACTAAACAATTGAATGATAATGAAAATAATGTCTGAAATGCAATAAAAGTAAATACAATTAAAATTAAATTAATGATAGAGTGAATACAGAAAGGAATAACAGCTCGAATCTACTGTATATAAAAAGAAAGGAAAAAAAATACAAAGAAAGTAATAAACTACAATGAATTAATCTATCGCTTATTATACAAGGCATTAGGTAAATATATTAACAAATCAGAAAACTATTTTTATTAAATAATCATCATCATCATCATCATAGTACATTCACGAATTTAGGCCATTTGTTGACCTGTTTCGGCCTCAAGAGAAACACCATCCAGAAATCTTTTGAGTGGACGTCCTGGTCTTCTTCTTCCTGCAGGTTGATATCTTAACATTAGTTTGGGTATTCTGTGATCTTCCATTCGATGAACGTGTTGTATCCATCTTGACTTATAATCAGAAATTTTGTTTTCTAAAGATTCCATGTGTAATTCTTCTAAGATGTCTTCATTTTTTTTTGTGATCTAGTAGTGTGTATCCTGCAGTCCTCCGAAGATATCTCATTTCAGCATATCTAAGTCTCTGTATATTCTTCTGTTTCAACGTCCATACTTCGCTACCATACAAAAGAGTTGGAAGAGCCAGTAGTTTATACACTTTCAGTCTTGAATGCTTTTGGATTAACTGTGGCTTGAAGATAGAATTTATTAACCCTAAAATTCTTAAAAATTTAGATATTTTTGCATTTACATCCTTTTCTTCTTCATATGAGATATTGCATCCTAGATATGTAAAATTATTCACCTGCTCCAAAATTTTATTGTCCAGTTCAATTTTACTTCTGACAGGATCTACACCTTGAAATGCCATAATTTTTGTTTTTTCTGTAGATATCTTTAATCCATATTCTTCTGTAATTTTGTTAAGTTCATACAGACCTTTCTGTAGATTATCTTCGGAATTTGCTATTATTAGTTGGTCATCTGCAAACAATAGGGTGTTTAATTTTCTATTTTCTGATATTCTTATTCCAAATTTATATGTTTTTTTCCAGCAACATATTACTTCATTGATATAAATTGCAAAGAGTGAAGAATTTTATAAAATATTATAAGAAATTATAGCAAAATTAATAGAAATGATTACATTCTCATAATAGGAGATTTAAATGCCAGAGTGGGCAATGCTCAAGTCAACAACAATATTGGAACATTTGGCGAACCAACCTGCAATAGGAATGGGACAAGATTAACAGATTTTGCTATCTACAATGAACTGAAAATAACGAATACCTTTTACAATCATAGAAACATACATAAGTATACCTGGCATCGTCAGGACTCAAAATCAATCATTGATTATTTATTAAATAATGAAAAAACAAATTATTCATTTCTAAAAAGTAATATTAGTGAGTTGTTTCTGTCAGTAATTGTATTAGCAATTCGTTTCTGAAAGATGGTAAAGTTTGGCAGTCTCTGACATAGGGTGGAAGGGAGTTCCATGTTCTAGCAAGAGAAATTGTAAAAGATTTCGAATAATACGTGGTATGATGATGAGGGATATAAAGGGCACTGTGCTCAAGGGATCGGGTATCTAATTTATGTGTATCAGAGAGTCTAGTGAAGCGGTGTGATAAATAATAAGGTAATGATGTGTGTAATATTTTTTTATAGGTACCTATGTGCCATCTCTCGGCAGGTTCCGAAGTGAACTGTTATGGTGTTAACTGTAGAGTGTAATGGCATGTAGACAGTTTATTGTGCAGTAATAAATAGCAAGTTTTCGCAGTGTTTCAGTAGTTTTACCTTCCATCGACACACTCCTAATATCACGACCATTATTTTTCCCCCCATTGACTGGTGAGCAGTTGTTTATAAGATTGTACCGTGTTTACGTTATGTACTGGGCCAATCCAGAGTTTCTAGGAGCAGCTTAATACTACTCTAACATCAAAGCCACCGTGAATTCAAGATCAATCAGGGCAGGATGAGGATTCAGAGGCACTCACTCCAGCGCACTTCCTAATTGGACTGTTAACAATCCCAACAGGACGGGAGCCCAAGAGACTGGAGTTAAGATGGGACCTGGCCAAGGAATTCCGTCTGAAGCTGAACATTGCAGGCGATTTTTGGAAACGCTGGCAGAAGGAATTCCTCCAGCATATGAAGAACTTTCACGAAGTTCGAAGCCCACGAAACGTAGAGTCATTCGCCAAGAAGATGTCCAATGAAAGACGGCGTACAATTGAAGTAAGGCAGTGTTTGAACGCCTGCTTAAAGGAAGAGACAAAGTACAGATTATAGTACTCCACACACCAGATGGAGGATCGTGTACTCGCTCAGTCTAGCTGGTAATCTCTCTGGATACAGATCAAGTTGGGAGGATGTGAGAGATTAATGTGTGCCATCTCTCGGGCAAATCTAAAACTCAACTATTAATATGTTAGCTGTATAGGGTAATAACATGTAGTCAATGTATTGTGCAGTAATTTCGGTATTAAATAGAAAGTGTTCACAGTGTTTCACCAATTTTATCATCCATCAACATACCTCAAATAAAGAGACCATCAATATCCCTCACAAAAGTAAGAAAATATATGTACAATTATCAATGCTGGTGGTCGTCCAGCGATAGGAATTCGACCACAATTCATTAAATGTTTACGTTTGTCACAAATATGTCATTATGCATTCATTTTCTATTTATTTTAAAAATACAAACGATAGAAAATATGTGGTATAGTTTGGCTAAGCCATATTTAAAAAACAATAACGTGTCATTTGACATTTTTATACTATTTATACTATTAAAATTTACATTTGGCTTATTATTATGTGTACGGGGATATATATCCCTTCTTTGTTTCTCACCCCAACCCGTCATGTTCTATGTTAAGACATAATGGAAGTAGATGCGAATATATATTATATATATATATATATATATATATATACATATGTAATGAAATTACTTGAACAAAGATTGGACAGGGTTTAATTTAAATTTAAATAAAATGTACTCATTTTTAAATCACTAATAATAAACCACTTATAATAAACACGCGAGAGTAAGTCAATTCACTTTGCTGCTGCACAATTTTTCTTTTTACAACAATGCACTTTCAATATGAACGTAAACAAATGAATGAGTACACAAATGAATAACACACATAAATTCCTTAAAGATAATTTATTTTATTTTGTTTAACTTAATTTATTTGTAAAACATTATACATAAATTTTATTTTTCTGCACTCCTTCTCTATATGAACTTTAATTATGCCAAATATCACACTCCTCCGTGCGCGCAATCAGCTTAAAAAGGGGTACAAAGATTTATATTCGCGTATTAATAGATCTGCTCATCAACAACTTGTTATTAAAACGTTCTGTTTCGAAAACACAAAGTATGATACAATGAAATGGAATTAATATTTTTATCAAAATATCTTTCACGTAGGAACTGTGTAAACAAGAGAATTACTGAGCAAGTACTTATTATGTTGTATATTTACTTTGTCGATTAAACCGCATGTATCCAGTTCCGTTACGAGGAAATATCAATTACGAACGGTATTCAACGTTGTCTTCCATTAAATTTGCACTTCTTGTATTTTTTTTTGCTGGTTAACGAGCTCGACCTTAATTTATCGATTCAAATGTTTCATGCCGAGATTTGTTGCGAAAAAAAGAAGCGACAGTTACAGATACTTACTTTTTTTCACTTTCAGATAAAACCCAACTCCAAAATTGTAGGATTTCTTTGGTTTTTTTTTTCTATTTAACTCATGTCCCAAATGAGAGTCAATGACCAATCACGTTTCAACGAATTTTGTTTTACAATCGATCACAGTTGTGTTTCACCTCGATATTTAGTTTATCATATTAAAGAAAGATCTTCCTTTTTAATATTCTGAATAGATCTGAGCTTTATATTGCCGTGACTAACTCTCTAACAAATACGTTGAATATAGCAGGTAATGAACAGATTCTTTCGACCTACACATTTGATAATTGCGAGTTCAATAATTGAGTTTTTAAATACGTTGGTTATAATATACAGTTTGATGTGTTTCATTTTTTCTCCACTAGGGTGTATTTTTACAATATTATGATCCTATTTAGCAATAAATAGTATGATCAAGTTACAGTGATGAACACATGAAACATACCCAAACATTTCTCATTTGTTTTCAAACATCGCCGTTTAAATTTAAATATATAAATATTTGAAAATAACTATAGACTATTTAAATAATGATTTGTGAGTAAACAGCTTAATTTTATTCGTTAAAAGACCTAACAAATGTCACTCTTGATTTCAATTCCTCTAGATAAATTGGAAATCACTCGTGGCATTACTTATGATAATGCCTTTCTAGCAACTGACTTTCATCCCTTGATTTTACCGTGAATTTAGACGAACGATAGAGCCCTGCAATTGGATTTGATCTTCCTCTCATCAGGGTAAGTTTTTTTTATAATAATAAAACTAAAGACAATTTTGCAATCGCGTCCAACTAAATGCCAGGTCGAAGGATGAGATGAGATGATACCCATTTTTCAAGATCTCTTTTATATACATGGATGCCGGGTGACCAGGCCTCTTGCAATACCCTACAGAGGCAGATGAAGTGAAGTGAAACGAATTGGAAGACATGAGATTGACAAGCGGTGAAATGAAATTTTTGGCAGGGGAAAAACGGGACAAATCCTGACAAAACATATCTGCGATACGTCCAACACGAAGCCGACATTTAGTGACGGAGACACGAACTCAGCACCACAGTTCGAGGGCGCCATGTAGCCGCCTTATATTTAATAGTAAGAAAATACTTAAATCGTTCCTTGATACTATGTTCCGCACCCAAAACACAATAGCTCCGAAAGATTTCCACAGTCCTTTGTTTTACTCAGGCCTATACTATGCGTAAGAGACCTCTGGTAAGAAGTGTAAGCGAACTGAGGTAAAGACAAAGAAAAGTTACGCACAAAGAGCACGGACTCAGACTTCCCGTAAGTCTATAATTAGATCTGCCTTTAAGCACTCAGTTTTATTAAAGTTTGTCATCTACACTAATTAGTTCTACTTTATCGTCACAAGTAATTGGTAAGATGGAGACATCTCCTTGTCAATGAATTCCATGTTCTAATATTTTCTTTATCTTCATTTAGTCTCAAAGTTTACACACTTAATGCAATGTATATATATAGGCCTACTCTACTGATCTGAAAAATAATAAAGTTAATTTCATCATTTGAAATTTTAACTCGTGTAACATGAAATGGATAGGCCTACCGTGCCACTGCCGAATGGTCCAAGGCAGGGACACCCAAATTACTGTTCCCCATCACATTCTATCCGGGTTGTGTGCATCATTATAAAAAATAAAATTTGCTAAGAGAATTTTATCGAGTACCTTTTCAGAGGCTGATGATTGAACATGTTCCGAAAGGCCTACTGACAAATTGTAATTAGTTAAGGACGACTCAGATTTCAGGAAGATATTTTAATATTTTTAACATTTGACAAAACGACCTCAACGGTGCAGTGTATTAAAATTGTTTTTAAATGTATTGTTAATACAGGGCTATTCAGAAAGAAGGAATAGACTTCATACATTTATTTCTTCCATACTACAGAAAATAGAAACACAATTCCAACGTTCCTAGAAAGAAAAATTTTGAAGTTCCGATCACGGCCGCATTGGCGTTGTTACTTAAAGTTGCGATCAAGGTTGCATTGGCGCTGTTGGATTGGAAGAGGAGGAGCGGAAGATCAACTCCATCGCCGGTGGTCTCCCAGGTCATCAGACCTAACCCCGCGTGATTTATATCTGTGGGGTTATAAAAAAAAAATTGATCCACCCTATGCCTGACCTCTTGAAAATCTGCGACATCGAATTGTTGAAGCTGTGAATACGATAACTGGAGACCAACTGATTCATGTGTGGCAAGAAATGAGCCACCGTTTTGGCATTTGTTGTGTAACATATGGTGCTCATATTGAATGCATAAAATAGTGAAATTTGAACTTTTCTCTTTCTACGAACGTTAGAATTGTGTTTATATTTTTAGTACTTTGGAAGAAATAAATGTTTGAAGTCTGTTCCTTCTTTTTGAATAGCCCTATATTATAACTTTATAAAATATTTCATTTTGTCGAATGCTACCTGGTTGTCGTATGCTATTTGTGACATTCCCCTCCGACAATGACGCAATTTAAATCGAATTCTCAGGTTGGGGCTCCTGAAAGATGAAGTTACATTACCCCGATGACATACGATATATATTAACGAAGCACTAGGAGAGTCCTTAAACATAAGTTTTACCACAATTCCAGGCCATTGTAAGTGTGAATATAATCTGGGACGTCACCAACTGTAAAACGCTCTGACACCAAGATCATGGTCTAAAACAAAATTATAAAGTTGATACCAGTAAGGTTCAGTCATCCTTAACTGATTAAATATATTTATAATTCTGTAGGCATTTCGGAATCGAATCCATCTTCAGCAGACAGTTATTGATCTATTAACTGTTGGTTGCGATTACTCGATGGAGAGGACTGTAAATACTGGATTCGTTCTCGTTTAATATGATATTTCCGATTTCTTTTAAAATTTCTACTTAATGCAGAATGTTTACCTTGCCGAATTTCCCTCTTTCAGCTTTATTGTTAATTTCAGTATCACGATCTGCTTCAGTTATAAGTTTAGTGTAACTGGCTTTATATTCTGCGTACTTAAAATCTTTCAAATGTTAAACAAATATGGTATTAAGTGTCTACTGTGTCTGCCTATGTAAAAATTTGTTGCAATATTTACTTATTAATAAGTAAGCTTATAGTTGGTGAAATTATTGTATTCTTCTATGTTATTGTTTTTAATGCATATTCAGTTCCAGGTTATTTTAGAGTTTTAAATAATTTGTAGTTTATTTTCCTGTAGTTGTGAATTAAATCCAATAATTTTTAGTTATCAGATGTTACTTGAGTTCAGTTACGTTGAATATATATATATATATATATACATATTACATTTACGAGTTTATATATGTTTAATTTTCTCTTATAGTCATCTCTGTGTAAAATCAATTTTAGCATCTTGTTTATAAAACTGTTGAAAGTGTTGGTAAGGATATCTGGATTTATTATTTTATAATATAATTTTATCCCTATCTGTTAATAAGGTACAGGACTTCATGTGGACTTATTTAAATACAAATCTCATTATTTACTCAAGAGAAGACTAGCAACTGCAATATGATAAAAAAAACACGCGGGGAGGCAACTCCTTCATAAATCTAGTATGAGACTTTCCAGAAGTAAAACTGATAAATTATAACCAGTGCAGCAAGAGAAGGGGATGTAAACATTTAAATAGCTGCAGGTACTTAAAAATTTTTTTTTTTTTTGCCCGATAGTGCGCATTGTCGTACTTACAGCAATGGCGATCATTATTCAAAGTTCAACATCCTATATTTCGGGGTTGCCAACCTAAATAACTACACTGTAATAAAATAATTATACTGTAATATTACATATTACAAACACGCATGTGGGAAGTAAAACCACTGTCCTCTACGTGTGCTACATTCAATGTAGGCCTATATACAAAAATATCCAAAATGTAGTGTTAATATACATTTTACGAAACAAATCACTGCATTTTAAATGAACTGAACTTTATTTGAAACAGTATAATACAATAAATACGCACTTCCCGCCATTTTATAACTAATTAGTCTCACTAATGATCTCATGGCTTCCTGTAGTTTCAACTAATGAACATTGCCCACACTGTTAACGTTAGTCAATTGTTTATAATGAATGCAAATATTTCCATCAAAGGTGTTGTTATATTATTATTATTATTTATTATTTTGAAAACAATATCTCGCAAAAAAAATGTACAACGCACGTTTGTGAATTGTTTTACAGAATCTCGGATATTAAAAAAACTCGCTATCGCTGTATATTCAAGGATTTTAACTCTTCATTTGTCATCTAAACTTTAGTTTTCTGGATTAAAGTCAACATTTTATAAAACATTCATTATAATCAATTGATCTGGCGTTTACTTGATGAAAATCCACATTCTTCATTTATTAAATAAAACTATTAAAATGTTATTGATTTTCATAAATAGGCCTATATAAAATAGAGTAAAAGCTCCGTATTCGCGGGGGATATGTTCCGCAAATATGCCGCGAATATGGAATATTAATTTGTATGGGTGTATAGGGGATACGCTCCAACGTTCCGAAATAAAATAGAAATTATCAAAATAAAATCAATTAATGAGAGATTATGAACAATTTCTAATAATTATGACTGTCAGGCTTAGGCAATGGCTTAAAGAAATTAGTAGTTTTATCCTGTTTTGCCGCTTTTAAAATTTCTTTTTAATTCAGATTGATATTTAGTTGTGAATTCAGCGATATTTTTCCTTATCTTGTTTTCGGATTTCTTGATGAATCGTACAGTTTATTTTGCCTAATTAACATTGAAACAATGTGATACAGACGCAAACGACTTGCCAACATGTAAACGGTAAAGCATTTATATTTTTACTCTAAGCGGAAACACTACATTTTCCGCTTCAGAACCAATTTTCTTTCCTTTTACTCGATACTATAACTTAAATTGGCAACAAAGCCGAAGAGACAAATTCATTGCAACGAATGACAAGTTGAAAAAATAAAACACCAATCGTCGCGAGGGCGGCATTTATCAACGGATATAGCGACACGTGAAATACGACGTCGGTGGCTTTTAAAAAGGAACTTTAGGCTTAATGACAATGTTTGTTTTTCTTTATATTAAATTTCCCATTTGGTTTGAATCGCTCTTTGTAAAAGCCGCCTTGGCACGTGCCTGCAGTAAACAAAAGTTGCCGAAGGATACTAATCCTTCTATTGTACCGACTGGATCCGCGAATAAAGAAATATTTAGCCACGAATACAGGAACTGTATCGCAAATTTTTAACCCGCGAATAATGAAAACGCGAATAAGGGAACAGCGAATAAGGAGCTTTTACTGTATATGAAACTTCAATACTTTTATTTAGTAAATAAAAAACATTCATTATACTTGGGGAAATAAGAAAATAAAAACATTTTTACTGTTTTCTTCTTCTCTTCCACATCCTGTAAACGAAGGTATTTGTATCTTGATTTTTCTCCAAATGCATCTTTCTTCGGGTGATATTTACTCTGCACACAGTAATTTATCACTTATAATTAAAGCTAGAATATAGAGGTTGCGCTCAGAACACTGATATCATATCTCTTTTGAAAACTTCACATAGAGTAGTTCCGTTAGAATTCAAATACAGATGTATACACATATGATCAATGGTAGATTTCACCAACTTTGGTCAAGCTAATTGATTGAGGTCAAACAAATTTTAAACTTCCAATAAATTAACTTTCGTCAACTCTTCCTTTGGTCATATCGTTAGTCAAATGTGATGGCATATTTTTCCCCAGTCAAATTAGTTTTAAGGGCAGCCATATTGATTTAATGAATACGGTTAGTAATAGTTTACATCGAATTTAAAGATTGTTGAAAATAACTAGAAGTGTTTAGTAAAATAATAGGCCTATATTAGTTTCTCATAGAATTTATATAAGTTGTATATTTGAAAATCGTCATCATCATCATCATCATCATCATCACTCCAGGGATTAGGCAATTGCCCGTTCCGACTTCACAATGCATCAGCCCAACGTCTTCTAGGTCTTCCAACATCACGTCTTCCTCTTGCTTGATAATTTCTTGCTAACAATGGATATCTCTCCTTACTCATTCCATCCATGTGATCAATCCATTTCTGTCTGTAATTCGTGACTTTATCCAATAAAGGCTGTACTTTCAATTCTTCTATCCTCATTTCTTATTCTATCAAGTCTTGTACATCCTTTTACTTGTCTTTGGAACCTCATCTCCGCCGTCTGTATTCTATCCTTCTGATTTTTCACTTGAGACCAAGTTTCACATCCATACAATATTGTGGGAACTGCCATAACATTATACATTTTTATCTTGGTTTCTTTTCTAATTTTATGTTTGAATGTTCTCTGTATTGTACCACACACCGTCTGAAATTTATTTATTTTGGAGTCAATGTCTCTTTCCACATTGTAGCCAACATCACAGCCCAAATATTTGAAACTAGACACCTGTTCTATACTTTGATTTTCTAAAATAATTTTGGATCTCACTGGATCTCTTCCTCTAAAAGCCATGGTCTTCTTTTTCCTTACAGAAATCTTTAGATCGTATAATTCATTTAATGCATGCTTTGATTTCTGTAAGTCTTAATTTTTCTGTATTATGATTACATCGTCAGCAAATAGAAGATTATTTATGCACACATTATTATCCATTCTTATTCCATGGAAATCAGCCGGATTGAAAAACGTAAAAACTAAAATCGATGTTTTAAGAAACTCATAAAAGACATACAATAAAATTGGTGATTAGGTATTATTTATAAAAAAATATTGCGAATTACACGATGTAGAAATTTCCAGTAAGCATATAATATGCAGAATATGATTTATTGCTTGCAGTAAATTACTGCTTCTATTTTTAAAACATAAGTTTTATATTTATATGTGTCAATTAAATTAAAATTCTAAGCGAAAATGTATCCCGTCCTATAATAAGATCATTCTAGCAGCGTGTTAAAAACACAGTAACCGTTTTTTGCATCTCTTGTGACGTAGTAATTTAACATAGGTTTCAGCTTGCTGACAGTCATTAAGATGTGCATGGAGTACAACTATTTAGGCTGAGATCATTTTTGAAGAGCAATGACTTAGCCGTAGCGTATATTTATTTAATAACCTTTAAATGTAATACTTCCAATTATAGTAATATAGTACTTTACTATATTTTATTAGATACCTACAAACGACTCTGGATTTTCTGAAATTAAATTTGTTTGTTATTATTATCAAATAAATTGGGTAATATTATTTTAAAGTTGTGGTTAATAAGGGACTGTTTATTCTGACATTCGTCTTATAACCTATAATTTTCTTCATCTTCCTTCCGCAAGATATTTTAATGTTTTCATGAGGGCCCCTTACCAGGGAACGGTGAAGACCTCAACGGCAATGAAGGCGGAGAGATGATACCCTTAATACGGCAGATTTGGAGGAAGAGGCACCCTACCCTCACTCAGGGAAAGAGAGAGGAACCGCTGCCTTGCGGAGAAGGAGAAACTTCAAAGGCTAAGGGATCATCCCCTACAGAAAAGCATGCCTGTCCAAGAGGCATTGAGGTGGCAACCCCACCACTGGACTTATCCAACTATAGGCTGGTAACCTATAATGGGGAAAACTTTAAATACTCGAAAGACTACAAGAAATAAAGTGATGAGATAAGGATGCAGTGGAATAGTAGGGAAATGGTTGAACATATACAAAATTATGAGATTAAATGGTTCCAACACGTCCAGAGAATGTCAAATTCCCGTTTACCAAAGATGATTTACCACCTCAACCCTAAAGGCAAAAGAGACCTCTGAAGACCCTTCAACCGATGGAAAGATCAGTTTTTGTACTCGCAGAACGGGTATCATCACCCAATACTGCATTCGGAAGAAGAAGAAGATGAAGAGGAAGAAGATGAAGTGATGTATCTACTCCTTGACTGGATTTTCAAATAGCCTTAGTTACTAAATTTCAACATGTGACAATCTAAAATAGGATAAAAAAAAACATCAAATTTATAAACACTACATTAATTCCTATGTAATACTAGTTCATTAATGAAATAATTAATTTCGTCTCATAGTTATTTTCATGACTTTTTGTTGATTGACAGACAGTCAAATAATTTACTATAGTTAATTAGATAAAAATCAAGTCATTATTAACTAAATACTGATGAAACGGTTATTAATTCCAGTACATGCAAATTTAATGTTACGGAAATATCTACATTAAGAAAATATACCTGTAATATTTTGTATTCTTACATTAACCGAAGTATTTTCGGAGTATTTTAATTAGTGATGAATGATAATGGGGATAACACTTTCAGTTGTATAGGCCTACTATGTTTGATGATATACTATATTTCAAAATGTTAAATGTTCCGCATCATCACTTTTTGACAATTACAAATGTATTACAGCTAAATATGCAGAATTGTTTACGTTGTGGTTACTATGATTATCCAATATCCATCATCCTGCCACGCGTTAATCATGGAGTAATGTAGGCTATTTTTCGAGAAAGGAAATTTGTAACCATCCGACCAAGCGTTTTCCTTTTGGACAATATATCGTTATCATCTTGAGCAAACCGAACAAATTCATCCTCAAAATGTTCTCCTTCCAGTTCTGCTGATATATGGAGACGCAGTGCAGGACTCTGAAAATATATTATTTTGGCTCATTTGTTGTACGAGCATGAATCTTATCCCTAAACCAGAGGGAAAACGCCCAGTTGGTAGACCAAGAATGATGCGGGAGAATAATATTAACTATGATTAGAGGAAAGTAGATTATACAGGGAATGATTGGAAAGCATTAGCTCAGAATAGGGATGTATGGAGAGCTTATGTCCGTGCGGCCATGAACCTACGGGTTCGATAGTGCCAGTGAGTAAGTAAGAAAGTAAGTATAGGGTTGATCACATTAATATTCGGTTTGTCTAATTAGTAGGCCTACATGTTATTACGGTTTCTTGTTCCTATTCTTTCCCTAACAAAAGTACTGTTTTTCATAAGTAATGTCACGAGTGATTTCAAAATTATCGATAAATTTACGACTCACGATGTGAGGAGTGAATTTATCTAGGGAATTTGGAAATCAAGAGTGGCATTTGTTAGGACTATTTAACGAATAAAATTAAGCTGTTTACTCACAAATCATTATTTAACTATAGTTATTTTAAAATATTTATACAGGGCTTCCAATATAAAACCGGACACGCCTCACGGGGTTTCACCCGTCAGGCAG
Source organism: Diploptera punctata (assembly GCA_030220185.1). Lineage (NCBI taxonomy): Eukaryota > Metazoa > Arthropoda > Insecta > Blattodea > Blaberidae > Diploptera > Diploptera punctata. Next base: position 902,707 of record JASPKZ010000432.1, read on the forward strand.
CGCTCTCTACTCGTCCGCATTTCACTCTGCCAGCCGCAGAGTGTCCGGTTTTATACTGGAAACCCTATATATTAATGTAAACGGCGATGTTTGAAAACAAATGAGAAGCGATAGGTACGCTTCATCTGCTTCTTTTGTTTATCTCTGCTACAAGATCATACTATTTATTGCCAAAGGAACGCAATATTGTAATAATGCTCTCTAGTGGAGAAAAAATGAAACACATCAAACTGTATATTAATTCATTTTTGATGTCGTGTGATGTAAATATGACAATTATATTTTTCTAGATTGTTACCTGCGAAAAAATACATTTAAGAAAGTGCAAACAGTGGTTTCTTTTTTTGGTGGTATAATCAATTGCTACAAATGTTTTTATATTAACTCCCGCATGCGGCATGTGTTGACATTCATGCACTATATATACAATCTGGTAGCCGTATTTCCTGAGGGCTCAGTCACTGCAAAATAATGGTCAGACCTGTTCAGAATATTAAAAAGGAGGAGCCTTCTTTAATATAGTAACTATAACACTGATAAATATTTCGTGAAACACGACACTGATTGTAAAACAGAAATCATTGAAACGTGATTGGCCATTGAGCCCATTTGGGACATGAGTTAAATAGTCAAGTTAAACATTAATCTACATTTCAAAATAACATTTCAGAGTATTCTTTGAATTGTTAATTATTAAGATACAATAATAATTATTTTTTTGTCTAATGCCACCAGGTTGTCTTTTATGACATCTCTGGCTCTCTCCCCTAGCATTGGCTGAATTGTAATCCATTTCATAAGTTGGGGCACCCGGAAGGCGGAGTTACGTTACCCCGATGTTATGATAGATTATAAATGATAATGAAGCGCTAGGAGAAACCTTAACCTAAACATAACCTAAATTCCTGACCATGGGTAACCACAGGAATAATTCTCTTTAAGGAACAATTCCTATGGTTTCACCGGGAATCGAACCCAGGACTTCATGAACAGTAGTCAGGAATCGTCACCAATAGCCCACGAGGCTGGTCAAATAATTATTTTGTACATGATAGATCAGGCTTAATTCAATTTTCTCATTTTATTGCTACTAGGCCTATGCAATGCAGGGACTCTTGTCGTCCCAACTTCTCTAAAAAAAATGACATTAAACTGAAAATACATAAAACTGTTATCATATTCTCCATTATTTATTATAATGGCAGCGAAACATGGACTCTTATATTTTAATAGAGGAGAAAATATTACAAGTATATGAGAATAAAGTTCTTAGGAACAATTTTGACCAAAGACAGATAGACAGACAGGAGAATGAAGAAGACTACATAAGGGTTAGCTACATGATATTTATGGTAAAACAGATAATAGGGGTAGTCAAGTCTCATAGACTGGTATGGACAGGAGATATCGTACGAATGGTAAATGAAAGAGGTGCATGATAACTCCTTGTAGGAAAACCAGAGGGAAATCTCACAGTAGGTAGCACTAATGAGGCGATTTCAGGGAAATAGGTTTTTACAGGGGATTACTGGAAAAAAAAGTAGCTCAGGGTAGGGATGTATGGTGACCTTATGTACGTGGGGCCATGAAACTATGGATTCGATTCAGAGTTCGTATTTTCATTCATGAAACGAGGAGAATTATTTAGTTTTAATATATATATATATATATATATATATATATATATATATACAGTATTTAATTTTTTTTATTTAAATACCAAGTCACAAAAGTGTTACATTGTTAAGAAGTGAAGAACCTAGAACGGTATTTTGAGAGAAACTGTACATTCCATACTGTTTGTTATTATATTATAAAATTTGTTGGGAAGAATGCAAACATTTTTATGTGAAAATAAGTAAATGTGAAGATATAATTCATACATGAGAAATTTAAAATAAATTACAAATATTTGGAGCGCTTGAATTGTGTCTTGTTTGAACAAAATCATATTTTTTGGACAGTTACATGTCAGAAAACATCAGATGGAGCGAGCGCAGCAGGATTAATGGACTTATTTTGTATCCGCAGCTGCCACTCTTAGCAGGAACTAATCAATCTCTCAAGTCTGGCAGTAAGAGCTGTACAAACTTTCAAATTAAGTCGCATTTTGCTCTCCCTTTATTAATCTGGACCTTCTAAAACAACGAGATAAAAAATTAAAAAAAAATTACATTTCAATTTTGCCTAGAAAATGTCAATCGATTAAAATAAATATATTCTTCTTCTTACTCATAATTTGTAGGATTTTATTCCTGTTTATTTCCAAAATCACTCCTCGGAGGAAGACGTATTGGATGTGCATTTAACTGTTGGATGCATTCAACCCGCCATAGCCTGTCCCAAGCCAGGTCGAAAAAGGGTGAAGGGGAGGAGTAGCACCTCATTAAAAATAAATTGGTTCAGCTTGCCCAGCTGATAGTACCTTCTGAGGGCCACTTGCCAGGGTTACGGTGAAGGCCTCAACGGCAGATACAGCGGAGGAGTCATTCGGTACGGTGTATTTGGCGGAAGAGACAACTATACTACATCTACTGCCTTGTAGATTGACGAACGGGCGGATGGGGTTCGTTAGTCCTGCAAGACAACCCATGTAGGTCCGTTACAATAAGTTAATGTTTGGTAATAATATAACTTAAAACAGAAAAGAAAACACAATACTATTACAATTAGATAACAATACAATTAAATTATACATTAACTTGGTTATGTAGAATTATTAAGAATTAATGGTATTGAAATTTAACATATTTATTTATTCATGAATGAGTATTTTTATTTTCCGCGTTTTGTCCAGAAATTTGCCCAAGTTTATCCAATTTTCAGGGCTTATCAGTAACTCGTACATTGCCAATCTTTTCACGATTTTAATGTAGAAATCTTTCCGGTAATAACTGACACCTCCTATATTCCAAATCGTTACATTTCCTAATATATGTATCTCATCTTCAAAGCTCCCGCATATTGGACAAATTCGCATATCGTGATAGTCGCTATTTTTTAAAAAATTCCATCCCACAAACCTAAACCAAGCAAGCCCTGATCTTTCTTTAATTCCTAGATTGAGTATATAAGATTATTTTCACCAAACTTGTTTTAGGTCTCTTTATAAAAACAGTGAGCGATTTCTCGCACATTCGGACAAAATATTTTTTTGGTTTATATCTAAGTACCTCCTTTTTATTTTTCTCTACACATTCTTGCGATTTTCAGTCCCTTTTTTCCATACCCAACCCATCCCAATCTGTTGGAGTTTTCTCCTAACCTCGTCTGCCCAGAATTTTACATTTGCGTTCCTAATTTGGTGGTCGTAACAAATTGCTCTGAGCATTGTTTGTTCACCTTGGATTAGCCGCAACCAGTACTTGAGTACACGAATTTTGTAGTTTATGTCGTCCTGAAATTACCCAAATTCATATAAAATTCCACTGTTAGAAACGGCCTTACTAAGTCCTGTAATATATTTTAGAAAATGCGTATATATCTTATTTAGTATTTCCGTTCTTTGAAAACCCAAAATTTCACTACCATACTGCATTACTGGTCTCACCATCACTCCATACATTTTTTCTAACGTATTAACTTGAATATCTGGCACTCGACCCAGGATACCGAGTGTATAGGCCTATGTGTGTGTGTGTGTGTTTGATTGTTTGTGTGTTTTTTAATATTCTAGCATGCGCATTTTTTCCGGAACGAAATTCCGGGATATAGCAGTGAATTAAAAAAGTGAGGTGTCATTAGATAGCAAAACAGATAATTAGGTATGGGAGTAGGCCTAAATCTGAAAGGAACATTTAGAAATCTCTCTTACGGTCGTAATCTTCGATTTTTCGCTACGAAAGTGGATATGCTAATATGGTATTGAAATAAGGTAAGGAATGTATGCCATTCCATATACCAATTTTCATTTCGTTATACCTTTTCTTTGGATGTGTCGTATGTATTCTCTAAAAATTAGTGAAATCCGGCCATTACAAGTGGGGGTATAATTAAACCCGAAATTTAAAAAAATCACGCTATCAGCCATGAAGCTTACTTTGTTACAATAATAATAATAATAATAATAATAATAATAATAATAATAATAATAATAATAATAATAATAATAATAATGTTTTATTTATTCTGGCAGAGTTAATACCATACCATACCACTTAAATAAATAAATAATATATATATATATATATATATATATATATATAGGTCCTACATAATATAAATAAATATATATATATATATATATATATATATATCGTAAACCAGCAAACGTTGGCCATAAATTCAATTTGCTGAGGAATTCCGTTAGTTTACGCATTTCCTGCGTCACAGACTTTTTTTTGTTTAAGAAATATACCAATTGTTAGGCACCATTCTGAGTTTGTATTTGTTAATATAGTAGGTCACTATCTCAGAATCTGCCATAGCATTTCTGTATTAATATATTGTTGTCAAATGAAACATTTCAACCATATTTAAATCAGAAGTATGCGTGAGAAATACCATCGCTTTCATGGGTAGGCTGGAATTTCTGTGACGTAATTGCACCAAACAACACGTGGAATCCAAACCAAGCGTATTTCTGATCGATTAATCGAATTCCGATGTAAGAAAACCGCTGCATAGCAGAAACATGTGAGTGTAAACTTGTGTCAAGTCATATTGTACTGAACTGTTCGCGAGTTGTGATACGTGTACGCCACAGTTTGTCACTGGAAGACTGAACTTGTTAATTTATGTTATGAAGATGTAATAAAACTGGGCAGTTCACATAAGATTTTCAGACATGTTAGTATTTAGGCCAGAACGTATCACACATTATCTCCATATTACATTTGTCCCTAGGTTTAAACCTTTTGGAACAAATTTGTATTTATTAAAAATAAATCTGTACATACAATATTATCCTTCAGAATACATATTTTAAATCTTTGAAATTAAAAAAAAAGGATGGTGGTTCATGGGTACCCACGAATTATCTGACAATAAATTGAATGTAAATATTTTGAAGTGTTAACGACAGAAACAAAATTAAAACATGATTGTTGCGCGATAGTGCGTTTTATCGTACTTACAGCATTGGTGACAACGATTGAAAGTTTAACTTCCTACATTTCGGGGTTGCCAACCTAAAAACTATACTGCAATACAAATAATTATACTGTAATATTAGATATTACTAACACGCGTGTGGGAAGTAAAACCACTGCCATATATATATATATATATATATATATATATATATATATATATATATACAAAAATACAAAAAATATCCAAAAGATAGTGTTAATATGAATCATACTAAACAAATCGCTGCATTTAAATGAACTGAACTTTATTTGAAACAATATAAAACAATAAATACGTACTTGCCGCCATATTGTCACTAAATTGGTCTCACGGCCTCTTGTTGTTTCAACTAATAAACATTGCCCACACTGTTGACGCATTAGTCAATTGTTTATAATGAACTCAAATATTTCCAACAAAGATGTTATTATTTTACTATGATTTACTATTTTGAAAACACCATCGCCAAAAAATAATGTACAACGAGAGAAGAGTTATGTTTTAGACGGGGAGGATTCCAAGGGAAGTACGTCTAGAGGACAGTACTTATTCCTTAAAAGAATACTTACGTATTAGACTATTTGTCGATAAATTGGTAATATCAAATTACTTAATTATTTATTGATAAAGTAGTATTTTTATTTTATTATGACATATCTAGGCCCATGCCTCCACCCCTTGGGATACCTCGGTCAAAAGACCATACTCCAAAGTCCCAGACTTGTCCTCCCTATCTATTTCGCGTCCACATTCAAGAGTTCTCGACCTAAAACCAACACCTCTAGGGAGAAGGTGTTGGAGTCGCAGCTTCGGGAATTGCTGAGCTACATAGTATGTCAGGTCACAGACATTGTATACCGTCGATCTGGATTAATCACATTTTTATAAAATCCCAGGGGAAAAAATCACAAGAGGCAGTAAAGGAGTATCGTCACAAAACAACTGAGTTCAGCGTAAGTATGATCAACATTGCACTTTACTACACTTGTCACATGTCATAAAACAAAAAATAAAAATATGCTTATTATGGAAAGTCATTAATTCATTTTAGCTAATTTTGTTTCATAGGTCTAATACTCGTTTCCACTCATAAGCTTCCAACTTTCTTGGTTGAACCTGCATTTTGGACGTATTAAGCTTCTGCTTTCAATTCCCTACCTTTCATTAACTCACACTCTAACCCAACAACTGCTTTCCTTTCTTCTGCTAGATATGCTATATTTTCACTACATATTTCATTGTGTTTTATATTCAGATTTTGTTAATTTTTTGATTGTGATCGCGTTGACTGGGCCGACTGCCTACAATATGTTTATTACCTGTGGAAGACTGCTGTTGAAACCGCAATGTTCAATCTTGTATAACTGTGACACGTCTTCTACCGCCACGTCTATTAAATGGAATTCAAGGACAACAGTATTGTAAGTCTGACACCATCTGACATCAGCAAAGCAATTAAATATTGTGATTCATTTTTTAATTGCTGCGAAATGTTTGCTTCATCTGGTGTGTTGTGATTTTGATAAAACGAAGTATCGTAATATTTTTTGTTGACAAGTGGATCAGTTTGATCCTTTATTAGTAACACAAGTTTAGCCCTGATCTGATCCACCATAGGGTTGATAGTCCCTGGTCTTATTTCTTACGGTTCACCTTCTTGTCGGCGTATTGTTTCTTTCACATTCTTTTTGTAATTGTCATAGAACGATTCAAATTCCTTTTCATTGCGTTTAGTAACATTAGCATACGAATGGGATACTTCTATAAGTTTCTCCCATGTCTATTCTTTCAGTTTTGTATTTTTTCCGTATGTCTTATTATCTTTAATAACTGAAATGTACTTTACAAGAATGTCCACAAAAAATGATTTTCCGTTCATGGAAAAATTGTTGTCTCGTTGTCTTTTCTTTGTATTTTTGGTTCCCATTACGACAAAATTACACCAAATAAGATTTCGGTAAAATAGAAAAACAAAAGACAATACGTTGCAAATAATGCAAGTGATAATTTTCCAGTCTCCAGTGATATAATAAAATGACTGAATGTGAAATTTATAATAAACATGATTGTTAAACGAATAATGTGCGTTAACAAACGTATGTTATACAGTGCAACCAGTATAGCATTGGATAGCAGACGCGTGGATTTCACTGTACACTGCGCTCGCACTCGAGGCGGGGAACGCACAGCGTAAGATCGCGGTGATACAACCACACACATTTTCGTAACTATTTTACAAATTGTCGTACTTACCCGCTTTATTAACGCAGGTGCTGGAACAGGGTCACCCGGTTGAGAATGCTACGCGGATTGTGTGGTTTCTTAGACACGACACTTCCTGTTACATGAAATTTGTTGTACAGAGTATGGACTGTTAAATGTGATGCAATTTTTACACCCGAGATTTGCGTTTCAAAGAGTCTTCGTACTTGGCTGGCAGACTCAGTTAACAAATATTGATCATAAATAAATACACGTTGTTCAATAAAAAAAACATTAGCCGTTATACAGTTTACACATTTATACACACGTCATTCAGTGTACACTTATACACGCCTGTTTTTATAAGATACAAATTTTAAAATTGAAATAACTTATACACACGCCATTCAGTACACAAGGAAAAGCGAGCGAGCACCTTATCCATCGAAGCACACAATATGACTGCATGGGATGTGCTTGTATACTGCTGACTCTGTGCACATTTCAAGTCCCATGTCTGCACGTGTAAGCCTTCGTGACCGCACAGCACAAATCCCGCGTCTGCTGTCCAATGTTGTACTTATCGCATTGTATTTAATGAAAATACGTTTGTTGAAACGCAAATATTATAACGAAGCATTCTAAAAATGAATGACACGTTTCGTAACGCGTACATTGACCAGATTTAACAAACATTGGTGAAACCAGGCAATAGAGTTTCATAAAATTCATATAGGGCCTATTTAACTTTTGTTATAGGTATGTAAATGTATTATGGTAATGGAATCATTTCAAATATATTTTATATTCAACTGTTTTCTGAGCAAAATTTCACAAACCTTGTATATTAAGATTGTAGTTGTGTAGAACTTCATTTATTTTTGCCCTGATTACCGAAGATACGTAAATATCGAACCTTACTTTGTTGTACTGAGGTCAATAAACCAACACCGCGGCCCACGCGACTGGTTCGTCGAGTAAATGGACCCATGTGCGTGCAAGTATAATTGGGCCATCCTTATTGCCGAGGCAACATCGGCTTCTAGACTTGCCTAGCTGGAACCGAAACAGTTTTCATGTTGGTAATATGGACATATTTTAGATTGAAACAAAGGGACTTTTTGACATGATGGACAACGACTTGCAGAATCTACACGTCACAGAAAATTATGGTTCATGGAGAACGATTCTTCGTTTATACGTGATACTGCACGGACAATTTCATTTACAAAAATATTATTAATGATGGATTTTGTTTAAAAAAGCTCACCATTGGTTTTTAACACGATAGCTTAAGTTCAGAAACTTCATGTAATTCCTGATGTAGTAGGAAATTAATTTTTGCATTTATAATATTTTGTTATAATTTGTCGCATAGGACCAAGAAGAAGTAACAGGATTTGAATGTGGTTTTGCTTTTTATTCATTGATTTATTTATTTTTTATTTAGAGAATAATTATTAGGTAAATAATGAATGAAAATGATAAAACTTGTATTATACTTGCTCGTGGTGAAACGTTTTTATGTAAAAGATAGATTTTACATAAAAGCGTTAACGGGACCAAATACCTGTCATTCCTTCATTATAATCAGGATGAATTCAATTAATGATCTAATATAACCAAAGAATTAACAAATATGAAGTGACAACAGGAATGTCCTATTCCTTACGTCCTCGTGGTGGTCCTGGAGATGCAGCAAATTCCAAGAATAAAGTTTTAATATTTTTTTTTAATTTGCTGCAGGTAAGAGGGAAGGTGATTATTTTTGTGGAATATTACATTTGATAAGTTGTAAGGTAGTTAAAGTAGCTTTTTCCGTTTTTTTCATTCCACAAGCTCACCATATTATGAAAGGCACAGAAATTAAAATTAAATTAAAGACATGAAACATAATATCTTATACAATATTGTAACACATAAATTCAGAGGTGTGTGAAAAATTATTAAACAAACACATACATATTTAAGAAAGCAATTTAATTAATTATTCAAATAAATAATTTAATTAATATAATAAATATTTGATTGAAAAAATTAATTATTCGAATATTTTAGAATAATAAATACGCAGCATCTATTTTGGTTTACATTATTTTATGACCAACATTTTTAATTACTTTCTTCTGTTTGGTTTTGATCTAATATATATACAGGGTGGTCCAAAAGTCTTGATCCATTTCCATGCCTAAAGCAATTATTTTAAGTAAGATTTGGTTCCGACCTTATGAAGGTCTTGACCCGATATCTTTTAGTGCTTTTATTTAAGTGTTATTTTTATTTTATATGTTAAACAAGGAGAGTGATCCTCTCTCTGTTTTTAGCTGATTTTAAGTTATATTGAGTGAATTTATTTAGAATTTACAACTGATTTTTATGAACTTATGTGCAGTTTTTATTTACGACGAGGAATAGATTAAGTAGTAATCATTATTAATACGGCCTTAGTTTCTTAGAGTATTTTATGATGCGTTAATTAAAGTATTATATGCATTGGTGTCCTGTATCTTAGTGTAGTGTGAATTTGTGTATTACCTATCTCGTTTATTAGTCTGTTTTTATGTGTAAGAATTGTGTCTCTTTGTCTGTGTGCTAAGTGTTTTATATGGTCTATTATGTAAGAGATTTCTGTAACATCGTGTAGTATGGAGATCTGAGTTTGGCGGTCTGCATGGAGTATGATTCTTAGGGCTTTATTTTGGGCTATTTGTAGATTATTAATGTGAGAGGTTGCGGCATGTCCCCAGGCTGGACTGGCATATGTCATGAGTGGTCTGATGATAGCTTTATATAGGTTTATTTTGTGTTTTAGTGAAAGTGTGCCTGCAGTGAGAATAGGGAAAATGTGTGAAGTTCTGATTTGCGCCTTTATTTTCAGATGTTTAATATGTTGTTTAAATGTTAGTTTTTTATCGAGTGTAACTCCTAAATATTTTACTGAGTCTGTGTATTCAATGTTTGTGTTATTTATATTTAATGTAGGTGGGTTTGGTCTTCTTCTTGTAAATGTGATGGCTTGTGTTTTTTCAGCGTTTAGTCTGATTCTCCATTTGGAGAACCAGTTGCTGATCCTGTTGATGTGTAGTTGTATTTTACTAGTGGAGTGGTGTATGTCTTTATGTGTACAGTATATCGCTGTGTCGTCTGCATATTGTGCTATTTTAGTATGTATTGAAGTTGGGATGTCTGAAGTGTAAATGTTGTATAATGTTGGTGCCAGTACAGATCCTTGAGGGACGCCTGCTTTTATTGGATGCCAGTCTGATGTCTGATTATTAACTATGGTTCTGAATGTTCGCTTGTTTAGAAAGGAGTGAATTATTTTAATATAGCTGTCAGGAATTTTATATTGTATTAATTTAAATATTAGGCCTGTATGCCAAACGGAGTCAAAAGCTTTCTCTATGTCGAAAAAGACTGCAGTTGTGAATTGTCTTTGTAGAAATCCTGTTGTTATGTCGTCCATGAGTCTCGTTAACTGTAGAGTAGTTGAGTGTTCAGGTCTGAAGGCAAATTGTGTAAGAGGTAGTATCTGAGATATGTAAGGTAGTAGTCTTTTGAGTATTAGTCTTTCTAGTACTTTGCCTATGTGGTCGAGTAAGCTAATTGGTCTGTAATTTTGAGGAAATAATGGGTTTTTGCCAGATTTAGGAATGGAAATGATGTTTGCTTGTTTGAAAGGAGTTGGGTAGTGATGTAGTTTGAGTGCAGAATTTAGGATTTTGGTCATATGAACTAGTCCTTTTCTAGGAAGTTGTTTTAGAGTAGTAGTAGTTATTCTGTCTTGTCCTGAAGCTTTATTGTTATTTAAAGAGTTTACAATTTTCTTTATTTCAGTAGTGGTAGCTATAGGTATTTGAAATGTCGGTGGTACGTTTAAGTAGGTCTTTGTTTGCCTTCTGATTTTAGCTTGAAAGTGTTCATAATGATTGTTATTTGTCTTTGATCTAAATTGATTTTCTAATGTCTCTGCAAATGCATTGGCTTTGTCTAGGTCATCGTAAAGTAGTCCGTTTCTTCTTCCATGTAGAGGTCTGTTTCTGGTCGTTTTATTATGAGTGAAGTTTTTGATTATTTTCCAAGTGTTGTCGTTTTCAACTGCAGTCTTAAGTTGTTCGTCAAGTTGTTTAAATTTGTAGTTTTTAATATGTTGATTTATTCTTTTAGTAATTAAGTTTAGTTGTCGTTTGTCTTCTCGTAGTCTTAGACGTTGCCATTTTCTTCTTAGTTGTCTTTTTTGTAGAAGTAGTTCAGTTAGTCCTGGGATGTAGTGCGTATTATGAGTCCTATTTGAGCTGGTGGTAGTAGTACTGTTGTAAGTTTGCAGAAGAGTGTCTTGAAAAGTTTTGGTGGCTAGGTCTAGTTCTTCTGTATTATTTATTGTGATATTTGGAGTTATACTGTCATTTAATATTTGTCTGAAGGATGCCCAGTTTGTAGTTTTAGTGTTAAAGTTTCTTGTCTGTGATCTGATGGGATGAAAGTCTATTTCCATGATTACTGGACTATGGTCTGAGTTTAATTCATCAAGAGCGTCTATGTAATTTATGATGGGTCTTGGCTTCATGATGAAAATGTCCAGAACGTCTGGTCTATGTCCTAGATAACTGTAGTGGGTTGGTTGTAATGGTCCTGTTACTTGATATCGGTTGTCTATTGAGTGTTTTAGTAACGTTTTTCCTCTTGCATTAGTAAGTCTTGAATTCCATATTGGGCTTTTAGCGTTAAAGTCTCCTCCAAAAATGAATTATTATTGTGCTTCGTTAATGTGTCTAGTTCAGTAGCCGTTAGTACGTTTTTAGGTGGTATGTATATGGCCCCTACAGTAGTTGTAACATTATGAGAGTATATGTCAATAGCAGTTAGTTGAATGTTAGTAAGTCCTTGAATAGTAGTGAGTGAGTGTTGTATTGTAGATTTGACTATTACAGCTGTGCCACCGTGTCCGTTTTCTTTGTCTGTTCTGTAAATGTCATAATTTGGTATCCTCCAAGTAATGTGTTTCTTTAGTTTGGTCTCGGCTATTAAGGCAACGTCTATGTTCAGTCTGGTTAGTAGGTTAGTGAGTTCTAATATTTCGCTTCTGACTCCGTTTGCATTCCATTCTAATAAGAGCAAGGGTTTTATTAGAGTTTTGGGTTTAAGGGCCATTTTGGGTTAGTGCAGTGAGTAGTGTAATTATGGTGTTTAGTAGGTGGGGATTTTCTAGGACTTTTTTAATGAGGGTGATTAGTGCTTCAATTGAGTTTGTGTTATTATTATTTATAGTGTTTCTCACTGCATCAGCGGCTGTGTGATTTCTATTAAGTGGAGGGAAGTTTAAACTGTTGGTCGTAGGGCTTTCGATTTCCGCATTTTGTGTTGCTCTGCTTATGGAGTTAGGTCTTAGATTGTCTAATGTAGTTCTTTGCGTTCTATTTGTGCCATTTTGAATTGTAGATTTTACTGCAGGTTGTTGAGATTTATCTGTTATCATTTGTTGAGGCCTTGCTGTGAGTTTTTTGTATATGGGGCAGTCCCTGTAGCTTGCGGCGGTGTTCGCCCTTGCAGTTGGTGCATTTAACATTCTTGTTTGAACAGGCTGAGAGCCTGTGTGTTCCAGAACATCGGACACATCTCTCAGTCCTATTACAAAACTGAGCTATGTGTCCAAAGCCCTGGCATCTGTAACATTGGGTGATTCCTGATAGACCTATGTATTTTTCTAGTTTTACTCTTATGTAGCAGATGTGACTAAGTTCTTTTAGCATTTCCTCAAGTGTTCATTTCTTTTAAAAGTGAGTATCCAGACTGGCAGGGGTGTTTTTATTCTGTTTCCATTTTGGAACATTTGTTTGGTTAACTGTCTGATTGCGATGATTGGATAATTGTGGTTCTGTAAGTACGAAAGTATGTCAGCTGTAGGGAATTCAGTTGGTAGACCTTTTAGAGTGACCTTTAGTGCTGTGTTAGGTTCATTGGAATGTGTGAAGTACTTGTAATTGTTTATTTTCAATCTTTCTATTACATTATTGTATGTATTATTATCTTCTGTTTGGATCTTTAAGGAGTTATTAGAGTAAGTCATTTTTACCGTTTTTATATCTTTACCTGCGATTTTTTCCAGTGTCATGGCATTTGTGATTTTTATATCTGCAATTATTGGTGGTGGTTTACGGAATTTAGGCTTAATTTGTTCTTTATCTACTATGTCTGTGGCTATATCATTTAGAGGGTTAAATCTATTTTCAGTGTTGATGTCTGAAGTTGTTTCTTTTAGATTGGTTTGTTTACTTGTCCTTTTTGGTAATATGAAGTCTGTATCTTGTGTATTTTGTATATTATCTTCCTCTAGATCAAGTGCTTTTCGATTTTTCGTATTTGCGATTTAATGTGTCATGTATTGATTCTGAACCTGCATCTGAGTCTGAATTTTCCTGTTCTGTTTCACTTGACTGGGATTTTAAGTCCATATCTGAGATGTCTGGTCCGTGAGGAGGATGCTTGGGATAGGTATCTTTGGGTTGTACTTTCATCATCGTTAGACGATGGGAAGACAGGGCAGGAGGTTCCCTGTCCTTACTCCCGGGATCGAGTAAGGCCCTGGGGATTGACGGGAGCTGAGGAAAAGGTGATGCCGTGCACCGTGTTAAGGGATGGAAATTTGGGAGTCTAGCCGTGCGTCTGATCGTAATTTTAGCTTGAAAAAGCTAGTTTTAAGCTCTTTTGTAGTGTTGCTTTGTTCACCGGCCGAGTGGGAGGCGAGCAGTTCAATGAAGCTGGCAGCCGCAGTGGTCGATCTGACTGACAACACCGCCGTAGACAAGAAGCTTGATCTGCGAAGGATCCTCTTAGGCGCCTGCAGAAGAGATTCTACCATCCAACGAAGTCGAGAGGAGAATGAGAATGGCATTTCCATTGAATTGACATTTTCTTCGATGTTTTTCAGGTTCATCATGAAGTATGCTGACCATTGAAGGAAGAATAACAGTTGTTTCCGCGCGATTGGTAAGCTATGAACAAGTGCGTCAGGAATTTGAACCTACTAGAGCCAATGTCCGGATGTTGGTGAACAAATTTAGACGAACAGGAAGTGATCTTGATGAAAAACGTAAAGGCAGACCAAAGACCTCCGCAAATGATGTTGAACGTATTCAGCACGCTATTGAACGCAGTCCAGGCGCGTCGACTCGCAGGCTCAGTAATGAACTGGACATTCCCAGGACAACAGTCTGGAGGGTTTTGATGTTTAAACTCAACAAACGTGCATACCATCTGCAAGTGCTACATCACTTGGAACAGGAAGATTATGCTGTCCGTCGGGCTATGTGCCATGATTTGCTTCAGGCTGTTGCTAATGAAAATCTAATGAACAATATCCTTTTCAGTGACGAGTCTACATTCCACATTTGTGGTCGTGTAAATAGGCATAATTGTCGAATATGGGCCGACGAGCAACCTAATGCTACATATGAATGGCAACGAGATACACCAAAAATTAATGTATGGCTAGGTGTAACAGCAACAAAACTGTACGGTCCATTCATGTTTCAAGAACCCACAGTCACTGGAGTCACCTATTTGGACATGCTTGAACAATTGCTAGAACCACAGCTTACGCAGGATGGTGTTTTACACTCTGTTGTCTTTCAGCAAGATGGTGCTCCACCGGATTTTGCTCTGTGTGTGCGTGCCTATCTCAATCCAACATTTCGGGGTCGCTGGATCGGCAGAACTGCGCCAAGAATGTGGGCACCACGCTCACCAGACTTAACCCCACTTGATTTTTTTTTTTTGCGTGGGGTTTTATCAAGTCCCATGTGTACAAGACTAAGGTTCATGATCTTCCTCATTTACGGGCAGTAGCAGCTATTACACCACGTCATCTGCTTAATGTGTTTAGAGCAACAGTGCAACGCTGGGAGCAATGCCTCGAAATGCAAGGGGGACAGATTGAACTGTAATGAAGATTGTTCACAGACATCTGACAAATAACATATGTAACAGTCATGAACGTTGGTCAATGCTTTCAAAGAAATGAATCGAGACTTTTGGACCACCCTGTATATTATATTCATCATCATCATCTGCATTCATGGATTAGGTCTGTTGACCCGTTCCGACTTCAGCCCATCTCTTTCTAGGTCTGCCCACATCTCGGGTGCCTTTAGGTTTGGATTTTGTTATTTGTTTTGTATATAATATTGTTTATATTATTTTTATGTAGATCATTCTCCATTGCATTAAATCTTTGTTAGAATAAATTTCATATTTTAAAATTTTTACATACATTTGTTTTGTTTTACATTATTACCTAAAGCATTTAATTACTTTCATCAGCTTTATATTTATCTATTACATAGTATTTACTTTGTATCATTATCCTTTGCATTAATTCAATGTATGTTATATTACATTATTGTCTTTGAAACTTTCTCGTAAATTTGTTTTGTATTATTTCATAATGTCTTTAAATCCTTCTTCAGTGTGTAATTGACCCACTTCATTCTCCATATATTACTATTTTTTATTTGTGTATGTCATAAATTATACAAACATGAAACTGGCTTATAACCTTACAATGTATATTTCTTTTTGCATTATTTACTAGCTAATACCTGGCGTGCGCTGCTACGCCTAAATAAATGAAAATTAATGTGCTTTTATGTTTAGTTGAATAAGCAAATGGAAAAATAATTATAAAAGTATGTTTTTTTAGATACCCCGTGCTGATTTCCCCAGCGTTGCCCGGAAATCTACTTATCCCGATCTTCTTGACATAGATGAGCTCAAGTACGAAAATTACAGCGTTTTATGTTTAGTTAAATACGTAGAGGGAAAAATGTATATCGTAATTAGTTTTAGATACCCGACGTTGTCCGAGAATCTACTCATCCCGATCTTCTTGGCATAAATGAGCTGCTAAAAGACGAAAATTAATGTACTTCTTGTGATTAGTTGAATAAGTTAAATGAAAAATAATTATAAATGTATATCATAATTATTTTAAGATTCCCCGTGCTGATTACCCGGTGTTGCCCGAGAATCTACTTATCTCGATCTGCTTGGCATAAATGAGTTAAAAGACAAAATTCGTTAAAATGAGTTATCCGTAGAAGAATACCCGCCATGTGCTGCTATGCTTGCAGAGGAATCTACGTACTTGTCTCGATCTTCTTGGCATCAATGAAAGACAAAAATAGTTATCGTGAGTTATCCGTAAGGGATAAACATATGCTGTCGTAGACTTTTCTTTTCTTTTTTTTTGTAGAGCTTTTTGAGATACTCAATTCTGTGTGCATTCATTTTGTGTATTTGTTATGGTTTAGGTAGCATAAGCTATTTAGGCGTCCAAAGAGCTACTTTTTTCATGTTTTCCACTACACCACCTTGTTTTGAACAAATGCCTTGTCTTAAAGGTTTGTGTTGTCTTGGAGGTTGCGGCGATGGTGGCGG
This sequence comes from Diploptera punctata, assembly GCA_030220185.1. Taxonomy (NCBI): domain Eukaryota; kingdom Metazoa; phylum Arthropoda; class Insecta; order Blattodea; family Blaberidae; genus Diploptera; species Diploptera punctata. Next base: position 919,417 of record JASPKZ010000432.1, read on the forward strand.
CGGCGCCGCGATGTGGCGTGGTGATGTGGTGGTTGTGGTGGTAGAGTCGGTGTGGTGGGGATGGTGGAGGTGGTGGTGGTGGTAGAGTCGCCAGGAGATGAGCACCTATGTACTAAAAGTCTCACACTGTTGGGCTTGTAGCCCTAGCCGGTCTCACAACGGCTGCAGGACACGTCCCTGGAGGCAGAACAGGGGAATGGTCGGTGGATCTGCGACAGCAGTCCTCCCGGCTAGGCTCATGGAGCACGTGGACCAACTGTGGGGTCGTCAGGATTGAGCGACCTGATGTACTATGTAGCTCAGCAATTCCCAGAACTGCAAACTCCAACACTCTCTCCCTGGGGTGATGGTTTAAGGACCGTGAACTTTAACGTGGACGAGAACATAGGATAGGGAGGACTAGAACTAGGACTTGGGAGTATGGTCAGGACGACCGAGGTATCCCAAGGGGTGGACGGCTGGGCCTAGATGGTAGAGTCGGTAGTATTACTATATTTACTGTTTAAATAAATAGACTACAATTTATATATATATTTTACATAATACTATTTTTTTCATGTTTTATAAATTAATATAACCTGTATAGCATAATTTTTTATATCTGTGATGGTTAAACGGAACAAAATACTAATGATATTAACTCTTCCGGAAGATTTTTTTTTCTTGATATAGTTAGGTTACCCTGACGAAATATGAGTGATAAACGTTAAAGAAGCACGAGGAAGGTCCTTAAACTTGAACTTAATCTAAATTCCAGACCATGAATAATTCCTGTGTTCTGACCAGAAAACTAACTCCTTACCTATTGAAGCGTAGTCAAAAAATTTGGCCATAAGAATACGAGGATTGTCAAATCATAATAATAATAATAATAATAATAATAATAATAATAATAATAATAATATTCATATGAAAAAACAATACACCCAATCGACTGTATACACTTAAAATGCTGCTAGACTCTTTTCCTTAGGTATAAAATGTGTTTAAGTAAGAATTATATAATTTGTTTCTCTATCTCCTTTTTTGTTTTTTTGTTTGTTTTTTATTTCTTGTATTTTAATTATAACGTCTATGAATACGCCGGGTCTTAGCATTTTATTGTTCATTTCAATTCAATTATCGAAGAAAATAATATAAGAGATACATTTTGATTACTGAATTTTCAAGGGAATTAAGATAAATTCCCCTCGTCAATAGTAACAAACAATAAAGAGATACAATTTCTTTGCTCTCCTCTCGACTTAACATCACAATAGCAGACTTAATGTAGTGAGAATGAAAACTATGAATGAAATAACAATATGTAAGCAGTACGCCACTAGTGATGTACGTATGGTACTTTTAGATTTTATTGGAAGTAATAATTATAGACAAAATCCAGGAGTCAAATTTCCAGGGTTTGAAAAGTGGGTAAAGACAAATATTTAACAGAAGGCTGGTCTCTTCTACAAAAGCTGAGCAACTGAGAAGATGTTTTTGTTGCATATCTTCATTTCAATTGCAAAAAAGAACACTTTGGTGAATTTGATATACCAGATCTGTGTAGGTGTTTATTTAGACAGACCTGTCATGTTAGTAGTCTGAATGTAGCCACTGCGTATTTTCTTTGTAATTGGAATACAATAAACTTGTTGTAACCGTTTAGTAGGAGGCAACATATAATGGCGGTTCCGTTACCCGTGGAGAGAGTTTAGGAATAGGAAAAGAAGAGAAGTGAACCTCTAAGCCTCGAATACTCTTAATGCCATCAAAGTCGAAGAAAACATTAGATCTGTCAAGGAAGACTGGATAGGAAAGTTGAAAGAGGGAATTGGTATAGGAAAAAAGATATATCAATTCGGTCAAAAGCACACCAAGCTGGATATATATATCTCTCTTATCATTCCATATTAAGCTTGCATTGCTCAATGTTAAACATTTAATTATAACATCTATAAGCGTCACTGTTATAAGGTAAAAATATTCTCTTTAATTTGCTTACTTGATATAGTCAGCTGCTAGATGGCGGTGAAGACCGAGTTCTCGCGACATCTAGTAATAATGGAGAGTATAATACATATATAAGAAAAATAAGTGTTTGAATTGGATTCGCCTGGTAGTGTAATGGATATCACGCTGAGGTACAGACTCAGAGATCCGGGTTCGAATCCCGTCCAGGCATTTATTTTTCTTATCATTCCATATTAAGATTGCATTTCTCAATGTTAAACATTTAATTATAACATATATATATATATATATATATATATATATATATATATATATACACACACACGCAGAGTGTTGCAAATAAACACCGACAACAGAGGTGAGGTGGTATATGGAGATATGCTGATCATTTTTAATAAGGTGGCTATGTCCGGAAATGATGCGTTTTCACACCAAGACTAATTAATTACATCTCAAGATCAGTGTTAGTTCGAAGGATTTGAAGGCTGGGTGTTGCAAAAAAAAAACACCGACAACGGACATGAGGTGGTATATTGAGATAAACTGATAATTTTTAATGAGGTACCTATGTCCGAAAATGAAGCGTTTTCACACTATGAGTAGCTAACTTTTCAAGAGTTGGATTTCAAAACTCAATACTTGACAATACAATTATAGTCACATCAAGTTTTCAAAATATCCACCTCCCATCTCATTGCAGAGCGTACATTAGCGGTGTAGTGATTGGCGTACACCGTTCAAATACGCCTGGCCTCGTTTGAATTGTTTCAATAGCAGCGTGAATTAGGGCTATAAGATCCATATGTGTTTCTACTGAAGTCTGATAAACACATTCTTTCATATCGGGCCACAAAAAGTAGTCGAGAGGGTTAAGATCAGGTTATCTCGGAGGCCATGTGGCTGGTCCCCCTCGACCTAGATACGTGGCATCCAAATGTCTCCTCACATTGGCATCGCAGTGAGCTGAGCTACGTCGTGTTGCAGCCACATTTCGTTGCGAAGCGACATATCATAGGTTCCGTAGGTGAGGTGTTGTCAAGTAATGAGTCTTCAAATCTTTCGAACTAACACTGATCTTGAGACATAATTAATTAGTCATAGTGTGATAACGCATCATTTCCGGACATAGGTACCTTATTTAAAAAATGATCAGCATATCTCAATATACCACCTTACCTCCGTTGTCGGTGTTTTTTGCAACACCCTGTATATATACTGACATATATATATTTATATGAAACAGTGTTTTGTTGGCCGAATTGGTATAGTAAAAAAAGAAAAAAAAATATGAATTCGATCAAAAACTCACTAAGCCGGTAATAACAGTATGTTGTTGGCCATTGTGGCATCTCTAGCTACTTAACCCTTAAATTCGTAATGTATCATTTTGGATACATCAGTTGCTTCAATTCATTTAATATTTTAAGTAAATCAGAAGAAAACGAACAAAAAGAAACCACTTAAATGTGTCTAATTATACAATATACCTAATAACAACAGTTACACAAGATTCCGTTTTCACTGCGGTCCGCCACATTCAAATAACTAACACAAGAAATTTGTATTTTGACAATTTAAGGGTTAATAGTGTTAATGACTTTTTTCATAGTTATCGAACATAACGAGTCTTCCCATGATGATGATGATAACAGTGACGAAGAAGAAAGTAGAAGATTCTGTAATATAGTCTACGTTTTACTCGTAATCCTGTTGGCTGTGGTGTTAATAGGAATTTTAAAACCCCTTGTATATTGTTTTCACACGTCAGAGAAAGATTAAAGATATTCGTATTTTAAATTCAATTTTCACTTTTTAATTTTTATGAATTGATGGATTCACTAATTTGATTGCGGAACTTCATTACGAATGCATTGAATTTAGCGGTTTAATAGCGCGGCCCGCTCGCTCAATTAATTGAAGTCTGTTTGTGAAGTCTGTTCTCTGCCATTTGTGTAATTTGTTCTTTCAGAAATATAACCAACTAGCGATCTTCTCTTCACCTGAAGGATACTCTCTGTACTACATGTCAAATAGTCATAATACACACGCAAACAAACATTCTTTCTTTCTTTCTTGTTTTTAGTTTGACTAAAATAACGATCGCCAAATGTTGTTCTAGAACTATTTGTGTCTTAAAATTTCCGGACGTTAGTCTTACACGTGAGGAAAATCACGGAAAAATCCTCACCCAGGAAGCTTATCCCGCCCTAGGATCGAACCCGGTTCACTCCATACGAGGCAATGACTTCGTCTCGAGAATAATACTAATAATGATAATAATAATAATAATAATAATAATAATTATAATGATAGTAATAATATATAATCATTTTTATTTATTCTGGCATAAGAACTTCTCTTCCATTCAACCAGCAAAAACATACAAACTGCGTATTTTCATAAGTAATGCCACGAGTGATTTCCAAATTATCGATAAATTCACGACTCACGAAGTGAGGAGTGAATTTATGTAGAGAATTTGGAAATCAAGAGTGGCATTTGTTAGGACTATTTAACGAATAAAATTAAGCTGTTTACTCACAAATCATTATTTAACTGTAGTTATTTTAAAATATTTATATATCTAATGTAAACGGCGATGTTTGAAAACAAATGAGAAACGATAGGTACACTTCAACTGCTTCTTTTGTTTATCACTGCAACTAGATCATACTATTTCAGAATATTAAAAAGGAGGAGCTTTCTTTAATATGGTAATTATAACACTGATAAATATTTCATGAAACACGACTCTGATTGGTTGTAAAACAGAAATCACTGAAACGTGATTGGTCATTGACTCCCATTTGGGGCATGAGTTAAATAGTCATTGTAAATTATATTAATTTAAATTATATAAACATTATACTAATATTATACTGAATTAACAAAGACATTAAAATTGAAGTTTAAATTTAATACGATAAATATAAAATAATAATAATAATAATAATAATAATAATAATAATAATAATAAACAAACATTAAATTGGAAAAACTGAGTAATATAAGTAAGAGTACATTACACATGAAGGTGAAGTTTAAACCAAAGTTAAAGCAAATGTAAATTTAGAATTATTTTAAATCATTCAGCCACTGATTTCCTGTTATAAGGAATTCCAGTTGAGTGATATGGATATAGAGTATGCTATGGAGTAATTTGATGACCTATGTTACGGTAGGCCCACATTAAACAATTGATTATGGTGATATAATGTGATTAAATTATGGTTGGATAGATACTCGAGACAAGAGGCTAAATAATTTTGCCAAAGTATGTAAAATCTAAAAAAAAAAAAAAAAAAAATTGAACGTTAACGTTCTTCTGTCTTTGACATGAAGCCACGAAAAATTCATGAAAAAATGGAGAAATGTGACCAAATTTTCGCACATCTAAATCCGAATCTGATACACATATTATGAACACGATGCAGTTTGTCCCATCACTAACGTCGAATAATAGAACATCGCAACTGTCAGAATGCGGCATCTCTAAGGTTTTGGACTATTTTTTAAGAGCTGTTGGAAGAGAGTTCTTTTATTAGTCAGAATATAATAAATATGACTTTATGAATGTTTGTATCATATGATGTAATTACAGGAAATTTGACATTACCGCTGGAAAGAAACGAAAGATACAGTTACAACAATAACAACCAAGTCATTTTATTTCGACAAATTTTCGAAAATATTTTAACTTCTTCCCCTTATCAAGTTTGTGCGAATCGAGGGTTTATTTGTGATATTTATGAAAATGTATCTTTAAGGAGGCTCATACACCCAGCACGAGGTACATATGCACACACATCATTACTTTACAATACATAAAAAACTATAGAACATACAATTATGAAAATTTGCACACAGGTAGTATACACTATTGGCTTTCATTTGATATTAAAATTGTTATTATTGAAGCAAAATTTTTGTATTTGCAGGAAAATAAATTTTGCATAATTTCAGTTTCTTATATATCATACCATACATTATTACTTAAAAACTAATAACCTGACTAGTATAAACACTTTTTAAAATAAATATAACACCCTAATAAAGCTTGTGAACTATTAACATGTGCCTAGATATATTGGTTTAGAGCAAAAAAATTATTTATTAATATTTTTTAAAAATAATTTTTACACTATATATTCCCCATTACCTAACCTTAATATTCAAAAGATTGCAATGATTTTAGTATACCTGATACAGACTAAGTAGATGAGTGTGTGTGCAAAATTGCATACAAATTGAACCATTAGTTATTTGCGTTATTCCGTTTTATGTTCTTAAAATTTTAACTTTTGGGAAAAACGATGTTAAAGTTTACACATGTTTCTACTTACAGTTTGTACTAGATAGCTCCTGCAGCTTATGTTGTGCCCTCCTTTTCACTTCTCCTGCCATGTTCCTCAAGTCTCAGTCATCTTCTAGTTCTCCTGGACTCCTTCGAGGATTTTCGTAGGCGTTTATCAGCAGATTTTATGCACAGGACATCACGATGCCTAAAATCAGCCTTAGCATATTTTCCTACATTCACTCCAAACTCTCCTAAAACTTTCAATCTGCTTGTATCCCCATCATTGAATGTTGCTGCAGCATCAGCTGTTTTCCCAGCATTACTTGTTTTAGGGCAAATTGTCCACACTTTATTATTATAGGACTCGTTTGAATTTTGAGTGCGGCACTTCAAGCACCTTCTTAGAAGTTCTGTTTTTGAAAGGTCTTTGAAGGTAGGTCTTATGGCATTCATAACAGCCATTGGTATTGGATGTGGATGTTTATATGCTGCTTCTCTACCCTCTGTCTGGGCTTGTCGATATCCACACCCAGTGGACACATATAGTGCTGGGGATTGGAATCTGTTGAAAGCTTCATGGTACCAGATAGTCCATATTGCCTTCCTCATATTGTCAAGGCTCTCTTTATTTCCCCTAGTGGCATTGCCATAATATCTTTGTATTTTATCTATAATGACATCAGTTAAGTCGACCAGCTCCACCAATGCCTTTCCCATCTTCTAATTTAGTTCCAGTTAATATCTTCTTCAGCTGCCTAAATCTGTACCCCATTCTTTTCTGTACATGACCCACACATTCAATTTTTTTTATTGTGATGTCAGGTCCATATGGTATAGAGTCATACACAGTTTTGAAACTGGACGTATCACCGTCTCCTGTGTACTCTTTACATTGTGCCGCTCTTGGGAACGATTGAAGATGTGAAGCAAGCCGCGAGCGACATTGCAACTGTCAACCAGCGCACATTAGCATTTAACATTATATATCTCGACAAAAACAGAAAATATCATCACAAAATTTCAGAAATGTGTACTTTAAAGTATGCTCTTTCAAATGAGACCAAAAACAAAAAATTAAAAATTTTGACCTGTTATGGTGTATGAGCCCCCTTAAAATTTTTTCAAGCTAAGAATTAATCCTTCGTCATTTATATCCATCCATAAGTTACTAAGCCTCATATATGGACTTAGTAAAATTACAAGGATATTAAAAAAAATAATGAAGTGCATGGTTTTTACAGATAGCATCCTCATGTCAAAATATACGTATTCGTGTAAAGTGAACCCAGGTCCATTTTAACTGCCTCGTGGAAGGTCCATATTAACCGAATTCGTTTGTTATGTTTAATTATTTTATACAGCCGCCATGTCACATTATATCAAACCAAACCCGTCAGTATATTAAAACAGCATCTACGCCTATATAATATAATATATTTTGGAGATTTTTCTATACTTGTAACATTGAATAGCAAAATTTAAGGATTAATTATTAGCTTGAAAAACTTTTAAAATATACTTTTTCATAAATATCACAAATAAATCCTCGTTCGCACAAAGAATAAAACAAACTGGTCTTGAATCCATCAAATTTGATTAGGGGAAGAAATTAAAATATTTTCTGTTCCAGGGCAGCACCAATTAAAGATATTAACAGGGTCCACTCAAACCGAGCGGTCCACATTACCCGAACTTCCTCTACTATTAAATATAACGAGTAAAATCATAATATTTCCTTAAAAACTATATTTCGTTTTAAAAATTCGTCAGTTTTATCTCAGTCGTGTTCACCATCAGTTTTCCCATTTATCTTGCTATCTACTAAACGATTAACACTTGAATTAAGCAGCATAGAGTTACTTTGACAAAACTGGCTTTGGCAGATAAACACAAACTTTGTTATAAGTCTAGCCTTGAAATTTGTTAATAGTAAGTGAAAAGACAAGTATGGCTGGAAATTCTCTTTAGGGATGATATCTGGACATCTGGTTTTTGTGAGCCAAATACCGAATTCGTCCCTTTTCGATGAGCAATTCTCTGTTTAATGAGGTGGGAAAAAAATTGTTTCCCCCTCAAGGGTTGTGAATCAAAAATATGCTGCCGGTCTATGAATTCAACGGCATAATATTACACCTACAAATTTGTCTAATGGTAATATTTCAGTTTTTATTAGCATTTTTCGTGAAACTTAGGAGGCCAAGAAATTTCCATAACAAATTTCAGATTTTCACACTTGAGACTTCTGAGTGCCTTAATACTAGATCTACGATTTCCGAGCAGAAGAAATGAAATAAGCAGTGGCATGCTGCAACGTATTAACTGGGCAACGCAGCGGATTGGAGAAGTCTAACATTTGATTAGCGCTTCCACTATATCCCGCTTCTATCTAACTACACTCTATATCAAACGTTTACGCAGCAAGAGTACACGCATTTATCTAGCCTTGAGGCTGGCATTGGACTCTCATTGGCTGTTTGGTGAGATAATGAAGGAAACAGCCAATGAGAGTCCAACGCCAGCCTCAAGGCTAAACAACTGTGTGTACTCTTGCTGCGTAGACGTTAGAAATAGATAATAATTCATTAAAAGTCCGGCACCGTGACGTAGTCGGTAGAGTCCCTATATTCCACTCCGGCGACCCGGGTTCGATTCCTGGCGGGTAGGGGTCTGTGTGTACTGTCCTTATGTCTATGTGAGAATTAAAGAAAGTTAACAAACAGGTAAAACAAAAAGGAGAAAACGGTAAAACAAGAAGGAAAACTAGTAAACAAAATTAAGTTAACAGTACACAGATTCCGAGCTAAATTCCAATTGTACTGTTAACAAACTTGTATAAGGTATTACTCCGCCGACTCCGTCTATTGGGAAAGTATGGTGCTACTTTTACCCACCATATGACTGAACTGTATACGTAACTGTCATCGATAGAAACATTGTTCTTAGGCAACATCGTATATTACGGGAAATAAGACTGAATACAAAATAAGATGGTATCAATAATTAGGAACATTTCTCATTTATATTTGTGAATAAATTATATATGGGCCTACCTAATCAGTATTACGCTTTTTCCATTTCGACATATAAATCCTTTATTTACAATTTCATTCTGAGCAGAATGTATGCTCCATGCTGACTCGCCTGTAAATTATACTGTTATTTTCACCACATCTTAAACTGCTAATATGGGATATTTTTCAGCAAACTGTTTGAAAATATGCGAGATAATTAGTTTTGTTTTCCAAAAGATTTTCTTTTCACTTTTAAGTAATACTACAGAAACTACCATTTTGAAGCAACTGAAATTCCAGCATATTTTTCATTGAGCATGCTTAAGAATTAAACAATGCTTATTCAATCCATTAAATTTGTAATTACAAGTTTCAAAATTCTTCCATATAATTTATACATAATATATGCGAGATAATACGTATTTTTATTATTTTTATTTTCTATATTTCGAGAGTTAGAGAACGAACTTCAAATTCTTATAAGCTTAAAGGTGAAACCATCATTCGACCAATGGAAATGCAGTCATACAACTGGAACTTAATGGGTAGTAGTATAGCAATACAAATTATATTCAATGACTTCCCTCAAGAAAATAAGTGTTCTATTATACACAATCCTTAGATACGAAAAACAAAACACGCCATTGAAGACATATAAACACAGAGCGAATTTATAACTTAAACTGCTATAAATATTGTTTATTTTATTCAATTATGGATTAGTGAGTGACAAAATAATGTATGAATCTTGTGCTAAATGTTATGTTTAAAACTGGGACCAAATACTAATAAAATCAACCAGTAAGTTCCTACTAGCGACGCATCAAGACCACCAGCGTCTACAATATCTTAGATATATCAACTAGTAGCTTATAGTCATACTGCTGATGATGAAGTTAATTTTCGAAAGGCCTCCAAATAATAATCTAAATACACCATTTTAACAAAATTGAGCAAAATTTAGATTACGGTAAAAAAAAACTTTATTTCGCCCTTGGTAGGCAGAATACTGTTCTAAATTGATTAAAAAAAACAATTTCCCCATTTGTAAGTGAGGGCATCGTCCATTTTTCGCACATAAGCTCTGAGAGAATGATAGCGAAGTAGAGAATATAAGAGAGGAAAATGCGCCATTTAGTATTATTTCGCAGATTGAAAGCTAGTGGACACTAAGACTTAAACTGCAAGAGGATTAACTTTGGAATAAATTTAAAAAATCGTACTCAGCATGACAGCGGATTATATAAATCAAACGGTCACAGCAAAATGCAACTAGGCATTTTTTATAATTTATTTTAACAGAATGTATTGATCTGGGTTAAT